>OU898279.1:6654967-7015000 GCA_918026665.1 Diabrotica balteata | reverse complement strand
AGGGATCAACCACAAACGTTTGGGTAATTGATGATATCGGTTTCCAAAGATCTTTTTGATTAAAAAAAATTTAAAGAACTTAAATTTTTGTTTTGATTTGTTGTTTACATTTCTACAACTATATAAAAAGAAAAATGAAATTATTAAACTTTATTTTTACGACTAAAAAAATTATTAAACATTATATAATGTACTAAAGATAAAAAGTTATAAATCATAAAAATACCTAATGAAAATTTAAATCTATACGACCGTTAAAAAAATATGATCCAATCACCTAATCGCCATCAATACCACCCCAAACATTTATAGACTGTTTTGTTTGACTATAAGTGTTAACAAAATAGCGATTGGTTGATGCATAGTAATGAAAATTATGCCGATTCGCTGTTCCATTTTTATGAAATTTAGGCTCATCTCCAAAAAGCATATATTCGGAAAAGAATTGGTCTCTTTGCACTTGTTGCTGAGACTATTGACAAAAAGCTAATCTACGTTGAAAATCTTCTTCTTCTTTGAGTACCGTGCCCAAGTTTTAGGCAGGGGTAGCTTCAATGACTATTTGCCGATATCGTTCTCGATCTTGCGCGGCGTGTAATAATTCATCTGCTGATAAACCAGTCCATTGATTAAGGTTTTGGAGCCATGAGTATTTCTTTCTACCAATTCATCTTTTTCCGTCGATCTTGCTGTTGAGTATCAACTGCATTATCCTGTATCTCCTTCCTCTCATTATATGCCCCAGGTATTCGAGTTTTCTCTTTTTTATCATCTTTATTAAGGCACGTTCCCCTTGACCTACTCTGTTTAAGACTTCTCTGTCTAAAATGGGTTGAACCCATGATATTCTGAGCATTCTACGATATAACCACATCTAGTTAGGGTTCGCTGTGAGTTCAGCGAACCCTGTCAAACGCCTTCGTCAGATCAATGAAGCAAATATACGCTGACATGCCGAACTCTATAGCTTTTTCTTTTATTTGTTTTACTATGAATACTGCATCTGTTATAGACCGCCCTCTTTTAAAACCTTATTTTTCTTCAACATTAGTGATTTGTCTTTCCAATTTGTCCTTAAGAATACGCGTGAAAAGTTTCATCGTTGTATTTAAGATGGTTATTTCTCTGTAGTTTTGTGATGTTTAAATGTTTATTCTTAAATTAGAAATAAAACAAACATGTTACATAAGTACTCTGATATAAAATAAAATAACACAACTATTTTCCATATTTTGAAAACAAAAAATTAGTGCTTCAACGAGTCATAAAAACCATGATAATCTGGGTGAATAACAGTCTTAAGAGACTGCAGGTGATTAAATTTGTCTTCTGTAATGGGCAAATGGTCATTATACATTTTTCTTACGATTCCTGCATTATTCGTATTTTTGCGAACTGGTAAAAACTGCCACTCCTCCTCAAAGTTTAGTTTGAATTAGACAGGCAAATCTCTGGAATACCTGAGAGCCCTCAGATTATTCACGCATGCATCTCCCACTTTTTTTCCTGGACGAATGGATGAATAATACTTAGTTTCGGAATAGTCATTAAAAAATTGGTGATCAATGTATTTAACTTTGTATGGATTTTGGAAATTTTTCGGGCCTCTTTTAATTATTTCCACATAATTGGATGGTGAGTAAATGCATTTATTTTTTTTTCTTTCTTTCAATGGTGGAGTGCACACTATCGCACTCCATTTGGGAGTGACCTTTAACTAAATATTTCTGTATAATTACCGTATCATTTTCGTTGCAGAAATGCTGAAGTGCATTAGCCAATGTTACGTTGCGATTTTGTGCAGAACATCCATCGCTATAAAAAATGTTTGGTTTGTCCTTTTCTTGGGCATCTAACTCTTCATTTAAAAAATCAATTATACAAGATGTAAAGGAGTTGGTATCCGTTTTGCCCTCTCCCTCATGCCATACATAACAAACTACTTATTATTTGTTAAATTATAGATGGTGAAGTTATGGCATGCTAGTCTCTGTTTAAAGTATACCATGCCTGCTGGGACGACAGGGACAAGTTGGACCGCTTGTACATCCATCGTAAATACGCACACTTTTCCTTCCAACGCATCTTCTTTATCCTTGGTTTTTCCTTTCTAGCGCGATCTTTTTGGCTAATATGCGATTCATAATCTTCTTGCCCTACATTGCCCAGTTTATGCGAAAAACATAAATCACACTGGTCCTTCCTTGGATGATACACATCAATGTTTGTGTTTTTCATTTCTTTTAAGAAAACATCATATCCTACAGCAGATTGTGGTTCATAATTTTTGTATACGTCATATACTTTCTTATATGATTGAAAAGTTGTTTCCACCTAAAGTTTACTCGTTAATGAACGGCAATAATGGGAGGGCATCTTTGGCAGTTTTTCAAGGAATGCTTTAACTTTATTTCTGCGTTCAATATTGACAGGTTTAATCTTGGAAGGAAAAGAAGTAGTAGTTACTTTTGGGATACCCGCGTCACAACTAGTTTTCACCCAGTTTTGAACACTCCATTCACCCAATCCTAATGTGGAGAGAAAAATTTTCTTGCAAACTGGAATTACGGTATTATCTATTTTCAAATGATAAAATAAACTTAAATTACGCCTTGATTTATTTTTTGTTCTTTTTTGCACTGTTGGCTGTTTATTAACTAGCGTACACACAAATATCTTTCGTTGATGCCAATCCATCTCAGACCAAAACCCATCAAAAATTTTCCTTCGTTGATCATCAGTTTATCATTGAACATTTCCTTTTTTCTTTTGCTGCTAAACACTTTGCTGAAATACATATTGGTTTCATTTCCCGGGAGTTTCTCTTATGGTAAC
Source organism: Diabrotica balteata (assembly GCA_918026665.1). Lineage (NCBI taxonomy): Eukaryota > Metazoa > Arthropoda > Insecta > Coleoptera > Chrysomelidae > Diabrotica > Diabrotica balteata. The sequence continues at coordinate 7,012,165 of OU898279.1, read as the reverse complement.
TATAGATCCATCTTTCTCCTTCTTTTTTGCTCTATATTCTTTACCACGCATTCTTAAACATTTTTGTTCATTTCTTTCCCAAGTAGAAGAATCTGTTTTGCCTTTTTTGCTACGCCTTCTCTTCTCATTTTTTTCTTTTCGAAGAGCGTCTACTTCTTTAGGCGTCGCTTTAATTTTTTTGCGTTCTGGCGACATTTACAGCTTCATCTTTAGAATCCGACGAACTATTTGGATGATAACTTGACTCTGATCCTTCGAAAGGTTCTTCATATTCAATATCGGTGTTATAGTGTCGATTTTCTGCAGCTTCACTGATATTTTCTATATTCAAAGTTAGATCCCTACTTACATTCTCCATCTGAGTACTGTCCTTGACATCAACATTCATACTATCTTCTATATTAATACTAGCCAAACATCTGCTTTGGTTGTCATTTTTTAAATGAGATCCTGTTTGAATAGCAGTACTCTTTGGGTTAAAAATGGTACAAGAATGTACTTGAATGTTTTGTGAACAACTGATGAAAAAGCAGTGTGCTGGAAACTCAAGGATTCTTCTCGAAAGGTCTCATAAACTTGTTCAAAGCCTGTATTTGCTTTTTTCCAATCTTCTACATGACAGCTCTTAAGTTCTGCGACTTCTATCTCTTCTTCTGCGATCTCTTTAGAATGTAAATTTTGATTGGTAGTACTTTCATTCTGCTCAATATCAGAATCCGCTTTTAGACTTTCTAGTGCTGATTTGACCATTCTTAAAGCCCGGCTTGCCTAAAAATTAAAACAAAAATACTTATTTTGTTTCCAAAGAAACCTCGTAAATCAATATTGTAAATACTTGATTATATTTTGGTAGGTAACGAAACCTCGTATCACAATATTTTTCACTTAAAAATTTACTGTAATACATTATTTTGGAAATTCTTGTACCAACTGACAAGTTTTTGTAATTTGTTTCAGTTGATCACTTGAAATATAATAATTGAGTCATCATAACCTCAAATTTTTTGGAACAATAATAGTTATATTTCTGTTTAACGTAAAACAATGCGTCTACGTATTATTAAAACAAAGTATTAAAATGTTTTCACTTACCATAGCTTCTAATAAACAGTTATAATTCTTTTAAACCTATATAACTGCACAAAACTTTTCAGTATTTAACAATTTTTCAGACACGTGTTGACTTACGTGGTTTCGTGCGCAACATGTGAGATACAAGGTTTCTAAATTCGAGTGACGGAGGTGCAATTTTACATGCTTTGTAATAAGAGGTTTCTCAATCGATGCAGCTCGATTTCCTAATATAGGCCACATAAAAAACGAAAAACCATCGAAAATTGAGATACGGGGTTTTGACATCTTAGCGACGATATTTTAAGAGTTCATTGGGGATACCATCTATCATTGATCGCTGGCCTGGATGTGTTGTCGATTCTCATTTCATTTCTAGCGCAAAAGTCTATTAGTGCTTCACCGTCTTCAATAATTATTTCTTCGTTATACTTTTGTTTTATACCTGGTTTCCGATCCGTGCATTAAGATCCCCGAATACGATAATTTTGTGTTTATCATGTATGTTATCTACGGTGTTTTGTAGTTGCTGATAGAAATTTTCAGTTTCTTCTGTTAGTTCGTCTATTTAAATTAAACGCTTTTAAATTTTTAGGTTATTATCTGAGAATAAATTGCTCGAAATACACAACAAGATGTTTCTAGGCTTACACAATTTGAAAGTTCTTTCTCTGAACAATAATCAAATAACATGCGTAATGCCCGGATCGTTCGATTTTCTCCAATCACTGCACACACTGTAAGTTTTATTTTTATTTTAAGTAACTTTAGTTAGATTAAATAATACAGTTTTGTATTGGTGGATCTATTGGTATCTGAATTAAATCTTAATTTAGCTAGTTTATTTCAAATTTGTATTTAAAGTGTTAAATTTTTTTAGGAATTTGGTCCAAAATCCTTTCATGTGCAACTGTCATCTAGCATGGTTTTCCGACTGGTTAAAAAATAAAGGTTTAAGTGGTTCACCTCCAAGATGTGCCGGTCCTGATAGAGTCAAAGACGTATTGATACGGGAACTGCCTAAAACGGAATTCAAATGTTTAAGTAAGTCCAAGATTTTCAAATCGGAAAATTGTTGGATCTTAACGAAGACATTTTTTATACTTATCTTATCTTTTACAATTTTAGGTGATAGTGACCAAGGCTGCTTAGGAGAAAATTACTGCCCTCCTATGTGTTCGTGTACAGGAACAGTAGTTCGATGTTCTAGAGCTAACCTCAAGGAAATACCCCGTGGAGTCCCACCTGAAACCTCCGAATTATACCTAGATTTTAATGACATCGACAGGATACAGGGTGATAGGATTAAACATCTAAAATCTTTGACAAGACTGTAAGTAATATTTTATATATACATACATTACGTTTTTATCGAAACTGCTTAGAGTCTTAAAAAAGGATTTCAAATCCGTACCTCGGAGGTAAAGGACACTATGTCCATTTTCTTACTTTTTAAGGAGAGCAGTTTTAACATTTTTTAAATTTGTAATCAGTAAATACTCAAATGTTTCTGATATTTAACCAAAATTAATATATTATATTTACTAGGACTAGGTTGGACCATACGTGGGCTGCGCGTGGGATGTGCGTGAGCTGTGCGTGGGCTGTACTCAATTTGCGCCGGGCCTTAATCGGAATCATTTTCTACATCCGAAGTTACTTCTTCATACAGAGTAGTTAGACGTTGTATTTCTCTTTCATAAGGATCCATCACTGAAATAATTGTCCTAAGTGTCAATGTCAAAAATTAATAAAAGACCTACTTACCTCAAACACAAGATACGCAAATTAATGAATAAAACAATTAACTGCTACGTCTACTTCTCGCGAAATAACTTTATTATCAGACATATTTTACACTAAACCAAAATAACAACTGAAGCATGTCTAAGAATTACACTGCATATTCTCGGTCGGGGAAATCCAGCCCAGTGAATACCATCTGTATAATATTTAGATACGTAATTTTCTACGATTTGACTCGACACTAGAGGGAAAATAAAATAAATAAATAAAGTTCCTGTATATGAAAAAACTTCGCCATATCAAAAAGATGGAGATCATCTCTCCTTGATGTACGTAACAAAAGAGGAGCAGACATCGCAAGTGACCATCATCTTGTAATCGGTACCATTAAAATCAAAATGGCAAAAAACAAAATCACACGAAACACCAAACGACCAACATACAATCTAGACAAATTAAAAACGGCTACAGGAAGACACATGTTTACGGAGGAACTTCAACTCAAAAGAAGAGAACGTGAAGTAAATAGCTGGGAAGATCTGGCAAATGTTTTGACAGAAATAGCTGAAGATAAACTGGGTAAAAAAGAGAAACATAGAAAAGAATGGATATCAGATGAAACTTGGAATCTTATCGAAGAAAGAAAACAGCAAAAAAAAGATATTCTGCAAGCAAGAACTGTAGAAGGAAGAGCGAACCGACAACAAGAATATGAAACAATAAATAAAGCAGTTAAAAGAAATGCAAGAAGAGACAAAAGAAGATGGACTGAAGAACTGGCAAAACAAGCCGAAATAGCTGCACAACACAATAGAACTAGAGAGCTATACCAAATTACTAGACGTCTAACAAAAAGTGGGCCCAACTGTTCAAACGTCGTAAGATCCAAGACAGGAGAACTACTTACTACAACAAATGACCAAATAGAGAGATGGAAAGAGCATTTCCAGGAGATGCTAGGCACGCCCAGGGATAACGCAGATGAAATTGTCGAAAATCCACAGAATATAGACTTGCGTATATCTTGCGACGCCCCTTCCAAAACAGAGATAATAACAGCTATCAAATCTCTGAAAAATAACAAGTCTCCGGGAATCGATAACATTGCTGCCGAAATGCTTAAAACTGATCCGCATCTAACTGCTGAACTTTTGCTCCCCATAATCCGAGAGGTGTGGGAAACAAACCGCATTCCAGCGGGCTGGAAAAAAGGCATCATTACTAAGCTTCCAAAAAAGGGCAACCTCAAACTATGCAAAAATTGGAGAGGAATAACCTTGCTTACCGCCATAAATAAAATCTTCACGACCATCATACTTAAAAGATTCAAACAAGGTTGAATTTCGAGCTAATCAAGTAGGCTTTAGACCAGAATCCTCCTGCATAGACCACATTAATACTGTGAGGCTAATAATGGAACAATCGGTTGAATGGAACACACCCCTATACATGGTTTTTGTTGATTTCGAGCGTGCTTTTGACAGCTTATCTCATGATGCAATATGGAAAATTTTAGAGCTAAGAAACATCCCGCATAAAATAATTTCCATTATAAAGTTACTGTACACTGAAGCGAAATGCAGCGTGACACACAATGGGATCAACAGTGACGAATTTGACGTACTTACTGGAGTCAGACAGGGATGCGTGCTTTCTCCGTTTCTTTTTAACATAGCTCTAGACTATGTTCTCTCCAAACTAGACTCTGACACAAGAGGGATACAATGGACGTTAACCACACGCCTAAGCGATCTAGAATACGCCGACGATATCTGCCTGTTAGGACAAAGGTTCCAAGATGTGGCTGACCAATTGGAAACACTTTCCACTGAAGCCAATAAAATAGGTTTGAAAATCAATATTGGTAAAACCAAATCCATGAGAATAAATGCAAGAAAACAACACGCTATTCACCATTAATAACATGCAGATTGAAAATGTGGAAAACTTTACGTATCTTGGAAGTGTCATAACAGAAAGCGGAGGTACAGAAGACGATATTCGTATGAGGATACGAAAAGCGCAACAAGCTTTCAGCATGCTCAACCCTGTTTGGAGGTCTGGAGAATACACTACGAGGACAAAGATCCGCATATTCCAGTCAAATGTCATGTCTGTACTACTTTACGGATGTGAAACCTGGAAAGCGACAAAAACCCTTACAGACAAACTGCAGGTCTTTGTTAATAAATGTCTACGAAGAATTGTTCGTATTTTCTGGCCTAACATCATCAGAAACGAAGATTTACTACACCTAACCAAACAAAAGAGGGTAGTAAATGAAATAAAGTCCAGAAAGTGGGGTTGGATCGGTCACACACTCCGAAAAAATAACTCCAGTATTGCAAAGACTGCCCTAGAGTGGAATCCCCAAGGAAAACGAAAAAAAGGTCGCCCAGTACAAACTTGGAGAAGATCCATCATGGACGAGATAAGAAAACAAGGAAAGTCTTGGAATGAGGTGAAGGCCTTAGCGCAAAATAGAACCGATGGCGCGTTTTCACTGAAGCTCTATGCTCCACTTGGGAGTTCAAGATACCTATATATATATATATATATATATATATATATATATATATATATATTTATATATATAATATATATGAAAAAACTTAATAAACGAACGACGATGGTCTATCAGGACAAATTAATTTATTTTAAACTAAACGATTTTTAACAAAAAGAGAAATCATACGATTTCTACCTGGCGAAATCGAATTCAAATAACAGCCACCGTGCTTCCTAAGGGCGAGCGCCCCCAAAGTGGCGTGGCAAGTAGCACGTAGAACGCGTCTAGCATGTTTCTTAAATGTAACCAATGAAAACGAATGATTAGAATGAATGACGTCACTGTCATTTTGGTGTACGCTGAATCTTTCGTTTTCATTGGTTACATTTTAAGAAACATGCTAGACGCGTGCTACTTGCCACCTGCTACGTGCCACGCCACTTTGGTGGGCGCTCTCACTAAAACTTATAGCATTATTAAGCTATTATTAAAACTTATAAGCTATTACACATAGCTTGATGAATAAATCTAATACCGCGATTGTGTTTATATCGACTATCGAATCAAAATCTAATACCGTCATTGTGTTTTAAATGATTTTTCTTGTAAAATATAATGTAAAATGTAAGTGTTCATTTTTATTAAAAGTACTAAAAATCCCGACAATGTAGATTATTTATTTTTAAGAAAATAACAGAGTGTTCCACTTAACAATTATTATCTTCTGTTTCAGAGATTTAAGCAATAATAAAATAGCTATGTTATCGAATGATACATTTACGAATCTTTCAAAGTTGTCTACATTAATAATAAGCTACAATAAATTACAATGTATTCAGAGGGACTCGTTACAAGGATTATTATCTCTACGAATTTTGTAAGTATCTACAATAATAAGTACTATTATTATTTATTATATTAATATTTCATTAATAAATTATAACTTATAAATTTATATTACGTATAAATTTATAACTTTTAACGCAGCCATCTATGTAGATATATCTGAACTATTTTTGTTTGAATTTAATATTGATTAAAAACACTGGTACGGCACGTAGTGTCCTATATAAGCCAGTCGCTTACTTAGGTATACTTACTAACAGATGTCGCTGCAGACACAGTTTTAATTTAAAATTGATTTATATCAGTTTCTAGTCAAATAATTGTTTTCCTTTTTCTTTTATGCAACTATGGTTCAAGTACTTAATAAAGCGGATATTTTAATGATAATAAATGAACTTTTTATATTATTCAGCTTTATTCAGAATATTAAAAAAGCATACACTTTCTAATTATAACAGTTATTCCTCCATAAATTCTCAAAATATTTTCAATTCTAGGTCCCTCCATGGCAACCAAATTTCACTAATTCCCGAAGGAACATTTGCTAATTTGAAATCTATAAGTCACATGTAAGTGTTTTTACCATAAAAACAATTTAGCATGTCTAGTTCACATTTTCGAAGATTTATTTAAAAATATTTGTATTTATTTTGTAGAGCACTTGGTTCAAATCCATTGTACTGCGATTGTTCCCTTAAATGGTTATCTGACTGGGTTAAGGTTGATTATGTAGAACCCGGAATTGCACACTGTGCGGAACCACCAGCAATGAAGGACAAGTCGATTTTATCAACACCTTCTTCATTTTTCGTTTGTAAAGGTAAGTTTACTTAAATTTTTTAGCAACGGGGAAAGTGCTTTTCAATTGGATTCACAGAGAACTTGCTAGAGAGGTCTAAGAAAAGGGTTTGTTTTTAATGAATGCTGTCTATTTCGACTAAAATGAAGGGTTTTTACAAGAAATGGTCTTGATGTAGGACCAACTTCCAGCGGCGGCTCGTGGCCTAAACGCTAAGCCCTTTTCTTGTGCACCACTTTACTCAAAAACCATATTAGATAATTAAAATATTTTTTCGGAATATTATTAGTATTACGTATGAGATTGTCAAGATATACTTTTGGTACAAAATTAATGGGAAAAAAACCCGTAATTGGCTGTATACCATCGTTTAAAAAACACAGAAGTTAAAACACTTCACACATGTGTATGTGTATTGTGGTATAAAAACAAACAAATATTTAAAACTTTATAAAAGTGTCGTCAACATTTAAATTCTGGCAGAACGTTTTCAATCTGAACAGATCATCCTCAGTGCCTTGTGTATTACTGTTAGCAACAAATACACAAGGCACTGAGGATGATCTGTTCAGATTGAAAACGTTCTGCCAGAATTTAAATGTTGACGACAATTTTATAAAGTTTTTTAAGATTTGTTTGTTTTTATACCACAATACACATGTGTGAAGTGTTTTAACTTCTGTGTTTTTTTTTGGTACAAAAATTCACTTCCGGTTTTCAGATGACCGGAAATTAAAATTAGTTTAGTTTTAGACCCCACAATGTATATATGGATCGAAAGGTTTCGTCGAGACGAATCTAAATATGTACTTCCGGTTGCGATCCGACACCGGAAGTGACCCGAAACGCGCATAAAACGTTAAGATAGAGCAAATCTGACACCGGATTCGTGATCAGCATGCAAAATTAACTGCTAAATGATATCCATGTCGACATTTAATGAATTAAAAATTGCATTCCGGTTTTGAGGTCGACTTCCGGTTTCGTTTTTATTAAAAAGTAGAAAGTAAAAGTTTACATAACTCCCGGTGCCAAGCAAAAGTTTTCAGAAAATGGAGACATTGTACCAAAAAACATTGTTTTCGACGAAATATTTCGTGATATTTAATACACTTTTTTCTTCTTCTTAAAGTGCCCTCTCCTCAATGGAGGTTGGCTACTACAATTTTAAACTCTTCTCTATCTTCCGCTGTTCTTATTAGCTGTTCAAAATTTAGCCCTGTCCATTGTCGGATGTTTCTGAGCCACGATAGTCTTTTCCTTCCTAGGCCTCTCTTTCCCTCGATTTTTCCTTTCACTATAAGTTGGGCATATTGGTACTTATTATTTCTCAGTATGTGGCCTAGGTATGATGTTTTTCAAAATTTTTCTGTGTTAAAAAGTTCTCTTTCCTTGCCTGTTCTATGCAGCACTTCTTCGTTTCAGGTATGCGATGTCCATGAAATTTTGAGTATTCTCCGGTAGATCCACATTTCAAAGGCCTCCAATTTATTTACGGTTGATGTTTTAGAGTCCACGTTTCAACTGCATATAGAAGAGTCGACCAGACGTAGCATTTTGATAAACGTAGTCGAATTTCGAGTTTTATTCGAGAATCACAAAGCAGTTTTTTTATTTTTTCGAAAGATTTCTGGCCTGTTCTATTCTCGATCTTATTTCTTGATCAGGATTTAGGCTGCTATCGATCCAACATCCCAGGTACTTAAATCTATTGACCTGTTCTAAGATGTGCCCATTTATTGTGCAAGGTTGAGGTACGTTTTGGTTTTTTCGGATTGACATCACTTTGGTTTTTTTAATGTTTATTTTCATACCAAATTGCTCACAGGTCGAGTTGGTCTTGTCGATTAGTCGTTGTAGACCTGAGTCGGAATCCGCAATTAACACTGTATCATCGGCGTATCTGATATGTTGATATTTACGCCATTCACCGTGACTCCATCCTTGGAATCCTTCAATGCTTCTTTAAATAGAAAACTCGGAGTAAAGATTAAACAGCAGAGGCAACAGAACACATCCTTGTCTAACTCCCCTCCTAATTTCTACTTCTGCGGATGTGGAACCTTCGATCCTAACTCTGGCTTTTTGGTTCCAGTACAAGTTTTTTAAGAATTTGATGTCTTTTCCATCTAAACCGACTTCTTGCAAACGTTCTAATAGTAGGTCGTGTCTTACTCTATTAAATGCTTTTTCGAAGTCTATAAAGCATATAAATATATCTTTCTGTTGGTCGTAGCATTTTTGGGCGAGAACTAGTAAACTGAACAGGGCTTCTCTCGTTCCCATGCCGGCTCTGAATCCAAACTGATCGTCTCCGATGATTGTTTCGCACTTTCTATAGATACGATTATGTACGATTTTTAGTGGGACTACTGCATGACTCATAAGGCTCATCAGATGGAACTCATTGCAGTGTTGTGGGTTTGGCTTTTTTGGTAGTGGGATGAATATTGACTCCAGCCAATCTTGGGGTATTTTACCTGTATCATAAATGCGATTGAATAAAAGGACAAATAATTCGATATTTTCTTCTCTGATTAATTTGAACGTTTCTGGGTATATTCCGTCTGGACCTTCTTATGTCTGGAATACACTTTTTACTTGCATTATTATTGATAAATGTTATGTATATTCTTGCTTATATTGTTTGTATTGATCTCTTAATTTTTCTCGCAAAATAAAAATTTTATTTAAAAAACTCGATGTCGAGTAGGTCCGCTAGTAAGTACTGTTTCGCTCGCTGGTGTCCACCGGCCTCAACTTTTCGTATTTGAGTGCTGTCGTCTTTGGAGTGCTTTAAGGGGCTCGCCTTATCTTCACATATGGCATAATATATCTTCCTACGCTACTATGTTGCCGGATTGTAAAATGTATAAAATAAACTTGAATTAGATAGAAGCGTGAACAACCGCTAAGGTCAGAACTTGACCGTCAAGTATCTACCGCTAATAAAGCTAGATGTCTTTTTTAATTTTTAGATTAATTAAAAGAGAATAAATGATTGATTTCAGAATTTAGATATAATAACGTTGCTTTTATTTTTTATTTATTTGTCTCAATTTAATTATATTTTTTTGGTGAACCTCACCTTCACCTACTTCACCTGGCTGGCCGCCGCTGCCAATTTCAACCGTAAAAAGTATCTGAATTTTTCATGTACATTGTGCAGTCTTAAGGCTTTCTTGTCTAGCGTTCCCTGTGTTTTTTATATCCTGAAATTTTCCATAATGTGGCCAATGCGATGTGACCAAAGATTGTACAAGACTTCCGTAAAAATATTTTTTCCTCTATTAGTTTATCGGATGATATACTCAACTATCATAGTACTTTGAAGATTTTTCTTACGTTTCTTTGAATACTTACTAATTATGGAATTTTTAGGAAAAGTCAGCAACGATATTTTAGCGAAATGCGATGCGTGCTATACATTTCCTTGCCAAAACGAAGGGAAATGCGTCACTATGTCTGAAGGGGACTTTCAGTGCAAATGTGCCCCCGGATATCATGGGAAAAAATGCGAGTTTATGATCGACGCTTGTTACGGCAACCCCTGCCGTAACGAAGGGAGTTGTAAAGTGCTGGAGGAGGGGAGATTCAGGTAATTATTATTTTTACTCCTAATTCGAAAATTTAGTTTTTCTTTCGATTGTATTTTCATTATTTATTAGAAATGTACTTTCCGCTTAAATAATATTGGTTATTGTTAGTTTCTTAATATTTCGATTATTTTAATACTCTATAATAGGCATTTTACTATCTTTTATTATTGTAAGATACATTAAATACACTCGTGATGATAGTGCCATGACATGACGATAAAAATGATCATCTCTATGCCTTAGGCAACCAACGATACTCATGTTAGTAGTCCGGGTTGCTTAACAATATTATAGAGTAATATTTCCTCTTATTCTTACGGTGCCTATCCGTTCCAGATGTTGGCGATCAACATGGCTATCCTAACTTTGCTTGTTGCTATTCTGAATAGTCCGGTTGTCGATATATTAAACCACTTTCTCAGGTTTTGAAACCAAGATATTCTTCTTCTCCCTGGCCTCTCTTTCCAAATACCTTGCCCTGAAGAATGAGTTGCAACAAGCCGTATCTCTGTTCATTTCTTATAACATGGCCAAGATATTCTAGTTGCGCTCTTTGATGGTGTTAATAATCTCGCATTCCTTGCCTATTCTACGTAGGACCTCAACATTAGTCATACGACCCACCCATGAAATTCTTAAAATACGTCTGTAACACCACATCTCGAATGCCTCAAGTTTTCTTAAAGAAGCTTCAGAAAGTGTCCAAACCTCTGCTCCGTATAATAACGTAGAAAATACATAGCATCTAATGAGAGAGATTTTGGTAGCAGTGGTAAATCGTGACTTCTGAAAAGAGACTTCACCATTATGAACGCTGATCTCGCTTTTCCTATGCGTTGTTTTATTTCACTGGTACCAAGGTATTGTAGCTGTCCACTCTGTCAATTGGATGTTGGTTAACCAAAAGCTGTGTATTTAATATTTCGCGCTTACTGACTACCATGTACTTTGTTTTCTTCGTATTAAGATCAAGTCCGTGTTCTCTACTTATATCTGATATACGTATTATTCTTTGCAAACCGTCCAGACTATCTGCAAAAACTACTGCGGCGTCGGCATATCTAATGTTGTTTAGACGCATTCCGTTGACTAATAAGCCTTCTTGTAGCTCTCCTAGCGCTTGCTCGAAGATATATTCAGAGTATATATTAAATAACACCGGGGACAGAATGCATCCTTGCCTCACTCCTCTATCTATAGAGACTGCCTCTGTCAATTGGTTCACTTTAATATTGGCTGTTTGGTTGTAATATAAATTATAGATGATGCTTTTTTGTAGTCGATAAAAGAAGTATACACATCACAGTTAACATCTCGGATAGCGAATAGAGCTTCTCGGGTGCCTAAGGAATCGCGGAATCCAAACTGCGTCCATGATACTTGTTCTTCCCATTTTTTGTATATTCTGCCGTGTATCACTTTCAAGAACGTTTTAAGTAAGTGGCTCATTAGGCTAATTGTTCTGTATATCTTGGCATTTACTTTTTTTGGTATGGTCACGAAGGTCGACTTTATCCAGCTTTGGAGTATTTTTCCAGTTACGTATATGTTGTTGAATACAGTTGTTATCCATTTTATTCCCTGTTCATGCAATTGCTGTATTTTTGCACACTGTTTTCTTAGTATATCCTATGTATATCCTTAGCTATTCTAATAGCTTTTTGATCTTTTTATCGATTCTTTTGTATAATGAGATGTCTTGATCTTTCGCCTCTCTTCGATCATATCTAGAATCTCATTTGTCATCCACGATTTCTTCTTTATTTTTGGTGGTTTGAGAAATTTCTCTTGTATGTCTTTTGAAACTGTATGTAACTTTTCTAGCTCCTGGTCCATTACATCCGATTGAATTCAAATTGTTGTGTATATACCGCTTTACACTATGTTCTGTGTGTTGGTCTTTTAATAGCTTGATGTCGAATTTTGGATTGACACTACGTCTAACCTTCTTTAGCCTGAGCCTAATTTTGCCAATCAGTGGGTTATGGTCTGTATGGGTGGGTTATGAGTAATATTTAAGGATCCAAAAACACATCCACCATATACCAAAAGATCTTAAAAGCTTATTACATCTTGATGAATAAGATCCCAATAATTAAAATTAAACAACGATTCTGACAAACTTAAATGTCTGTACTTTTGGGAAAACATTTTAATTGTATAAGCTCCTTCATGAAACTTTAAGTTTGAATGGTGCAATTTGGGATATATTTAGGTACATTGAAATGAAAGCAGTACCTATACCAACGATGTACCGATTTATATACAAATCATATATCAAAAGTCCTTCATTAGTCACTTTTAATATTTTTTGAATGGTCCGCTTTTTATCATGATCGCATCCTTTCTTTTAATTAAAGGTGTTCCTCCTCCTCCTAAGTGTCTTCTTCTCTGTTGAGGTTGACGATCAATATGGCAAATTTCTCTCTGTTCTGGGCTTGATGGATTAAGTCATTTCCTGTTGTGTGAGTCCAATCGCTGATGTTTCGGAGCCCGGATTTCTTTTTTCTTCCTATACCCCTTTTACCCTCGATTTTGCCTTCTAATATTACCTGGAGCTGCTGAAATTCCTTATGGCGCATTATGTGTCCTAGATACGACGTCTTTCTAATTTTGATTGTATTAACCAGATGAGGTCGTGTGTTCATTATTTCCAGTACTTCTTCATTTGTAGTTTTGCTGGTCCAGCTTATTCTTAGCATTCGACGGTACATCCACATTTCGAATTAAAGGTGTTGCTTGTTACTAAATGTTAAGGACATAATTATACCAATACCGCGGATTCATCTTTTATTTAGTAAGTTTATCGTAAGGAATAAAGTTTTTCGATTCAAATTCAAAGGCCGCTTGTCAATTTTGTAGATATATTAATTAATGCTTAAATCAGAAACAAATGTACGGTATATCCTGCAAATTTTATTGTTTTAGCTGTCAATGCCTCCCTGGGTTTTCCGGAATGCGCTGTGAACACAACATCGACGACTGCATCAACAACAAGTGCGAAAACAACGCCACCTGTGTCGACCTCATCGCCAACTACCAGTGCAAATGCCCCGCAGGATTCATGGGTGATTACTGCGAAAGAAAAATTCCCTTTTGTACTGAACAATATAACCCTTGTAAAAATAACGCTCGTTGCGTTGATCACGATTTTTATTACACTTGCGAGTGTCTACCTGGTTTTAAGGGCGAGAACTGTACCATCAACGTCGACGACTGTGAGAACCACATGTGCCAGGTACGGATTGTAATATTGTTTAATAACGATTGCTTGCTTTTAGAATCATAATCTATTCTAATTACTTAACCTCTATGTCTCATCTCGCACCATAGACGTATATATTAACGTAAATCGATCATACCGAATACCGGCTGCGCATACTAACGACAAGCTCTCTTACAGTTGTTCGATCTGTCTCTCTCTAGCGCAGTCAAACTCTTCATTGCCTCTCGCCCCCGCCAAAAGAAACGCTACGATACTTACTTGATGTGAGACACACAACGAACAACGAAAAAACGTCGAACAACGATGGTGTCGTCACTTAGCTCTACAGACTGCTGAGTCTATCTTAATATATACAGTATTGTGCGAATTAATGGAATCACTGTGAATTTTTTTCATTTTTTCAATATTCACAGTTGGCAACACTACCTACACAATTGACAGCTGACCAAGCATTGAAATCATAACCTTACTGTGTGTTGGTGTGTTTTGAGTGTGTTTTAGGTCATTTCTTACCAAGCTTGTGTTGTTTTGGGGGATTTTGTACTATTTTGTGTTGTTTTTGGTTTTATTCCAACATGGATATTACGCCTAGGAAGCGTGAAAAGATTGTCACGTTGAGTGAACACACTAGTATGTCACAAAGAAAGATTGCTAGAACGTGTGGAGTGAGTCAGGGGGTAGTAAGCAAAATTTTGAAGCGTAAACGAGAAACGGGATCAGTGGATGTGAAAAGGTTAGGAAAATGTGGAAGAAAGAGAAAAACAACACCAGCAGATGATAGATTTTTACTTCGAAAGAGCAAATTGGACCCAAGAAACTCAAGCCAAGACCTACAACAAGATCTAGCAGCATCAGCTATAGTAATTCATAACTCAACTGTTCGTAGAAGACTTTTGGAGAATGGTAGAAGGGCAATTCGTCCACAAAAAAAACAGCTTCTAACTGAACGAATGAAGAAACAAAGGCTACTGTGGGCCAAAAAATACTCTAATTGGAATGTAGGCGACTGGAAAAAAGTCCTTTTTACAGATGAAACCCACTTTATAGTTCAGGGACAGCGGTCGAAATTCGTCAGGAAGTCTGACAATGAAAAGCTTACACCATCTCATATTGATCAAACCGTAAAACATCGGTCAAGAAAATGTTTTGGGGATGTTTTTCATACATGGGGTTTGGATCTTTGGTGCCAATTGAAGGCATGATGAACAGCCAAAAATACAAATCCATGTTGGAAAAGTATTTGGACAAACAACTCCAAAAATGTCAACCCCAAGGAGGAGCGATTCTTCAACAGGACTCTGCTCCCTGTCACAAATCAAAGGAAATGATGCCATTTTTCAAAAATAAGAAGATTAATGTTTTAGATTGGCCCGGTAATTCGCCCGACCTCAACCCCATTGAAAATTTATGGGCCATTTGCAAAGCTAGACTGCGAAAAATCGACTGTACCACTAAAACAAAAATGATAGAAGAGGCCATTCAGGTTTGGTATCGAGATAAAAGGATATCTGACAACTGCCAGAAACTCATAGAATATATGCCAAAACGGGTAAAAGCAGTAATTGCTGCCAAAGGGGGGACATATTTCCTACTGAATGATGTAAGTTTATCTTTATAGTTTTGTAGAAATATAATTTTTTACTAAATAAACTGTTTTTTCATTAAAACAGCCTATGATTCCATTAATTCGCACAATACTGTACGTCTGTGCCTTGCACCGCCTGTCCGTTTTCATCAACATACTAATTACTTCTAGGTTTTAAAAATAATATTTTGAATTTTAGAATGGAGGTACATGTGTAGACGGTGTAAACGAATATTTCTGCAAATGTGCAGGTGATTACAGTGGAAAATTATGTGAAATAACACCGTTAGTTGCTATGATGTATCCCCAAACGTCGCCGTGTCAACATCACGATTGCGTCCACGGCGTTTGCTTTCAACCATCTGGATCCAATGACTATTTGTGTAAATGTGCCCCAGGTTACTCAGGTTAGTATTGATTTAGAGCAACAACTAATTGAATTATGTAATAACCAGTCAAGCCATCGACAAAAATCGCTAAAATCATACGGTATGTCATTATTATTATACACAATATTCTAATTCATTTTTTTTTTTTTCGATAGCTAAACAAGTTAATCTGAGTTATATTCGGTTCACTTAGCTTCGGATTATTTTGACAGTTATTGTCAAAAATATGCAACAGAAAAGATTCTATTGTACCTTATTAATAGCTGAAATAATCTTGCTGTTGCAGACTTCTTTAACAAAAGTCTTAATAGAAGTATAAGAAAAGTATAATCAAAAGAAATAAATGTTTTGATTAATGCAGTTTTATTTTATTAATAAACTTTTACTCTCTTATTAATTAACACGGACTAATCTTAGAGTAACATTAGTCCCAGGACTACACCAATAATATTTATTTTTCGTATTAATAAACAGCGACTAAGGACAGACTAAGCTAAACCTTGGCTAGTCTCGGACTAACATTTAATCCGAGGTAGTGGCAGGTTTAGAGAGTGACTAACTGGACAATTGACATTGAGTTGAGTGTCGTTTTGGTATTCATAACCTGAATTGTTTTTGATTATTCATGCATTATTTAATAATGGAAGATTATTGTATCAACGACTTAAGATTTAATAGAACAACTTAATGACCATAGAAATCAGTGAAATAATATTCATCTAAAGACATATTAAAATATATAAAATTTATTTAATAAAATATTTTACAATTCATTATGTTTATTATTTTTTTTTTATATTTTCCCTTTGTAATAAAATGTTTTTTTAAAGTTTCCTCCTGAACTTTTATGAAATTTAAGCTTTTCAGATAAAAAAAGTACTATAAAATATAAACAAACTTTCTCAGAACACAGTCCAACTAAAATTAACTCTACGTGCTCTAACTTATACTAACTGTCAAATATGTAAAATATGTCAAAATATGTAATTCTCAAATATTTTTCTTCTTTTTTACAAAATTCTCTTCATTTTTCTTCTTTTTCGCAATGGTTGCCAACATAAACTTGTTGTACCTAGGACTAAGGAAGGTTTAGTTAGTCTGAGCTTAGTCCATGTTTATTAATAACATTCTGAAAATGAAGTTAGTACTCGCTTAATTTGGGACTAACTACTCCGAGACTAACTTCGGACCAAGCAATTTTTATTAATAAGACTGCATGTGAATAATTTTTTACTTCAAGTTAAAATTAATATTAGCTATGAACACGTGTGGTTGGCTGTATAGTAACTTCCAGCCAGTTTCAATCGAAGACAAAATTTGTTCAACGTAGAAAAAAATCAATAACTAAATTTACTAGACAGTTGGGACTGGATTCAGTGAACATGGTATATAATACCATTTGTATATTTTAAAAAGTGTATGTGTTCAAAGTTTCGAGCAACCCCGTATACTACACTTTTAGTTAAGTACAACCAGACGTTAATTTTACACCCCTCGAGAGGGGCTGCTAGGTAGTTGCGGGCAGAAGACGGTCGACCACGAAGAGTCTCATCACAATCACGTTACGTTTTTTTTTTTTTTCTTCAATACAGTTTAGTTTAAGTGATTTATTTTTGTATTATTTCGTAAAATTCTAATAAAATTTAACTTACATCCTTCAGTATGCACACGTTCAAAATATATGTTTCTATAAACTGTTTGTCTATGTTTTTAGGAAAACGATGCGAATATCTCACGAGTCTTAGTTTTGTCCATAATACATCTTATGTGGAATTGGAACCACTACGAACTAAACCAGAAGCAAACGTTACGATTATTTTTGCAACTAAACAAGAAAATGGAATACTACTTTATGACGGCCATCAGGAACATTTGGCAGTAGAACTTTTCAATGGAAGAATACGTGTTAGCTATGATATTGGGAACTATCCAGTATCTACGATGTACAGGTAATTATATTAGAAGTTTATTTGTGCAGGAAATGTAAATGGTTTAAAATCAACTTACTTTTTGATCTTTGATATGAACTTCTCGTAATTTTTTATTTGGATATTTCCCTTCTCTCTCTATCTATATCTCTCTCTGTAGCTTAACATCCTTCATAGGTAGCACATCTCTCTATTTTGGTTTATCAAATCTTTTCTCCAACTATGTATTCCCATTTAAATGTATTTAAATCTTGTAAGATATTATCCCCCCATCTACAAAACTTTCAAAATATTCAACGACCTTGTTCATCTATTCGCTCGAGAATCGCACTGGTATGTAGAAGGTGTATTGCTACGGGGCAAATTTTATCTTCTTCTCATGGCGCCGTTTCTTTTCGAAGGTTGGCGATCCAAGTAGCAATTGTAGTTTTGGAAACTACTGCGCAAAAGATTTCTGAGGATGAGCGGTCGAACTATCTCGGCGAGTTCTGGCGTCTGCCTACTAATCTTTTGCCCTATACTTTTCCTTCCAATATAACTTAAAGTAATTCATATTTTTCTAGGCTAATATTCAATGGGATTTCGCCCGGTGTCCCAAGAGCATCGTTAGCGGCCGCGTGACCTGCAACCATTCAGTTTTTAGCACGATAGCTTCCACCTTAACTTACGGATTTTTTGCATCTGGTTTTCTCCATATTTTTGTTGGGTAGGATGGGGAGGGAAAGAAGGTGTGGATGGGAAGAATATATTACAAAGAAATATAGTGACCCGTCTGCCTTCGGAAACCTAATCGCCATTCGGGGTCGGAAGAAAAACAAGAGTTAGCCAAGAGAGGCTGATAGAAAAAGATTAAAGACATTTCACTCAAGACAAGTTGAAGAAGAGTAAAATGTGAAGGCTCTTATGATCCGCCAGGTGCGTTTCATAAGAGTATGAGTATTGGTACATTTGGTGTTCCCGCTCATACTTCGGGGTGTTGACTACAGACTGTATGGCTCGTCCAGCATGCCATAGCATGGATGGATGTTGAAAACATGAGGAAGAGGCCTATGTTCAGCAGTGGACTCTTGAGGCTGGATGATGATTATTCTTAGTAATTGTTTTTGTTTTCACATTCGACGAAGTACCTCAACATTAATAACTCTTTGTACCCATGAAATTCTCAATATTCGTCTGTATATACACATCTCAGTCATCTATTATTTTTTCTATTTTAGAGTCCATTATCCAACTTTCACCCCCATACAGTAAGAGAGAAAAAACGTAACATATTACCATTCGGATTCTAAGCTGCAGACTAAGGTCTGATCTAATCAACAACTGTTGTTATCAACAGGCCCTCGAAGACACTTTGTTTCAGGACCAAGTAACCTTATGTAGAGTCATACGTCGCCATGTTACCAATT
Organism: Diabrotica balteata; assembly: GCA_918026665.1. Lineage (NCBI taxonomy): Eukaryota > Metazoa > Arthropoda > Insecta > Coleoptera > Chrysomelidae > Diabrotica > Diabrotica balteata. The sequence goes on along the minus strand of OU898279.1, from coordinate 6,993,061 downwards.
CCAACGATAACTTGAACATCTTAATTTTTAATAATATATAATGTAACAATGATCAATGATAGATTATGTGGTCACAAACAGACATATTCACCATAAACAGATAGTGGATATGAGAACTTTGACGTCACCCAATGTGGGAAGCGATCACTATTTGGTACTTGGTAAAATTAGATTCAACGAAAGATGGAAAGAGAAGCTTAAACAAACCAATTCAGAGGAAATAATAAAAATAGGAAATTTAAGAGATGACTCCATAAAATCATTATATCAAAAAAGGCTAGAACAGAAAATACAAATGGAGAATATCGAAAATGAAAGCAATGTAGAGACTAGCTGGAGAAAACTTAAGAAAAATATTATGAGTGCTGTCCGAGAAGCCCTTGGAACCTTGGAACGAAAATAATAAACAAAAGTGGTCAACGAAAACACTAGACTAGTTTACACTAGAGGTTAAACAAAAATGTCATCAAAAAAAAGAATTTTTTTCTAAAATATAAGTAAAAAAAAACTAATGAATCATATGAAGAATATAAAAGAATAATAACTGAAACTCATCAATTGGTAAGAAAACTAAAAAAAATTACTGGGAAAGATTCACAAAAGGACTAGAGATGGATTTTTATGGATAACAGAAACAATTATGGCGCTTCATAAGACAACAAAGAAGCGAAATGAAAGAACTAGTTGAAATAGAACACATACAAGAGGATACATGGGTGACCTTCCTGGCAGAAATGTTTAAAAACCAAAACGAATAACCTTTACCAGAAACGCCAAATATAATAACTGAGGAAAAGATCGAAATCTCGCAAAACGATGTGAAAGAAGGAATAAACAAATTTAAAAAACAGAAAGTCAGCAGGAGAAGATCAAATACCAAATGAACTCTTAAAATATGGAGGTGATCACCTTGTACAACAACTGCAACTTCTTATTAATAAAATAATCACCATGAACAAAATACCAGATGAATGGTGGAGAGCCATCATGGTGATGTTCTTCAAAAAAGGAGATAAGAAAGACCCCAATAATTATTGAGCAATAAATCTATCAAATACAACACTCAAATTGACAAAAAGAATAATAGCGACAAAATAAACGAACGAATATCTCTGCAAGAGGATTTCGGACAGGAAGATCATGCACGGATGCAGTTTTTTTAATAAGACAAATTAAAGGAAAAGTCGCTGGAATACAACAAACCAGCATATATGTGTCTGATAGATCTGAAGAAAGCATTTGATAGAGTGAAAATTCGGGACGCGATACATTTATTATATGAAAAGGGAATATCACTGGATTTAGTAAAAACCATTGAGAATATATATAAAGATGACATAGCTATGGTAAGATGAAAAGGAAAACTATCGCAACCTATCAAATATGAAACTGATATTAGACAAGGAGATTCGCTGAGCCCATTAATATTTAATCTGATAATGGATGAAATTATAAAGAAAGTTAAAAAAAGAAGAGGATATAGAATGGGAAAAAAGGAAATAAGGATAATATGCTACGCCGACGACGCGACGCCATAATAACAGCCGAAAATGAAGATGACCTACAAAGAATAATTAAAGAAGTCGAAGATATGGCGCTCATATACAACATGGTTATCTCAACAGAGAAAACTAAAGCGATAGTGATATCAGCGGAATCGAGACGACGTAAAACTAGTAGTAAATAACAAAATAATAGAACAAGTGATGGAAACTGAATACCTAGGAATAAAATTGTCAAGCTACGAAAAAGTGGAAGAAGAAGTACAAAAACAAGTGAACATGGCAAACAGAGCAGCAGGATGTCTCAACAACATAATCTGGTGAAACAAATACCTCACAACGGAAACGAAAACAAGGATATATAAATCGACAATACTGCTGAAAATCAACTGGTAGAAACAACAGAAATGAAAGTATATATAGCGAGTGTTTGCAACTTTAATTTTGTCGCTTCTCGCATCCCAATCGCCATAATTTCTTATCGGCCCAGTCTCCTTCTTGAAGACCTCTATTTTCCATTTCTATATGAATATTGGATATCCATTTCTTTCTTGGCCTTCCCCTTTTATTTCTCTGTGTAGGTCTCCAGTTCCAAACCTTTCGTGGTATCCTTTCTTCGTTCATCCGTCTCAGATGTCCATACCATTTTAATTGCTTTTCGGCTATCGTATCCATTATTGTGTTCTTTACTTTCATTCTCTCTCTTATGTTTTCATTTCTTATGTGGTCAAACAAAGTTAACCCGGAACATCTTCTCCAGTACATCATTTCCGTTGAGAGGAGTTTTTGTGACATATTATTGTTAAAGACCCACACTTCTGACCCATACGTCAACACCGGCTGAATCATAGCCTGATATATATTTTTCTTTGTTTTCTTAGTTAAAGTTTTATTCCACAGGATCGGATGTAGTGTTTTTATCATGTTTTTTCCTTTTCCTATTTTTCTTGTTATATCTTTGTCGTCTCTCCCGTCTTCGCTTAGTGTAACTCCGAGATATTCGTACTGATCAACGTTTTTAATTAATCCGCTTTCTGTTTCCATGTCTTGACCGATGCCTCCTATATTCATGTATTGTGTCTTTTCGTATTAACCTCTAATCTCCATTTTTTGAATTCGTCTATTAGTTTGTTTATCATGTACGTCATATCTTGTAGGTCCTCGGCAAGAACTACCTGGTCGTCTGCGAAGAGGATTGTGTATATAGGAGTGTCATTTACCCATATGCCCATTGGGCTGCATTTTCTCATCCAATGTTTTAAAGCATTACCAAGATATATTTTAAACAGGGTTGGAGAGAGGCAAGAGCCCTGTTTGACACCCATTGTTTGGGTGAAACCCTTGGAAATTTGGTTTCCAACCTTAATATAAGCTTGGTTATCTTGATATAGCTTTTTCACGGCATTTATACCTGCGTTTTCCAATGTTGTCCATAGTCTCTGCAGTGGTACGGAGTCAAACGTTTTACGGAGATCTATAAAAGTGGCATGAAGTTCTAGTCCTCTTGCTCTTGCTAGAAATGAAAGTCTTACGAAAAATATCAAACCAAACTCTAAGAGATAGAGTAAGAAGTGAGGAAATACGAGCGAGATGTGGTATAGAGAAAATAAACACTTGGACCAAAAGTAGAAAAGTGGAATGGAATCAACACATGGAATGAGAAAATAGATAGTACGAATAGCAAGAGACAAATCGCCAATGGAAGATCATTGGGACGACCGAGGAAAAGATGGTCACACAAGTCAATTGAGGCTAAAAGCCGAAGTAAAACAGACATTAACCCTATTTATAAAGTAGGAAGAAGAAGATATAATAGAACAAAAATTTAAATTAACAACATTTATGTTACTGATGATGGAATTTACATTCCGAAAACGTTCTATAATGTAATTGTGATAGCCCGTCTGGTTATTTTATTATATACCTTTTTTAAAGGATTTTAAATCAAATATTTTTTTATAGTTACAAAAACTTATAAGACATTTTTTTATTTTTAGTTTTGAAATGGTTGCCGATGGGGAATACCACATTGCTGAACTTATAGCTATAAAGAAAAACTTCACGTTAAGAGTTGATAGAGGTTTAGCGAGAAGTATTATAAACGACGGCTCGAAAGATTATTTAAGACTAACTACACCAATGTATTTGGGGGGAATACCACCCGAAGCTGGTCACGACGCTTTTACCCAATGGCATTTGAGAAACCTTACTAGCTTTCATGGTGAGTTATTTGTAGATGTGAAACTTAAAAATGCTAAAGACATTCTTTTCTAATTTTTTATGATGCGTCTTTTAGGTTGTATGAAAGAAGTATGGATTAACCACAAACCGGTAGATTTTGGCAACGCCCAGACTCAACAGAAAGTCCAACCTGGCTGCGGAATTGTCGACCAAGACCGTGAAGAAGATGAACAAGAAGATGAAATGGATGATGAATGGTCGAAGAACCAGCCAGTCCGCCAGACCCATGCCTTAGTAATCACTGTAAACACGATAGCAAATGTGTAGCTACCAGAAACGGAGAGTATGTTTGCAAATGTCGAGCTGGTTTTAAGGGGAAGTACTGCGAGCAAGGTGAGGAAGAGTGTAAGTATGTGGAATTTTACTAACTTTCTGCTTTAGCTAAGAACCTTCTAAGCTCTATTGAAGAGAAATATTGGTGTTGGAAAAATTAGTTTATAGTAGACTTGGTATCAGGTATTCTACCTTTATTTACTAGATATTATAGATATTAGTAATTGTTAATTAATAATCGATTGGGCTTTAAGTAAAACTCTTTAAGATCGTTTTGAGCTTTCGATTTAACTCATTATTAAAAACGTACCTTGTGATGATGGTATACTAAAACTACTAGCGTAACCCAACATAACATATTTGATTTATGTACATAATTTTCTTTTTTTTCCTCATTGCTTTATCGACGTGTTTATTTATAAAATATTAACTACACTCTACACTGTACCGGGTGGTCCAATAAGCCGATCTCTCGGCTATATATCAGAAACTATTCATGTTATAACTTTAGGAGAAAAAATTCCTTAGTAAAAGTGGCCAAAAGAAATCGCTGAAATTAACTTTCAAGATTCTTAATTAACCGCTAGGGGGCGTAACCTGCGAAGAAAATTTTGAAACCAGTTTTTTGGGAAATATGTCCAATTATACCAAGTGTTAAATAAGTAAACTAGAAAGAGGCATAAATTCTGCACAAAATTGTTCAAGTGCTTTTTTTTATTTTTTCAAATAAAGGGTGGGGGAGAGTGGGAAAGTATTTGTGGATAAATACCTATAACTTTGGTTTGGATCAACCGATTTTAATAAAATTAGTGTCATTAGAAATAGTGTGGATGAATTAATTCACATCTACTATAAAATACTTGCATTTTGTTTTAAATAGTCGTAGGTAGAGGGGACTTTCAAATAAAAAAATTAAAATTTGTTTTTCTTCAAAATTTTTAATGGAAACACCTATTTATTGTAAATTATAATAGAACTGGATTAAATTCGTAACAAAATGGAGCAAACCGCATGTTAATAGCTTTTGTTGAACTGGAGATATGAATAAAAACTCATAAACATAAGTAAGTATAGTATTGACACACCCTGTATTATAAATTACATTAAAAAATAAGTCAGGAAAATGAATTTGACGGGGAGTTCATATTGTTTATTTATTGACAGCAGTCAAAACATTGTTAAGAAGTGCTATATTATAATTCGAATTAAAGATTGCGCTTTTTTTAATAGATATTAATATTGTAATATTAGTAATTAATTATCAGTACAAATAATTCGTGATGAGTATATCAAATTGTATGATATGATTGGAGTTTATTTCGAATGTCACCAAAATGCCGCTATTGCCCTCACGTATATATTTTGTAAGATATCCTGACAGGAGACATTATGGCAAAGAAGTATTTGAAAGAAAGGCAAAAAGATTAAGAGAAAGTAGTAGTTTTTCTCGTCCTTGTTTTAAACGACGTAGTAGAGTTATGACCGAAGATAATTCAATCAATGTTCTTGCTTTAATTCAACAGAATCCACATATAAGTAGTCCGAAATCTCTAGTTCTTTGCCACAATGTCTCCTGCCAGAATATCTTACAAAATATATACGTGAGGCAATAGCGCCATTTTGATGATAATCGAAATAAACTCCAATCATATCATAAAATTTGATATACTCATCACGAATTATTAGTACTGATAATTAATTACTAATATTACCAATATTAATATCTATTAAAAAAAATGCAATTTTCAATTCGAATTATAATACATATAACACTTCTTAACAATATTTTGACTGCTGTCAATAAATAAACAATATGAACTCCCTGTCAAATTCATTGTCGTAGCCTACTTAGTTTCGAAAAAACAATTTTGAATCATATGAAATAACAATGGTCAAAATAGGTATCAACATTAAGAGTTTTCTGCTATAAAAAAATTTGAAAGTACCTACTGACTTATTTTTTAATTTAATTTATAATACAGGGTGTGTCAATACTATACTTACTTATGTTTATGCGTTTTTATTCATATCTCGAGTTTAATAAAAGCTATTAACATGTGGTTTGCGCCATTTTGTTACGAATTTAATCCAGTTCCATTATAATTTACAATAAATAGGTGTTTCCATTAAAAATTTTGAAGAAAAACAAATTTGAATTTTTTTTATTTGAAAGTCCCCTCTACCTACGACTATTAAAACTAAATGCAAGTATTTTATAGTAGATGTGAATTAATTCATCTACACCATTTCTAATGACACTAATTTTATTAAAATCGGTTGATCCAAACCAAAGTTATAGGTATTTATCCACAAATACTTTCCCACTCTCCCCCACCCTTTATTTGAAAAAATAAAAAAAAAGCACTTGAACAATTTTGTGCAGAATTTATGCCTCTTTCTAGTTTACTTATTTAACACTTGGTATAATTGGACATATTTCCCAAAAAACTGGTTTTCAAAATTTTCTTCGCAGGTTACGCCCCCTAGGGGTTAACCCAGAAACTTGAAAGTTATTTCCAGCGATTTCTCTTGGCCACTTTTACTAAGGAATTTTTTCTCCTAAAGTTATAACATGAATAGTTTCTGATATATAGCCGAGAGATCGGCTTATTGGACCACCCGGTAAATGTCTCTTCTATTTTTCTATGGAAATTTAGGAAATAACTTCTATGGAAATAATTTAATAGGAATGCAAAACCGTCCGCCTATGGTTCCTTACGTATCTTAGCGTGATTCTGTTTATTCCCAGCGCATTTTTATTTTGAATATACTGTAGCTTCCTATGCTTAGCTCATAATCAACATAAGCCAGCTAATGATGACTTTTCTTAAGCTAGATTCTGTACCTGCGAATTTTAGTTGATACTATTGCTGGTAACTTTAAATATCGTATTGGAAATCTCTTGTTTCTTATACTAAAACGAATTAAGAATTATAATGCTTATTGCCATGTAGGTCTATATATCTTTCTAGTTTTAGTAACGGGTTTTTTATGGCCAAAGATTTTGTATAAGAAACTTAGCAAAAGAATAATGTTTTATTAGTTTTATATTCGATAAATTTCGATTGTCTTAAGATATGCCTTATATTCTGTTATGTTTACAGCTCCAACTTGTAGAAAAGAACAAGTTCGCGAACATTATACGGAACATGGATGCAGATCAAGAAAACCTTTAAAATGGCCAAATGTATTGGTACTTGCGGTTCAAGCTGCTGTCACGCTAGGAAGAGCAAGAGGCGGAAGGTAAGATCATCTCTAGTTTTATGTAAAATATATTGCAACAAAATCCGTAAAATAGTTTCGAAACACAATTCAGATTTCTGCTTATAATCTGAGCCTTCTAAAAATTGCAAGGCAAACAGACGTTGATAAAATATGTTAAAAGGGACATGGGGAATCTAAAATTTGCATTCCACGACATGTCTTTTACAACTAAGCAGAAATCCTTAGCGTATTGTGCTTCTAATACTCACACAGAGTATATCCGAAATAAAATGAAAAAGACAGCAAATATTTGATTTCACGTAAACAATTCCTATGTATCTGTTGATACGTATTTCGACATAATAGGTCTCATCAGAACAGCTATTCATAGGAGTTCATAGCAGTTCTAGAACTCCTATGAGTAGCTGTTCTAATGAGACCTATTAGGTCGAAATACGTATCAACAGATACATAGGGATTGTTTGCGTGAAATCAAATATTTGCTGTCTTTTTCATTTCATTATATTGCAACACATTACCAAAATCACAAAAAATCTTCAACATTTGGGTCTTATCAAGGGGCTTAAATTTTGAAGGATTAACTATTTTTTGCTGGTCATTATCATTGTCTGAAAACTCCTCCTCACTGTTGCTAGAAGCAGACATTTCAAATTCGTCGCCGCTCTCACTTGAAACGTAGTGTTCTATGTCTAGCTGTCTTTTTTGCACTTCAAGAACAGAGCTTTTCAGGGGTGTCAGGGACGATACTGTTCAAAAGCTTAAAACGTGCCCTCCTTGCACCTTTTCTTTTGGCTTCCTATAGAAAACCCTTCAAAATGTGAATACTGGCAAATTTTCGAGTTCTGTGACAGCTTGAAATAGGTTGTGTTGATTTGCGGTTCATCAACATCCCCTTGAACAGCGCCAGACAAATGTGTGCAGCTGACAACAGGATCTGTGGACGTTGATGGTTCTCTTTCTTGGTCACTGGGCGACCTGGTAAATTGATAATGGTATGCTTGGGTGGTGTAAAAGCCATGAATCAACAGAAGTATTCTAATATGCCTTAAATGCCTGATATACAGTAACATCATTATATTCTTATTTAATGTAATAATGTCTAATAATTGCTATATAATGCTGCTCTGTGTTTAAATACTATTTTTTTTTTATTGTTTTAGGTACGTCTCATCTGCAATGACGGCACTCGATATACCAAAGACATTGATATCGTGCGTAAATGCGCCTGCACCAAGAAATGCTACTGACTGACAGACGCCGCTAATCACAATTCTAACGCCCAATCATCATTATTTATAGCAACGCCCCAAACAGAGACTCTATACGTGGACGACGAAGAAAATCAACCAGTTCACGCCCCCATGACGCAAGACTTCGAACCCGAACCAGCAACTAATCAACCATACAAGTTAACGTTCTATTACGATAACGAGAAAAATCAAAATAATGTGAAAAACATACAAAACGATGCACCATTAGATCCACAGAAAGATTACGATGGATTAGTCGTACAAAGTTACGATAGTTCATTTGAAGGAAAAAAAGCAGCCAGGTATGATTATTTTGTATTACAAACTGAGTATACGGTAGCACCAAAAAATCTAATATAAAAGTTTTTTTTATTCCAGAGAATTCAGGTCTTTAAAAAAGAATTTTGAAAGATATATACTTGTATAGGTGCAAAATTCACATTCTCCACGTTTCTCAACTTTCGGAAATATGAGAAAAACTGTTTACTATTGAAGGCCATGGTAAAATGCTTCAAATTTTTTTTGTGTAACAACTTTGTTGTAATAGAAAGTTTGCCTAAACTTTATGGGGGTATTTAGGTAATGAAGATTGTTTTGTAAATTTAATTTAAAATTTAGAAAATGTGAGTTTTGTACCAAAATGTGGGTAACTGTGAGTTTTGCACCAAAATCTCATGGATAATGTTAGTTATGATGCAAAATATTTAAACTTTGTTTTTTTTTTATATTTCAACTTAAATTAAAAACTAAAACCAAGAAGAATATGGTGATTTATATTCTTATGATTTTTGTGGGTTAGAAATAAAATCATTAAATAAATTATTTTATTTCACATCATGAATGTGTTGCTTGTGTGAGTCCATTTCAAATAGGTAAAGAAATAATAAATAAGACTTACTCAAAATCAATTTAATTTAACTATTCAGACGACCGGTTTCGCTTTCTACAATATGCAAAGCATCTTCAGGTCTCGATACTAAGATAAAAAAAACTCATTGTCTCCAAGACTGAGATGTAGTGCATAAAAGTCCTTCCCCCTTTTTTAAATTTAATGTTTGTTTCGTCCCTTCTAAGCGTTTTCTGTTTCTGTGTGTTCAAATTGTCCTTATTGGTTTTAACTTTAATATTTTTATATACTGGACATTTGCAATAATTTACCATTTTTCCAATAGAACTTTATCAAAGGAATTTGATAATTACAAAGTGAAAGAATTGCACACCCACACAATTTGTACATCTAATCTTATTCATTGTCATAAAACTGTCACCTTCATAAAATAAATACTCAATAAATAACACACATTTCATAAATATATCTCTTGAATAAGTATAAATAACTTTTAAATAATACAATGGTATATAACATCACTTTCTGTAACAATAAAACACTGAAAACTTTGTTTTCAAACTTCCACAAAATTTATTTTAAATGTTATCACTACAGCTGTTTCGGCTGATAGCCTTTCTCAAGTGATCTATTTTTGGCTTGGGTTTACAAATTTATAGTCTCTAATGAAATAGGTTAAGGAGGGGAGAACTGTTTGTCTCAAGTTGGTCATTCAGAATTATATCTGTGTTTTTTAATTTGTTGATTTCCATAGATTCTAACAAAGATAGCTTAAGGCCTTTATTTTGAATGTGAAGAATTTTAAATTTGTCATTTAAAGAATGATTATGATCTAGAAGGTGAAGTGCGTATGTCCAATCTGTTTTTCTATTCTTGAAAGCCCTTTTATGTTCTGCTATTCGTTTATCAAAGTTTTTACCAGTTTGACCGATGTAAGTTTTTGGGCAGTCGCCACATTGAAGTTTGTACACACCACTATTTAAGTGTTTTTTTATTTTGGCTCTTGTTATTTTTAATATATTTACCTAGGTTGTTATTTGTTTGGAAAGCTGGTGTTATTCCTTTCTTTTTTATGTGTTTGGCAACTTTTGTTGTTATTTTACCTGTATATGTAATCGAGCAGAAGGTACTAGGTTTTTTCTCTGGTGGTGGAAATACTAATTTGAGGGCTTTCTTGTGTAGTTTTTGATTTAACATTTTATTAATTGTTTGTTCGTTGTATCCGTTGTTTACTGCTATTTGCTTAATTATATTTAATTCTGTCTCAAAGTTGTCTTTTGACATCGGAATTTCTGTTAATCTATGTAACATACTATGTTTAGGATTAAACTTGAGAGGTCGCTGGTTAAATTATATCAGATAAATAATTATAACGAAAAATGCAATATTGGTAATAATAAATTAAAAATACGGAATTAACTGGTTTACTCATTAGGTATCAATGTTTTGTACAAAGAATTATAAGGCTTACCTTTTGGTTCTACTGATGAGTTCGTACCAGGCTGAAGAGTTGGTCGGTGGTACCGACGCTAGCGTCGCCGTCGCCCGAGGCTCAGCACGAGAACCGTCCGGAACTAGATGCGTGTCGATCGATCGTTGTCTGACGAAGAAGTGATTTTGAGATCGTTTCTAGGGCACAAACCAGCCTCTAACTGTGGGGTGGTCAACAGTTCATAGGCCGGGCATGCCATAAATCAACCATTTGTTTCAATATTTCTGACATAGAATACAAAGAAAAAAGCCCAATTCTGCGTACTTTAACATGATAAATGAGAGCCAGTTTAAGTTTTACGAACTCACAGAAAATAATATATTTTAAAAAGATCTTTGAAATATAGCACCCAAATTAGGTCATATTACAGTACCGTAACAGAAAAAATATTAACTGTAAAAATATGAAATGAATGCGCACATACTTTCCCAAACATACTATGATAAGCTGCCACTTTATATTGTGTTGGATGGGATGATGAATTGTGTATAGTCGTGTCAGTATGGGTGGGTTTGTGAACTATGGAGAAGTCATGCTTGTTTTGAAGTCTGCTAATTTTTAAATCTAAAAAATTTATGCATTGATTTTGTTCTGTTTTTATTGTAAATTCAATATGACTATGAAGTGAATTAATATACGATAAAAATTGGTCGAGTTTATCGTATATTAATTCATTGATATTTGTTAAAAACTTTTAGTAAACTTAAAATTTAAACTTTAGATTTCCACCCAAGGTTGATTATTGGGGTACTTAACAAACCCTTAAAATTTGAGACAATATTTTAATTAGTTTAAAAGTTATTGTATTTGTTTATCCAGAGACCTTTTTTTACAACAACATAAGACAGAAAATAATAAAGATAGGGTAATGCTGTGGGTAACAAATGGAAGCAATAGACTTATACTATCAATATGTATTAAATTTCGGAATTTACGTAGAATGAACTATAATAAGACTAAATTTTTTATACAGCAACTACGCATTTGTGACACACGCCATTAAATACCTCTCCTATCTCGCTTAGAATAATTCGTTTTCTATTTTCGCGCAGCTCTCGCCTATTGGATTGTAAGTGTGTAAAGGTCTACTCATATTTTTATTGTTTTATAACTTTAAATAATTAAAAGTGATATTAAAAAAAATTCAATTGTTTCAGATATGCGAAAGATTTCAATGAACACGGCACTGGTTGCATGTTGTCAGCGTTCCTTTACTTCGTTACAATAACGTCTTTCGTATACTTAGCCATCCTGTGGATCAAGCAACGAATGCACATGCACGTAGAACAGATGCAATGGTGGTAGTATTGCGCCCCCCTGATTTTAGGATATTTCAAATTTAATATTTAAAAATTAAAGAAAGAAGACATCCTTTATTCGAAGTGTTCGAATTTTTGCACGATTGTTTCATGGGTTAAGAACTAAAATTTTTTTTAAATTAATATGTATGTAGAAAACAAATCTATATAAACAAATTTTTATTTGGTCCTTATCTAGGTTTGAGTTATATTCTATGTATATATCTTGATTATCATTTTTACGTTATTTTTATTTTTATTTTTTTTTTGGCATTTTTAAGTTGTTAGCAAGTGAATGGTCTCCTTTTTCCTAAAATTTTATGTGGTTTACTAATATTGTATTGATCTATAAATCATTTACAGAATAACAATAAAACTTGAAAAATTCAATCAATTTCATGACAGAAAAACAATAAACTGTATAACGGTCTATAGGGAACTCACTCTAATTTAGCTACAAAAACAATTACAAATTTTGTAGTGATGAGGAAGTCAAAGTCCTAAATATATAATGTGTTTGGACCTTTGCACATGCACTGGTAAATAAAAATTGATTATTTTCACATTTAATGAGTGTTTGTAAGTTGAAAACAGGTCTAGATTTAGCCATAAATTGCAATATGCTGTACTATTTTGACTGCAAAACGATTTTGGATTGTCTGAGGTTAATTCGTGAACTCATTTGAATTTTTAAAAATAAAAAACTGTTTTTTATATCTAAAAATGTATGTCAAATATGAGAAAAAATCATTTTAAGGTGATTAAAAAATATTTTTGGTACTGACGAATCCTCAAGTCAGCAAAACTTATCCCTTCAGAGATATTCAGGTTCTACGTAACATATTATGGATTCATAGATATGATACTATAACAAAACAAGATAAGTCAACGCGCATGTTCCTGTGACGTAGGCCCGAGACAACTAATGACGGCAAGTTAAATACTCATAAGTGTTCATGTTAATTATGTTGCCGTGTTAATCGAATTTGCTTTCCTGTGCATTTCAAAACATAGTGAATGATATTTTTATTTAATCATTGATGTAGTAAAGACTTTGTATATTATATTGTTGTATAAATTTTGTGGTGTAAAAATTCAGTTTACTGTGTTAATATCACCTAATTTGTTTATCATACGCAACTTCCTCTCGACTACCTGTAGCTTCTTTATAAAGAAGACTAATTATTTGTTTGCCATAATGTATTGTGAGTGGTGGGTTGTTTAAAAATAATAATAAAAAAAGTATTTGTTATAGTATCATGATTTTATTCCAATAGTGAATCCAATAGACAGTTGACATTGTACTAGTCTTAACTTCCTATAAATGACATATGGCGCTAATATTTAAATTTTGTTTAGTTGATATCACTATTTTAACAGATTCATAGGAAATGAATTTAAGATTTCTTACTGTCAGAATCTAAACTACTCAAGTTACCAGTGCCTTTTATGATTGGTTGAATGTTAATGTTAACCACACTTTGTTAACGTATATACCACTTTTTAATAATTTCATGATAAATTTCCCAAATTTCTCTGTTCCATTGATTTAGTGCTCTTTCCACATATTTATAACACCACTATCAGGATATCCATTTCTACCAATATACTTACTGTAATATGACTTGTAAATTAACTCAATAGTGATAAAGAGGAAGTCTCAAGACTTCATGGCTATGTTCTCTTAATAGCTCATTAATTATTACATAAACATTCTCATTTTTGATCATTTTTGCAATTAGTAATAATTTAGCTTTTGTGAGTGGGTCATATGATCTTGTTTGCTGTCAACCTGGTAATAATGTCCATTCTAGTTGAAACAGTGGAAAGTTGCTTTTTTGAAAAGAACACTGTAATATGGAGCATTATTTATCATAATAATTAGTGATGGCTTTTCTAAAATGGAAATTAATTGTTGACTTATTCATTAACTGAAAATTTCAATGATCATTTCCGCATGATAATTAGATACTTTAAATTTTGAGCAAAATGATAAACTTGCTTCAGTAACAAATCCTTTCCAATAACAATCTTAAAAAATATAAAACGTTTACCAACATACTCTTCTGGTTTACATATACTTTTATCATTATTGTCTTGCCAGAACATTGTTTTATTTTCCTTTGGATCGCTATCACCATATTCCTGGTTCTCCTCCGCCAATTTTCTCGGTCTAAGGCATTCTTCTCCTCCAAACCTCTCGATTTTATCGCTCTTCTAATTATTTCATTCCATGAGCGTCGCGATCTACCTCTTTTTCTTCTTCCAGAATCCAGAGGGCTTCTATCTGTAAAGTTTTTGGGGCTAACGTTCGTCAGGCGTTCTCAATAGGTGTCCAAACCATTTTAAACCCCATTCTTGCAATGACAGTTTTTGTAGCATTCATTTTATTCCTTATAGATTCGTTAGTCCAGCCTTGAAGTTCTAGCACTCCTAAAATAATCCATTTTAACTGCCAACAATCTTCTCTTCAGGTCTGCATTAATAATTGTCCATATTTCAGAGCCATAACAAAGAACTGATTCAACCATGGTTTGCCCTTGATTCAACCATGGTTTGACATATTCTTTTTTTTTGTTCCTTTTGGAAATGTTGCAATTCCACCATAAGGAGTTCAGACATCCTACAATATTACATCCCTGATTAACTCTGTTTTTAATTTCGGTTGAGTGAGTGCACCTCACTCATCAGAAATTGTTTTTTGATTCTTGATTATTTGATTGCGTACTTCTCCGTTTTTCCTTTGATATGTTACTCTATTGCTAGATGTTTTATTTGTTCAGCCATTTCTTATACATTTTGTTTTTTTCTTGTATCATTTCTTTTGCGTTTTCTGTCATCCATGGTGGTTCTAACTATTTTGTTCATTCATTATGACTGTTAAATAAAACAACCCGATGGTCGATTAGTAAAGAGTTTATTAAACAATAAGACTAAAAATATTAACAAACATTTTCCTCTAAAAAATCAGGAGCGCCTAAAAGGAGGACTTCGCAGATTGTGCCGTGACGTCACACTTGACAGATATGAAGATGGAGTGACGTCACCAATCATGTTGTATTAAATATAATAAGATAGTCGCTATGATAAGGGAAGTTTCTTTACCTCCGATTAAGTATTTATCTAGCAGATGAAAAAAGTAGCCTTTCCCTTTCAGTTCCGAATAAACTTACCGGTAGATAAAATGTCAAATATTTATTTGTCAAATAAAGTACGGAATAAGTTATATGTAACTTATATAACTATAAGGTATAATATTTGGGAGAGGATCGACAATTGTAATTGGTGTAATGAAGAGTTTTTAACAGGTTTGGATTAAGTAAACCAACAGTGATCAGCAAAAATATTGTACACAGTTGTTAATAAAAGATTAAGACTTGATTGGGTCTGAAACATCTTATTACGCTCAAGACAAAACACTCCCATTTTCTTTTATTTTTGAAGAAAGAAATCTACAATTAAAATACCAACGAATTGACAGTCAAAAAATAATTTCTTAGGTTATACGGTATACCAAAAATCAAGTGTTTGTGGTGACATCAATTTATTTACGTTTAGAAACTGATTGATGACGTCACGGCACGATCTGCGAAGTCCTTCTTTTTAAGCGCTCCTAAAAAATCAGCTGGACAAGAAGTAACATAACCTAAAAATAAATAATTGCGCTTTTTTTTACATTAGTCCAGGAGCTTATACTAACAACGACTAGGTACTGATTTTTAAATTTTTGCATGATTTTTGTTATTTTCACGGAATATTTAGTTGTTTTCAAATATTGTAAACTTTCAAAAGGTTGAGTTTACCGAAAGTACAAGCTGATTATAGCCGCAAATGTCAAACATGGAACAAAAAATTTCGGTAGAGCAGTGTTGGCATGTTTTTATAATGTAGATGCTGTATGCTTCAGATATAAAAAGATAAAGCTTTAGAAACGTACATTTTGTTTATATTATATAATGAATTCTGCAATTTTTGATTTATATAAAACAACAATGAGTAAATATTTGTTTCTTTGGAGGTTAATTGCAGTTAATTATTAGAAATTCTTTTAGCAATTATCCTTTGATAGATTAGGGGATAGATTTGGCAATTGTCAAATCAGCAGTTGTCAGATTACAACAGATGTTTGCAATTAATCTCGAAAGTAACAAATATCTATTCGTTATTGCTTCATATAAATTAAAAATTGCAGAATTTATAAAATAGTATATACAAAATGTACTTTTTAAAAGCTGAATCTCTTTATATTTAAAGCCTACAACAAATGCATTATAAAAACATGAAAACACTGCTAAACCGAAATATTTTTGACATTTGTGGCTATATTCAGCTTGTACTTTCGGTAAACTCAACCCTATGATACTATGAATAACAAGATAGGATCTTCCCGTAGCACAAAATCGGTCGTATTCGCGCATGCCGTCATTGGAGAGTAGAATTTGAATTCTTGTTAAAGTTAAATGGGATTTGTATGCATTCTGTGATGAAATTACTAGATGAAAATAAGTTAAGAGGTTCAATAATTACAATAATCGTACACATAAGGATATCTCTAAACTATTTATTAAATATTATTTATTGACACATACAAAAAACTGACATTTCGAACGTGCAACTCTCCAATGACGTCACGACTTATGCGCAATATCTTATCTTCTTATCATAGTATCATGCTCAACCCTTTCAAAATATTTATTAATATACTTAACCTATGAAACAATCTATATCCTGAATTATATATACAATAATTATTTATATACATTATATTTATATAAAAATTGCATGTTTAGAGAAATAACTTCAAATAACTGTATGTCGGTCCTAAATAGTAATATCGTTTAATACCCCGATTGTGATTATTTTTAGTTTTATTATTAAGTAATTAACGAAAAGAAACCCGAAATGACAAATAATATTAATAGTTAATAAAAACCCGAAACAGACTGTAATAATAATGTTAAAGTAATAACACCCCCTGATGATGTTAGAATTGTGACTAGCGGCGTTTACCCTTGAATCTTACAAAAAGCAAGATTAAAAATTAGGTTAGGTTTATCGTGTAAAACACTGAATCATATTTCATAATGGTATCGGAGACCATATTTTAATCATTGTTTTGTCTTGTTCTCTTAATATATTATTATTAATAAAGATAAGCAATTATGCGTGTTAAAAGTGTTATTCCTCTGTATGTATGTACAGCATTAACAGGCCCATTGCTGGAGGGATAATTTCCATCGTTTTCTATTCTTAGCTATTAGCTTTGAATCTCTGATTTCCATCTCTATGACATCTTCCATCACTACCTATATCTCTCCATTTGTTTCTTGGTCTTCCTCCTTTTTTGCCCTTAGGTACTCTCCAAGCAATATTCTTGACTAGTCTAATATCTTGCATTGTTTCTAGATGTCCAAGCCATTCTACTCTAGTTTTTCACCACTTTTGTTAATGTAGAGTTAGCATACAAATAGTACACTTCTGCATTAGTTTGTCTTCTCCATCCTCCTTCTACTAATTTTCCACAAAAAATTTTGCGAAGTATCCTTTTGCACACCAGTTGCTATTAGTCAGTCTCACGTTAATTTCAGTTTCTTCCTTAGATGTCTGATTAATAAGAGTACCTAAGTACATATATTCATCCACCCTCTCAAATTCTACAACTGATCCATCCTCCACCACCACCAAGGATCCCCTGGTGTTTATTGCTTTTTTGTTCGAGGTTTCCATGTACTTAAAGTTAACTTTCAGTCTCATTTTAGAGCTTTCCCGGATCAGTCTTTTTACTATATTTGTCTGTTCTTTTTCATTTCTTGCAATGAGAACCACACCATCAGCGTATGCAAAGCATTGGTTCTCCTTGTGGAAAATAGTGCCGGACCTATTTATCTGACTAACCCTTACAATGTTTCTCGAACTATATTGAATAGCAATGTAGACAACGGGTCTTCTTCGTGAATATTTTTTTTTCACTTCGAATTCTTCTGAGACTGTACCGTTGCATTTCATAGCACAAATGGTTTGCCTTTTAGGTAATTATTTCTATTAATTTGCTTCTGTCTATTGTATTGCAGGCAGGTTTGTAATCAATGAAAAGTACTTGTGCTGAAATGTTGTATTCATAGCAATTCATCAGGATTTAGTTTAGCATAAAATTTTTTAGCAGATATTTCTATTCGTTTTTTAATTAGTATGGCAAGCACTTTATAATATGTTACCTACCTCTAATACTTAGCTCACTAAGTTGGTTTATTAAAGCCTCACCTGAATATTTTAAGTTCTCTGTCACAATGCCGCTTTTTCCCTGGCGCTTTTTTGATTTTTCATATCTTTTGTTATTTCTTCAATTTCGTCTCTTGTGGGCTTTGGTATTTCTTTTATTACTATTTGAGGTTTAGGAACATAATAATTTCCTTCAGTAGTCACTTCTTCATTTAGCATCTCTTCGAAATATTCTTTCCACCTTTCACATATTTGGTCTTCGTCCACTATCAGGTTTTCTTGCTTATCTTTTATATTCATCGTTCTTCTCTGATACCGAGTTTTAATATATTTTACCTCTTTGTAAAACTTTTATTTTAGTTTTTTTATCATCCATATACTTTCGTTTTCGCCCCCTTCTTTAATTTTTTTTTTTTTTCGTTGTTCGGAATACCTTTCTAGGTCGTCCTATTTTTGCTATCGTAAACTTTTTAATCTTAAATCTGATCTTTTTTTAACTCTATTCTAGATTCTTCATCGAACCAGGGATTTTTTCTAAATCTTTTTGTTCTTTGTATGTCGATCGCCGTTGCTTCATTTATAGTGTTTGTCATTTTCAAGAACTTTTGTTGTATGTTACTCACAATAGTACTATCTTGTTTGGCGTAGATTTCTTGTTAGCATTTTGTCCAATTTTTTCATCATTTCACTTGTTATTCTGTCATACCCTGGTACCTTCCCATCTTTCATTTCTGCAATGGCTACGTGCAATTCATTTATGATTATTATATTTATACTATCATCTATTCTTTGGTTCAACACGTTGTTTTCTTTTCGATAGCAGTGTGTTTGTAGCATCTCTTGGAAATATTCTCTCTATCTGTTCATTGTTTTAGTTTCTTCTGCGAGAAGTTCGCCACTTTTATTCTTTATTTTTTTATGTCTTGCGTTTTTTTCTTTTCTCATTAATTTTAAATCTCCAAAGAACCGTTTCTGATTCTCTAAATACATGTTAGTTGTTGAGGTAGTAGTTTATTTTGCATCAACAAAAGCTTGGCAATTTTGATCAGTCAACATAGTAATTAACTGTTTTAGATCAGTAATAAATTTTTAGGGTACAATAAAAAATACTGTTTCCAAGCAGGTCCCCAATGTTGGTATTACTGGTTGAGGGAATGGTTAACAGCTTTTTTACCACCGTGTGGTCTGCATATCTGATGTTACCGATACATTCTCCGTTAATTCAAAATCCAGCATTAACTTCCTCTACTGATTTTTTAAGATTTCCACACATGTGTATGTTGAACAGCAGGGGTGATAGTACACAACCCTGTCGGACACCGCGTTTGATTTTGATATGATCTGATTCTCCTGCCTCTGTATGAATATAGACGATGTTTGAGTCCAGTAAAGATTAAGTAATAATTCTTAGATAACAGATGTTTTTTCTCAGATCACAATTCACGTCTCTAAATCGTTGAAATAGTACTTGTATGTAAGAGGGCCTATCTCGTACTCACTGCATTCCGAAAACCAAATTGTGTACGGCTGATTTTTCTTCTCACAGTCTATATATTCTTTGATGTATGATTTTAAAAAATAGCTTTAAAATATAGCTCATTAAGTTGATGGTCCGGAAATCATTGCAGGATACGGATTTTGTTTCCTTTGGTAAATCAATAAACCTGGACTCAGCCATATTCTTGGTATTAATCCACTTAAATATATGTTCTTAAACATTTTTGTTAGGCAGGTTCAGGAGCTTTGGCATCTTTTAGTTGTGATATTGCTCTTTCCATTTCATCTGATGTGATTGGTAAGTGGTCATTACATATATAGGATGAAGGTTGTTCAGACCTATTATCATCAAAGAATTCTTCTATTTAAACCAATTTTGCCCTTTTCCAGCCCTCGGTAATAATGTAATCTTTCATTCTGTGTTTAAATTTTTCAAAAATACTTATTAGTTTTCTCAAGATTCGAAAAAAATGAATGCTTTTAAAAAGCATTGACCCGAAATTTTGCGCCTACGCTCTTAAGCCTTCTTTTAGTGCTTTTTTCATAGAGTTTCAGATTCCATAAATACTACTCTTGTTCAATTTTTGCCGCTTTATCTGGCAATTCCTGGTATTCTACTTGGTTATCATTTAAAGAACGTTTCTAAATTATATTTGCTTAGATGGTAGATAGCTATAACAATCTTGTTTTAGATTTTTCTTATAACGTTATGCCATTTGTTTGCAGAACAATGCCTTCTAGGTTATATAATGTGTACAGTATTCAATCAGTATTTTTGACACGTATGTGTAATGACATTTTACAGAAGTCTTTTTGATACAGAACAATTTTTGAAACTTATATTGTATATTTTATACCAAAATATTACATTGCCATGATATGTCTATTAAAATCATCTTTTTCCCTACATTCCTTGAATACTTCAACATATTTGATCCATATAGTATGAAATATGTTTTGCTCATTGGAAATATGAAACATTTTCGATATTTAATAGTACTGTACTAGTACTAATAGTTTGGTTACCAACTATTCACGATCATCTCACGTTACATTTCCGGTTTGTTTTATATACACACATATATCATTCATTTTTAAAGTCATCCAAATAAAACATATATTTTATTGACATACATACAATAGCTTATTAGAGGAAATATCGAACAAAGCAAAACTCAATAATAATCGAATTATGGTCAACGATATCACATATTTTTGGAGCGTTACTTGAAACTTTTGGACGAATATATTTTATTTTTATACGTATTTAGTTAGTAGTGTTGATATCGATTTAGTTGAACAGTTTATATTAAAGAAAATCATTTTAAAAGAACTTTTTACTCGTGTGTTAGCACTAGACTATTGTAGCATTTTTTAAAAAGAAAAGACATCCTGTACCTCAAGTTAGAAAATATAGAGAGTAATATCAATAAAGCGTTTAATAATCTACTCCTAATATTATTATAAATATTAAGCATTAAATTAAATGAATTTTTGTTTAAAAGCTTTTTGATGATTTGCCAAGGTTTTTAATTTTTTGTTTATATTTTATTAATTTTGTTTTCTGCTTTGATGACGATATGTATCTCCATTTAGTTACAGCTTCACCATATGATTAATTATTTCACAAGAAATTGTTAAGATATTTATCTGCATCTAATATTGCTAAAAATCAATGGAGGTTAGCTATAATGGATGATTTCTTATAACGCAGGTAATAATATATCTTTACAATCACACTGTGCGTCACTAAAAAGAAGGAACATAAAATTTTTGGCGTTTTTTAATTTTTAAGGACCTTAAAAGAAATTGATTGCCATTAGATGTTTTGTAAGCTTTAAGAATATGTTTTAAAGCAGTATAAAACTATTTCTTAAATAAAAAAAGTCAAAAAAGACTTCTCCCAAAATAATGATTATAATGGAATATTTTAAAAATTAACATTGTAAATTTTTTCGTCGTGATTTTTAATATTTTGTATTACCACCTCTATTTTGAATTACGCTCCTTATTAGACTTGGGATTGACTTGATTAAATTCTAGATATTGCCTTGAAGACAACTTTCCTATTTTTCCATGAGCGACAATCGAAGCTACTCATGATTTATTGGAGCAGCTATTCTGTTGCTCACTCTGCTTACTTTGAGTTGGTCTCAAACATGCTCAATCGAGTTCAAATCTGGGGTTTAAGCGGGTCAATTCATTTTGGCGCACCGACGGTTTCCAGGAGTTGCGTTACCATGCTGTTTACGTGTGGCCGCGCATTGTCTTGCATGAAAATAAAGTTTTCGCCCTCAAATCCAGCAAAAGCATTGCATGCTCGTCTAGAATTTTGGTAATGTATTAGGAGCAATCAACGCTCCTATATTAATAAGCACGAGATCAGTACGGCTTTCGAATGAAATGTCTGCCAAAACATTACAGTGCTTCCTCCAAAAGCAACACGTGCTCGTCGAGCACAAGCAGCATATCGTTCCCCACGTCTTCTGTACGTTTTAATGCGACTGTCTGAGCCATAAAAAACCATCCTGGACTCATCACTCTCATCCGATCTTCTATCGTCCAATGATCATGGTCTCTAGCAAACTCAAGTCGATATGTGCTGTCATGTCATGACATGACATGTCAATGTGCTGCTGATAATAGAGGTCCTGTTGCTGGGCAGCTAGCCCTTAAACCAAATATCCTCAACATTCTTCTCACTGTAGAAGTGCTTAATGTCCACCCGTGAGCATTTTGAAAACGGTTTTGAATTGCTCTAGCCGTAAAGAACCGATTTTGCAAATAAGTGTCTTTTCTGGCCGTTTTGATTCATCTCGCGCCTGATAATGGTCGTTGTTCGTGAGATCCAGTCTCCACGAATCGTTGCTATGTTTTTTGGACCATACAATGACTGACTTAGCTCTGCCTAACCACTTGTTTTTGACTCAGTCCACTATCAATCAAAGTAGCAATTTAAACAGATCTAGTAAATCTCTCAGTCATAATGTTAAATTTAAAACTGCACAAGTTTACCTTTTGAAAATCTGTACAATAATGAAAGATTTTAGAAAATCAGAACAGCCTCCTCTTCCTCAGTCATAATCCCTTTTGGGATGTAGTGATACTATCAGGCCTTTACAGTTTTTTAATGATTTTCCTCCATCCTTTCCTGTCCTGGGTTAGTTGTTCGGCTTCATATAACCCTTGGTTAATCAATATGTTTGTTTGATCTACCCAACGACTTGGAGATCTTCCTCTAGATCTCTTTCCTTCAACTCTACCCTCGACTATCAGTTTTTCCATCGTACTTGTCCTTCCATATTTCAAAAGCGTCTAGTTTATTTTTATACGCTTTTTTAAGGTCCACGTTTCGGATGCATATGTGACTATGGAAAAAATGAGTGCCCTTACCAGCTTTAGTTTTGTGTGTATTGTTATACTAGAATTTTTTCAAATTGTTACCAGCTTCATCAATTCTGTTCTAGCAATAGTTAATATTCTACGTATCTCTCTCTCTCTCTCTCTCACACCTTCCGTCATTTGTTATTAGGGACCCAGCTATATGAATCTATTTACTACTTCAAAGCCCCCAATTTCTTTAATGTGTTGAAGATTAGTCCGAGCTCTGTCTACTATCATGATCTTTGTCTTACTCCTATGTAATCCATATGTTTTGCTTTTCTCCTCCAGACATCTCATTATGTCTTCCATTTATTTTTGATTTGCCGCGATTATTAAAGTGTCATCAGTATATCTCAAGATCTTCCATCCATCTAGTATATTTCGCATAATGTGTTCGCTGTACATATTAAATAGAGTTGGCGAGATTATGCATCCCTGCCTGACCCCTGCCTCTGTTCTGAAATGATCGGATTGGGTGTTTATTTTTACTGTGCACTTATTTTCATATAGACTCCTAACTAGTTGAATTAAGTGGTGGAATGTTCCCATATCCGCTAGTATGGACCATAGCCGCTACCATTTAATTTTATCGAAGGCCTTTCTGTAATGCACAAAGTACACAAGCATAGGAGTATTGAATTCACGAGTTTTTTCGATTAGCTGTCTGACATTAAGGATGTGTTCTCTTGTGCCTTTTGCTGGGACAAATCCCGCTTGTTCTTCTGATATCTGAGGATATAGATAAGCTTTTAGTCTCTCATGTATTACATGAAGTAGAACATTGCTTGCATAGGATATTAGGGTTACCGTTCTGTAGTTGCTGCAATCTAGCGGAGTTCCTTTTTTGAATCTAGGGGTAAAAGTGGATGTTGTGTAGTCGTGGGGCTACTCTCCGGTTTCCCAAATCTTTTTGGAGATCATATGCATAACATTTATTCCAATATCTCCAGTCTCTTCTGGGGTTCATCTACATATAGACTTTGACAATATTTTCTCCATACCTCCGCAATCCCTTTCTCGTCATTTATAATATGTTGATTTTGATCCATTATTGTTTATGTCATTGGTTTAAATTCCCTGGATAGATATCGGATTTTGTTATATAGCTCATGAGATTCATACCGGTTTGCATGTCTCTCTAGTTCTTTGAATTTTTCATTTATATGTATATTTTTATCATTCCTACAAGCTCTTTTAATTTCTCTATTTAACCTTGCTAATTCGTTTTGTTGCTGTCGTTTTGATATATGAGAGATTTTATTCTCCTTCGTTTTTCGAAAAGTTGCAGCGTTCTGTCTGTCCTCCAGTGTTTTCTCTTGATGATGAGTACAGCCATATTCCAAGAAAAACAACGTACAAACAACGCGTGCATTCTTCAAAGTCGTAAAGCTGATATCAATTTTTCGAACTTATTACACTTAAATAACCTGTTGGCACCCAATGGCAGTGCCTAAAAGTGTTCCTGTATCGTGGGAGTTTATTTACAATAAAATAAATTGAATAAACTTAAAATTATTGAAAAATTCTTTTAAAATTCTAGGTGGTCTCTTTTTAATGACACGCAGAAAATTGTTGGTTTCAATACAATTTCTTAATTTCAGTTGTTATATTACTTTTCCTTATTTATATTTATATGATATTCAATACTTGCTCATGACGTATCATATAAACTGTAACTCTCAGTGACACCTGATGCATTGATTACTCTGATTAACATCATTATATAGCCTAAAAAGTTAAGTTGAGGTGGGTGGAGTGGTTAATTGTCAAGAATAATGCGTAGCTGCGCTAAATGAGGTATTTTCATCTTCATTAACCAGCGAAATGATGGATGATCCGACATATATTTGCTAAAATGTTACCTGCTATTCAAATAAACTTGTGCTCGTCTTTAATTGATATTTTTAAAAATTGTAGCAACATAAAATCACACTATAATTGGTTAGAGTAAAAATGTATACGTTAGGTAACTATTGTTAAAGTAAATAAAGCTAACTGCTTTTAACTATAAACTTGAGTTGACCAATTTTTCCTAAGTAACGCTCCCAGTATTAAAATACTTTTCCATTAAAGAAGGTATTTCATTTATACGACCTAATAAACTTTTATTATAAGTATAGAATAAATCATTTTATAATTGTATATATTTATGTATGTAGGGCAGTTGAAATTGGTAATCACATATTTATTGCTGGTACTTTATTTATTTAACTCTGAAATTCCTTCATTGTTACCATTTATTACTCAGATTTTTTTCAATCGCCCTATATAGTAATAGGTTTTAAGTCAAGCCAAGTAAATTTGTACAATAGTAATTTTATATGATTGTTGAATTTTAGCTCTTTAACGAATAATGTTTTTCTTAAAATATGATTATTTAAATATTTATTCACTATCAAAATTACTATTTTCGTTGGGAAAACATTCTACTAAATATACAAAATACTACAGAAACTCGACTATTCCACTGCAAGTTTCATTAAAGTTCATGTCAACCTGCATGATGCCTACTATAGTAGAAGCTATAGTTAGAAAGCAGTGTTGGTTTTACAGCGATTCTGCTCATATCGGCACAGTGGTAGGTGTGTGGTAGTTTAGTGATAGACTGAGAAATCAGGACCGTACGCGCTTCGTTTCAAAAATCGTTGCTAATTAATTTAACTGAGTTAAATAAGAGAATAAACAAAAAAAAATAATTCTACAAAAATTCCTGTATATATAAAATATCTAATACGTCGTAAATACTTATATACATATACAAAAAATGCAACTAGTTTACTTTAAATATATAGTCCGTCTAGAAAGTATCAGGAAAAAGAAAGCAGAATTATAATTTTACAGTATTTATTTCTATCACTTGAAATATAAAATTTCAACAAATAGTTCATATCATTTACTTATACAACCTCCATTTAAATCTAAACCCTTAACTAACGTGCAAGTACACCGAAAAAAGACCATAATTTTCGGTAATGATGTTCCAGACCTATAAAACTGACCGAATCAAACCTTCTTTATCTCGTGGCGCTGCTCATTCCACTTCAATCTTCATCAGTCCCCATATGTTTTCAATGGGGCTAAGATCTGGAGATGCTACTAGCCACGGAATTGTTGCCAATTCGTGTTCTTGCATCCAAGCTTGAGCATAAGCATTTTGCTAAAAACGCCATCCCTCTGGATATAAAACATGAGCCGTTTCAAGAAGAAAACCATTTGGGATGTCACAATATTTCGCACTATCAACAGTCATCTCCTCATCATCATTAGCCATTTTGCGTCCACTGCTGAACATAGGCCTCCCGTAAATAATTCCATTGCATCCGATCTTGAGCAACTTGAATCCAGTTAGACTGGATGCGCTTTAAATCGTCCGACCACCTTGTTGGAGGACGTCCTCGACTACGATAAGCATCGTGTCTAGGCCTCCACTCTAAAATTTTCTTTGTCCATCTTCCATCTCTGACCCTAGCAACATGTC
This sequence comes from Diabrotica balteata, assembly GCA_918026665.1. Classification (NCBI taxonomy): domain Eukaryota; kingdom Metazoa; phylum Arthropoda; class Insecta; order Coleoptera; family Chrysomelidae; genus Diabrotica; species Diabrotica balteata. Next base: position 6,966,355 of record OU898279.1, on the reverse strand, counting down.
CTGCCCAGTTCCATTTCAGGGTTGTAATTCTTTCAACTGCGTCCGTCACACCAGTTTTTCTCCTTACTATCTGACTCGAAAATCTGTCCCTGAGTGATACGCCCAACATTGACCTCTCCATCGCTCTCTGTGCCACTTGTATCTTATTAATTACTTTTCTGGTAAGTGTCAATGTTTCTGCTCCATATGTCAGAACTGGAAGTACACACTGATCAAAAACTTTTCTCTGCACATGGGAATAGCTGATTTAAAGACTTCCCTCAGTTTTCCGTAAGCTGCCCATGCCAGTCCTATTCTCCTTTTTAACTCTGTTGTTTGATTGTCTCTTCCCAATTTAATCTCGTGGCCCAGATACTTATAGGAATACACTTGTTCAATTTGCGTGCCATTAGTGGAAATGTTTTTTGCCAGTACCAGGTTGGTCATGTATTGTGTTTTGGAAAAATTAATTTTAAGGCCAACTCGTGCACAAGAGCTCTGAAGGTCTTGAAGAAGTTGGCATGCATGATCTACCTGATCTGCAATAAGGACTATGTCGTCTGTAAACCTCAAGTTGTTCAAAAATCACTATCAACTATCAACAGTACCATTAACTATACAGAGAGGTGTAACACCACGCTGAGATATTGCTCCCTGAACCATTAATTTAGCGGGAAATTTGAATGGTAACATTTTCTCTTGATAGGACTTTTAGATGACTTGCACCAGATCTAACAACAACTCATAACAACTTTCATCAGATCTAAAGACATTAAAATTATCTTCTCGAAAACGTTGACAAAAATATATTCTTCGTTGTCTTTGCAGAGGTGTCATTGTAGGGATTTTTCTGGATTCCTACTATGCTCACAACTTACTTGCTGCATTACTTTTGTCTTAAAATGTTACAACTAGGAAATCTATTAAAATTAGGAAAAATATAAGATTCCGGATACTTTCCAGACGGACTATATATACATAAAACACACAAGAAGATCATAATAAATGTACTGTACGTATAGTAGGAATTCCACCTCATTGGTTTATGTTGTGTAAGAAAGTTGCTTTCAGATATAGTAAACAGACTTTGGTTTTGTATTTTCTGGCTTAAATTCTACTAGAATATAATCCTCGACCTCAGGAATTCTCGACAAATCATCTTCAAACGCTGTAGGATCTAATTCAGGTTCAAATCGGTCAGTTAATCCATCATAATACCATTCTTTACTATCTTTTATTTTTCTCTTAACACTCTTCTATTTCTGTCCTATTGCACTTTTATGCATTGCATTACCTTTTTTAATTTGCTTTTCGTCCACCAAAAAACACACACGACCAATGCTCAAACAAACTGACGCTGCTTTTTCAAGAAACAATTATAAATTGACAGTTGGCCAGATAAGACAGTATAGGCCAGAAGATATATCAAATGTCTCACTGTTACCCATGTCTCATTTTTATCCAGGCTCCAATATTATAGTTAGGTATATAGCATGATACTATGACTTCCAAGATAAAATCACTTCGCAATCGAAGTTTGTACGTCTATGCGCATGACGTCACTCGGTGATAAAAATTTATCTTTAATTTAATATTCTGAAATATATTTTATCTAAAAGTGCACAATTTATTTGTCAACGTACTAGATAAACGATAAAGCATTACTAAATCTGACAAAACTCCATCCAAAACAGAACATTTCTGGTGATATTTGTCGCCAAGTGAAGTCACACGTGCAAAAGAGATTGATCGCGTGCGCGTGGATTTATCTAGGTATATAGTTTTATAGTTTTAAATTATCACAATTAACATGAGTTTGAGAAGTAACATCCTCATAGACAACATATTTGATTGGTAGTGATGCTAAGGATGAAAAAATTACATTAACTTTCTCTTCTGCCGTATTATCTTTAATATTGGATACATATATCACCTTATTTTCTATCTCTGTCTTATTTCATTGCATAAATTCAATTTTTTGATAACCTTACTCGTTTTGTAAATATAGTATTCTTTAGTAAAATCCTATTGTACAAATTTACATCAAATTCTCATACGTTCTTATATCTCCACAGACTCACATAATTAAAGCATTTTACTTACTATTTATTTATTTTTGTAAACACTGGCCATTCTGTTATTATAGCTGTAGTATTCTGTCTAAGATTCATTTCTAAAAACTGCAAGAATTACTAACTTTTGTAAAATGGTCCTTTAGTGAGTGTAAGAATAACTCTTTTAATAAAAGATTGTAAAATATATTTAATTTTTAAGAAAGTATTATCTGTTGTAAACTAGTTTTTTTCCGCATACTTTTTGTCATTTAATAACCATTCAAAAAAATATTATGCATACACCGAGTTTTTTATCTACAAAATGAATACCAATTTATGTCTAATGATTGTAATTTATATCCAAACCAACTTGTGTATAAAATATATTGAATTTATCGTATAAAAGGTGTTTCATTATATTGAACTTTACAGATTTATACCTGATAAAAAATTCTAGTACCAGTATTGACAAATAAAATGTAATAAACGAAAATCTGACGATTAAAGATGAAGAGAACATAATGTCAACACTATTATAGGAATTTCAAGTATTTCTCCATTGATTCAACAAGATTATTGTATTGTTGGTTAGTTAGAACTATTTTGGAATACTGTTTAGTTATTTGGTCACCCTATTTTCAGAACAATATTGATACCATAGAAAGAGTAGGTAGGGGAAAGGTAGGTAAAGTGGAATAATTACCGATTCAAGCTTGTATCCCGGTAGAAGTATTCGTCTTAAAAGTTTGAGTTTATGGAAGAAGCCACTTACGTTATAGCCCTACGTAGTACTGTTAAGAAATTAAACTAATATATCACCACTTCGGAGAAAAACGTCAAAAGTAAAAGTGGTGTAATATTCCACTTTACCCGCCATATTGGAGGTAAAGCGGAATACAAATACTTAAAATGGATTAATATTATTTATTCAACTAAGCATATAAACAGAGCTCAGGAACATTGAAAAACCCTCGTCTTAACTGTTTTGGTTCATTAATAATCATTTTAATGTCCTTAATGTTGTAATCTAATACATCATCTTTATTAGGCCATTTGAAATATTTTTGCGTCCTTTCCATACACTTTACAGACGCTGATTCACCTGATTTTGAAATTACTAAACCGGGAAATGTTTGTCCGTTGTACTCTACAGCTACATATATCCCTTCCTTAATATCTTCTGTTTTTATGGTAGGAATTTGAACTGGTAGGTCGAACTCTGAACCGCTGTCGGTGTCACTATAAATGCTGATGTTTGCATCATCTTCTTCGCTGTCGCTTTGAAATAGTTGCTTCGTAACTTTCTTGGTTGGTTTTTTTGGGGTCGGAGCCTTCAAATTCTTTAACTCTTCAATAAAAGGGGTAGAAGTTGCTACTACAGTTTTTCCTGATCGAGCCCTTTTCTTCGTTGGATTTTCGATATTTGAAGCGACCCGTGGGATAGGTAAAATATCCGCAGGACTAACAATAGTCTTATGGAGGAGAATGTCATTTGACACTGGAGTGGACGCTGATGGCAGGTTAGATGTAGCGAGTAGAGGCCAAGGACGATCAGTTGTATCTGCAGCCACGGAAACGTTTGGATCAGGTCTCTCAAACGGCCAAATACCCGTCTTCTTAAATCCTGAGATAGCTGTTGCCATACTAGCTGCCTTCAAGTAAGCTTCTCCGAAGAGAGCACCGACATCATGAATCGTCACAACTTTCCCCGGGTGGGTTCGCAGCCAAACTCGCACTGCCTGTTCATAGAAGGTCGACATGGGATACATAAATGATACGTCCAGTGGCTGAAGTCGATGTGTGCAATGTGGTGGTAGCACCAGGATGTCTACAAAGTTTTTCTTAGCAAGCTCTAAGACTTCAATGTTTTTTATGTGGGTTGAATGGCCATCTAAAGTTAGTAAAACCCTGTCCTCGGAGGTAGGCTTCGCAAATTTAATAAAATGTGAAACCAAGCCGTAAAGATTTCGGTCTGCATCCATCCAGAAGCATGCGTGAAAATTTTGGTATTCAGAGGAACTCCAATGTCGAATGTCAAGTGATGTCTCACCCGTGGAAAAATAAGAGCAGGAGGGATGTATTCCCCTGCAGCGTTGAAGCAAATTTCTGCAGTTGTAAGCGTACCTCTTTCAGCTGATGATAAAACTCCTACTTGCTTTTTCCCCTTTTTTGAAATAATCTTTGAAGGCTTATTTGGCACGGTAGAGATTCCGGTTTCGTCACAATTATAGATGCGGTTATAGAAGTCGAAGTGAAAGAACTGGGTGCCGTTTCATGAAACCAAGCAACCATACTTTACCAGCTTCTTTCTTCTCATTATTGAATCTATGTTCAATGTTATTTCGTATGGCAAACTCGTAGGTAAGATATTTTAAGTCAGTAATAGTTAGCCCAAACAGGCGTTCTTCCATTTTAAGAATATAGTCTACCAACATCCTCTCTTGATCTACCGTGAACACGCAACGGAATCGTCCAAGTTGCTTCACTAAACGTTCTTCTGGTGGTCGCTTTAATCTTCTAAAAAGAGTTGTCGATGGAAAGTTATATTGTTTTGCAGAAGAATGAATTGATAAACCACCTTGACATGCAGTTAGAGCCTCAGCCATTGCCTTCTCGTCCCAACTCTGCTGCGAAGTCTTTCGTTTGTAAAAATTAGGCATGCTAAAAAAATGTTGTCACTTAATAACATTATTAGACTTTTAGGAGGTAAAGTGGAACGTCATTCCGCTTTACCCGCATCAACATTTTTTCTGTACAAACACGATAGCTACTAACCAAACGTGCTAATAAGTTAAAGAAAGAGTTATGTCCACAAATAACCATGTTATACAATAGATAATAAATACGGTTAGAAAAACTTACCTGTTGCTGATAAGAAATTTCGTCTTAGTCACCAAATATTACAACTTTTTGTTAAAAAACAATGATCTTGTTTAACTCACATGAACATATCAATGAAAGTGCGCCATATTGAAGTAAATATTGCCAAATGTCAAAAGGTATATTGTGGTAGAAGTTACAACAAAAACCGCCAATTTTGAAATTAAATTTTAAGCTTATTCCGCTTTACCCACCCATTCCACTTTACCTACCTTTCCCCTACAGCATAAATTTTTGAGATATTATGCTTACCATGTCCACACTACTATTGAACATCATGATTATTCCTGTATCGAACAACAATTATCTTTACCCTCACTCAATAACCGTCGTGATATGTCAGGAGCTATATTTATATAATATAAGATCATACATGGGTTTATTGTTTGTCCAAACCTGTTAAGCCCGATTAACTGTAATGTTCCCTATCAAGCTCTATAGATAGACGTTAATGACACACAATTTGGTTTTCGCAAAGGCCTAGAATGCGTCTAGCTCTTTGTCACTTAATATACTGATGCCTGGACGTCAATCAGGATATATACGCATGTTTTATTGACTATAATAAAGCATTTAATAAAGTATGGTATGAGCAATTAATGAATGTTCTGAAAACAAAGAAGATTGACTACAACGATATCAGGATCATATAAAATTTATAGTATAAACAGCGAGCAAAAGTATGTGTTAACGAACAGCTGTCATAAGAAATTGAAATTAGACGTGGAGTGAGACAGGGATGTGTACTGTCGCCAAATTTTTTAAAGCCTACTCCCAAGAAATGCCGAAAAAATCTGTGGGGGTGAAACAGCAAAATAAAGGTAAATGGAGTTCCCATTAACAACATTAGATATGCGGATGACACTGTGATCTTAGAAGAAAATATTGAAGATCTTCAGCGACTGGTGACCAGAATAGTGGAGTATGGACTAGAGGACAGTCTAACAATGAACGTCAAGAAGACGAAATTTATGAGAATATCGAAAACAGAAAGAAATAACGAGAATCATCTAATAAACGGAACCGACGACGAATAAGTGGACAAATATGCATATCTGGGAACAATGATTAACTTTTTATGCGAACTAAGGTCGATAATTGCTCGTCATCCCCACACTTACGTCACAGCCGCGTGTTGCAATGACAGACAAATTTGGGCGATGGAACTATCCTATGTAGTCAACCGTTCATGATACCAGTATACCACAATGTTTTGAATATTCCTTTCCACAGAACAACCTATGGTATGTTTCATTGTACCATGGGTTATAATAAAACAAATGGCGCTAACAAATGTAGTATACTTGCTACATGTGGAATTGCGATCACGTTCATTGTGTACATAGGTACTAATGGTTGTATATATTCTGGCGCCAATTTTTAAATTAATGCGATTCGCCACATTTGGAAAAAAAACTTTAAATAATTATGTAGTTTACTGTGTGAATAGCTCAAAAATAAAAAAATTGTAGTTAGCCACATTTGGAGCCAAGCCATCGATTTGTAAATTCAATTTTATTTCTTTATTTTTCTATCATTTTACCTCACCAGCTCTCCACTGACAGATACAGTAATGTTGACATCATATTGACATGTAACCATATGCTAACTTCAAGTATGATAAGTGCAATATTTTGATAAATTGAGAACATTAAAATGAATGATTATTTAAAATTCTAAACAATTATCTCCATTTGTGAACTTTTATGTCTGTGGTGTTAAATGTTTTAGTCTATTTTATGTACTTTTTACTATAAATCATTAAATGTAATCAGTATGTCTGCTAAAAATAAAATCAGTGTTGAGTAATATTTGAACATCTTTTTTGTGTACATCAGTGTTAATTTTCTCAAAAATTAATATGGGTCAAACTGCGAGCGGTATACCAAGTAAGTCATTTTGATTTTACTGGGATATGCATGCTAAATGAATTGTTTTCGGTTCAAATTTGAGGTTATAAATGCTCCATTTATTTATATTTTTTAGTGTTTACAATCATACTGGAATAATTTAAATGGCAGTAGATGCAAAATATAACTCGATAGCATGTCTATTATGAAATTAATACACATGCTATAGTCATATTTGTTTTAGTGTTACCAACTATGCTATTCATTTTGCTTTTTGAAGAAAATCTGCCTTTTATATTTTAGAATGGTGTTTGCTTACAAATGATGTATTGGTAATTGTTTTGAAATGTGTACTTTAACGGCACCCGCTAATAACAAGTTTTACCAAAATGATCCAATCTCTAATGTATACAGGTTAATTTAAATTTTTAAATTGACAGAAGTCAGAGATGTTAATTGTTATATACTATTTTAGCCAGATGGACCTGTTGCAACACTTGCGTTACTGACAGTAAGTTATATTTAAGTTAGTACACAGAATAATTAAGAGGAGTGATTAATTCATTTTTTTAAATTGTTTAATATAAAAGTTTGTTTAAAATCCTTTATAAAACCTATATAATTTAAAATCCCTTTCGAGTTACATCACAGAATGTTCTCAGACTAAAAAGCTCATCATCAGTGTTTTGGTACTTGGTACATATGTGTTAAGCCACTAAATACCTGAGTAAAAGCCCTTTAGATGGTACACAATTAAATGTGTCTTACATTTGATTTAAAATTGTGTTGTGATGAACAACTAGGGGTTGCTGCTGACCCTCAGACAGTGTCTGAATGGTTCTAGACGGCAACTGTAATCACTCACTCACTCAACTCACTTGCTCCTAAATATTTATATCTCTATGAATCTTGCTCCAATCACTCTGAAATTTTAACTGAATACTCTCAAGAGCTATTGTCTATTCGCTTAGCTAGGGCATATTTTGACAGACTCATTGTAGGAAACCTACAACACAACAATTCCTACTTCTCAGTATAAATAGCTCAAGTATACTACTATTGCAGACCTCTTTCTTTGAAAAAAAAGAAGAATTATTCTAAATAATGGAAGTGTATACTAAACCCATCAAATTTTCCCTGTATATTTAAAATATAATATTTGAATTGTTACAATTTAAAATATTGTAGTAAATATTTGTATTATTCACGTTGTTTATTTAATTTAATATTGTTTTATTATCTTTGTTTAATTCTTTTGTTAGTTCTATTCAGTTAATTAGTTAGTTATATTTTAAATTTTATTATTATGAATAGTCAAAGTTTTCCATTTGTTCCATCACCTAATGCGTTGGTAAGTTTTTCTTAATAAATATGATAAAATGTTTTTAAAAAAGTTTTTTTAAAGTTAATATTTTTAAATTAGTAAGGATGCTGTTCCTAGATTACAAGATAATAAAACTGCACAAAGGTTTATTCAAAATGCCTACCATTTTTTTTTACCGAATGAAAACCCTGTTGAGATAAGTTGAGATAAGTTGATCATTGATAATTTATCGAATTATCTAAATGTTGTAAATACATAAGGAACTTGCTGTGTCTTATTCTTATTTAACCTCAATTTGACTTCTTAATTTTGTAGAATTTATTCCCACTTTTTTATTTTGTACAATAAATAATTTTATTATTTGTTATCAATACATTATACCGTGTAAATAAATAAATATTGATTGTCGGCAAAGTTCTATTTTATTTACTTTTGTTTACATTAATATTGACTAAGAGCACGTATGCTTGGTTGTATAGTATTTTCCAGCCACTTCGAGTCTGTCAAAAAGTTACTAACTTTGAAAAAAAATAATTACTAAAATCACTAGACAGTTCGGACTGGGAATAGCGAACCGGGTATATACTATTGAATAAAAAATAATAATAAAACACAAATAAATACCCCCTCCCTTAAAGATGGTTTCAATACAGCAAAAATTATCCAGTATTCACATAGTTTTGTGTGTGCATACTAACTGCACATACAGTCTATTTAGATATACATAGACAATAGACAGTCACAGGACTGTCTATTTAGATGTAGATAGACAGTCTGTGAGTTTTTCTGAGGTAATGGTAGATAAGTTTTGTTTCCAGCTACAGACAGAACTGGTTTAAAAATTCTAGTAGAGAGATCCAAGTATAATCCGTTTACCCTAGGACAGTCAATATGTAATTAAGATATGAGCAGTGGGGCGTTAACATTTAATTCAATTACTTGAAATGTAAAAATATTTAATTTCCTGTATTTTATGTTCAGTAATAATATTGGATTTTACTGTATCAAAAGCAAATAAAATCAATATAATATGTATATACAGGGCATGTTAAAAGAAGTGGGACAGAATATTTCGACTACTCGAAATTATTTGTCTACATCAAAATGTTCATCAAAGTCTCTATAAGTGTCTATTTTGCGCAGAGTGATAATTATACTGAATGAATGGTTTTGCATGCAGTTAAATTTGAAAATACTTGCCAAGTTGCTGGTATGTCCAGATTTGAATAAAATACATCCAAGACTTTACTTTCTGCAGATACTGTTTTAAAATTGGCATTAAATCACTTTCAAGATTTCAACAAAACAAAATGTTTACATATGTGTGGTCCAATAATTAATAGCAAAGCTATTGAGAGCAGTATGCAGTCTAGTAATTAGACCAAAGATACTTTATCATTTAACTAAAACACACCACAAAGTCTGAATTTAATTCCCGAAACACTTTTAAGCAAACGATATGTCCTATTCACTGTCTGATATTTCACTATCAGAGTCATCACTATCTGAATTGTCTATCCGAATAATTAGAGGCCAGATCTCATCTATAACTCACTCGGTTTGAAAAAAAAAAGAATGATTGGCTATACCCCAAACTAACTCAATTGCATTATAGTGGCAATGGTAGGGTGGAAGTCGAAGAACTTCATGGCCATATTTAAGAGCCATTTGGTCAGTAACAAATTTCTTTTCAATTTTGTGCTCTCTACACCTTTGAAGTAAATTGACTTTTAAAAATATGTAAGTATGATAAATTTTCTTTTCTGTCAACCACAACTTTATTTCTTCTTTTGTCCAGTTGTTTGAAGGAAATCTCTCTTCTACTCTTGAGTTGTAGGATGCACTATCCAACACTATTATGGATGATGGCTCCAATTTTTTAACAAATTTTCTTCAAACCATTCTTCAAATAATTTGTATCCCAATTTACATGGTAATCACCTGTATTCTTTGTGGACGAAAAAATTAAACTAGCGTCAGGAATAAAACTCTCATCATTTCCAGCATGAAGTATATTTCCTTTATCGAAAATTAATGTTTTATCTAAAAATACAACTTGCCTCGGACTATCAGACGTTTTATTGTTAGTGTATTTTCTTAAAAAATGCCACCCTTTTGAAACAACTTTAGAGAGTTCACACAATACTTGTCTATTATTTGCCTTTTTTTATCGAAAACCTAAATGTTTCAGCACTCTCCAGAGAGTACTCCTCATTATCCCTATTCCGTTTTTTCCATTTAATGGAGGGATTGGCTTTCTGTCGTTTCTCAGTATTCTTTGAAGCCTCCAAATATTTTACATATTTGGGTCTTGTTCTTCCATGTCTTGAATGTGGCTTTCCCAGCTTTCACTACGGTGTTGTTGTAGTGCTGTTTAAGTCCCGATCGGAAGATGTGTTGCTCTTTTATACACTTGGTGTTTGAGGATTCGCAGCATCTGCCGGGAGGCCAATGACAGCGTAGTTAATAACGAGCTCTGTGATTGGCCGGCCAAAGTAACAATATTTGTCGGGATTGGTTACCTTGGCGACAAATGCCTTATATGAAGACGAATATGCCGATCGCGAGTTAGGTGGTTAGATGGAGTGGACTCAGCTTGGTACTTGTCCTCCGTGCTATATTATTCCAAAGCGACCTCACTAAATTATAAATATTTTTAGTAGCCCTTCCACTCTATATAAGCCGATACGAATTTTTATTCGCTCTTTTCAATCTTTTTCACCATCGAAATAGTTCAAATGAACGAATCTTTCAATTGAACTAATTGAACTAGTTCATTAATTTTCATAGAACTAGTTCACTGCGAACGATTTGCATTATCAATTGTGTCTCAACTTCTAAAGAAGAAAATAATGAATGAATGAGATCATATATTTCGAATGGAACGGGTCGAAATACATAGTCCCTGATAGAAACAAGGGGAGTAGGAGTAGGCTTTATCTTAAGAATTATAACTGCTTTCTCTACATCTTCACCTGCTTGTCCTACTAGCGAAACTGATTTTGACGTTGAAGGTTGAGGTTCTTGAAATGTATTTTCTGATTTTTCGGGTCCTTTTTCTATGTATCTTCTAACATTGAGATATTTGAGATTGATAGCAGGGTGTTTCATTCTTAAATGTCTTGATAAATTGCCCAGTGAACCACTTGCAATACTAACATCACATGAACAGTAATTATATTTTGCAGATTTTTGATTTTTATCGTTTTTTATCAAAAAGAGCCCATAACAAACTTTATTTCGTCTGTTACTCATCTTTAGGGATTGATTAAGAAAATAAATTATTGTAAAGAAAGACTAACTATATAATAATTTAAAACATTTAAACCTAAATATATGATCGAAAGAAATGGTTCCGGATCCGAACTACTTGTACGCCGTAATAAGCACACTTCTACAAGAAATCAGCCAACCACAATACCTTGGACAACAATCAGCAACCACCTACAAATCCACCCTTGCATCAGAACAGAATTTGAAACCCATTTACCAAAATGGGGCGAAAATGATTGCCATTATATAGACCAGCAACTTCCCTTAACTCAACCAACAACCACCGACAGCGGCTAACTTCCACAAAGATCGGAACCCTTCCTGAAGAACTGAACAACTTATAGTTATTTTATACCGGCAACCGGCATAATCTTTGAGTCTCAGTTTAATTTATTTTTGTTTCACATTCATAATTTGAATTCTTGAATTATTTTTTATTTAATAAATAAATATACCTTTATTATGACCTTAAGTGTTTTATTTCCTGTACCTTGCTGGGATTGGTGTAGAGAGAGAATGAACATGGAACGAACTCAGAACTGAGCAGTCGGGCAGAGCACCATTCTAATGGATGCAACGGTGGGCGTCTTTCTCTTGCAGATCCTTAGGGATATTCGAAGAATCTCTCCCCTCGTTTCTTCCAGCAGTATGGTGTTGTTTAACGCCCTGGTCTTAATAAGATTAAGACGTTACAAGGAATACTAGAGATCAGAAGATGGCAACCCGTTGCCACAAACCGAACAGAATGGCTACGAATCTTAAAGCAGGTCATGATCCACAGAGGATTGTCGAGCCAAAGATGATGATGATAATGATATATTTTTGACAGTACCAGATTTTGATATATACTTTATATTAATTTCTTATTAAATTCCAGCGTGTTGGAATATATAGATAACATCCACCTACACTTTTAAATATGATGAAATACATAGATCGCAATATTTATACTATTTATATCATATATCTAGAAACCTTTGAACGTCTAGACAATTTCTGTATCTACATTTTTAATTGTGATGATGAAACAAATAAATTGCGCTAACTGCAAATTATGTTTATTGTCCATATATAGGATGTATCACACTTAATCATTTTAAATTTTGTAAAAAATTAGTTTTACTGAAATTACTTGAAATTTGCTCTTGAAACGTTGCTTTTTTGCACTAAAGAAACCGTTAATTTACCAAAAAGACTTCCTGTTACTTCCTTAAACTAACCTGCTTTCTATTAAGCATCTCGATGTGTCACTCTGACTTGTTTTAATAAAATATCTCATAATTCATCCCAATTATACACCCATCTTGAAAAATAATAGGACATTGTTAGCTCAAAGAACAATTAAAAACAAGCGAGAAACGTACAGTATACGGGAGCCGCCTACGACAGGAAGCGTCGAATTTTGGATAACAAAAGGCAATCGAAAAGACAAAAGACTGCCCCACGTTGACTGCGATAATAGTAGTTGATGTTGATGAAGATAAAGTGGAATTAATGGTCCCACCGGAAATTACATCAACGCGTCTCAATCCCCTTAATAATGTCTTTCATTCACTTTTCTCATTTTTAGAAGAGGCAATTAAAACATTTTTATTTTTATTCTTATATACGCACACCCCCGCAAGTCTGGCATTTTTGTAAAGCAGCTGAAACCGTTGCATATGTACCCGCTCGTGATATACAGAGTGGTCCAAAAGTCTGGAAACGGCTAATTATCTCTTAAAATGTTAATCATAATTGTACAAAATTTGAGGTACACCTATTTTGGGATACGGAGATTCCATATTTGATATATATTATACAATGTTGCCAGATTTGCCGTTTTTCTTATAGGTATTATTAGTAACTTTGGTTTTTCAAATACATCACCCTGTATATTCAGTCATTATTGGAATCTCCTATTCAATACGAGTTCAACCATATGTAACACTTATGATTTTATGTAATCTGGAAGGTCATAAATACATAAAACCGAAGTCTGGCAACGCCTAAATTGTTTCAATAAATATTTTAATACTAACTATTTTCAAATACATTAAAACGTAACAATTGATAGTTTAGAACATTTTTTATCATAGTAGTTACGTTATTAAGTGTTCAAAATGTGCTCAATTTGTGAGTTGACAGCATCCTAATCGATGGTAGAAGGCGTCTACCACATTTCTCCATGATTGTCTAGAAATTATTCGAGATTCATTGATAATTCGTTGCCTTAGCTCTGCAAGACTTGCTGGTTAAGTTTTGTAAACTGAATTTTTCAAGTATCCCTAATAAAAATAATCTTTAGGATTGAAATCGGATGAACGTAAAGGCGATTCAATTCTACCTTGTCTTCCAATTTATCGTCCAGGAAATATCTCATCTAAATATCGCCGAACATTTACACCAACTATCTGACGTTAAATTTCTTTCGACAAAAAATGACCCAATTGAATAAGTAACTACTATATCTGACCATACACTTAATTTTGTGGTCTTTGAGTATGGTTTTCACGCATTCAGTCTTCAGTGTGAATTTACGTCACACCAGTACCTTAAATAGTGTCGATTTACACTTCCACACAGTGTAAAAGTTGCTTCATCGGAAAAACATATTCTGTTAACGAAATTTTAATAATTTTCAATTTTATCCATCATTACCTCAGTAAACTCTAATCTACGACCAAAGTCATATTCACTCAATTCTTGCAATAAGTTAATTTTGTGCCACCCTGCCTGGGGATGTATGTGGATCTTCAACAAAACTTTGCTTATATCTGAAGTTTTGTTGTCATTGATAACTCGTTTCGGTCAACTTGATCGGTATCTATTTTTTACTTCTCCAGATTCCTCAAATCGCCTTACATTTTTTTGTACCGTCGTCTTATGAATAGGAGAACGGTTTAGAGAACGGCATTTTAGAGAAGCAATTTAAATTGCAGAACTTTTTGAACCACAACTACTGTCAATTTTAGTTCATAATTTAAATGGTGAACAAATGTCAAAATCACAGCATTCTCCATTTAAATATTTAAATTTATTAAAATGTACATATTTTGCATTGTTTTATGTATTTAAGATCTTTCAGACTACATAAAATCAAGTGAACATATGGTTGAACTCGTATTGAATAGCTGAACTCGTGTGAAACTTACACTGAATGTGTGAAAACCATACTCAAAGACCACAAAAATTAAATGTATGGTCATTTATACTAGGTACTTATTTAATTGGGCCATTTTTTATCGAAAGAAATTTAACGTCAGATAGTTGGTGTAAATGTTCGGCGTTATTTAGATGAGATATTTCCCGAATGATAAATTGGTAGACAAGGTAGAATTGAATGGCCTCCACGTTCACCCGGTCTCAATCCTAAAGATTATTTTTATTAGAGATACTTGAAAAATTCAGTTTACAAAACTTAACCAGCAAGTCTTGCATAGCTCAGGCAATGAATTATCGATGAATCTCGAATAATTTCTAGACAATCATGGAGAAATGTGGTAGACGCATTCTACCATCGATTAGAGCCCGGACCTGTCAACTCACAAATGGAGCACATTTTGAACACTTAATAACGTAACTATTATGTTAAAAAATATTCTAAACTATCAATTGTTACGTTTCAATGTATTTGAAAATAGTTAATATTAAAAAATGTATTGAAACAATATTGTAAAAATATTGTATCAAAACAGACTGAACGAGAAACTTGAAAACATAAATTTCAATAACATCGAAGACCACTACAATTACATTAAAGAAAGTATTCACTCTGCAGCAAAAGAAGCGCTTGGATATTACGAAAAGAAGAACAAAAATACTCCATACTGGTGGGATGAAGAAATAGACACAGCGATAAAACAAAAGAAACAAAAGTATGAACAATATTTAAGTGGAAAAACAGATACAAATTGGTCTGATTACAAAAACCATCAAGCTAAGGTGAGACAAATGATAAGACAGAAAAAAAATGAATCCTGGGATCAAAACTGTCAAAAATTAAATACGTACATAGGAGGAACTAGAAGTACAGAAAGCTGGAAACTTATTAAATCTCTTAGGACCAACGACAAGAAAAAAGATTTAATCTCACCAATTTCGTTAGAAACATGGGACATGTACTTCAGTAAACTGTTACAAGAAGACCGAATGGAATTAAAAAAAAAGAAAGTAACGAAAACATACGCGTTGAAGCATCTCCTATAAGAATCACGAAAAAGGAAGTAAGAGATATCTGTATTTCACTCAAAAACAAAAAAGCGCCCGGACCTGGCAATATACCTCAGAACTGATAAAATATGGAACTGAAAAACTATATGAGCATTTGACAATACTCTTTCAAAACTGCATAAACAAAGTAGAGGTTCCAGCCGAATTTAAAACCTCAACCATTTCAACTGTACATAAAAAGGGAAACAAACAAAATTGCGACAATTACCGTGGAATAGCAGTTACTAGTACCATTAGTAAAATCTATGGGAAAATGATCAAAAATAGAATAGAAAGAGAATACACTGATATGGAGGCTGAAGAACAGGCGGGTTTTAGAGCTGGTAGATCGACCATAGACCACCTTTTTTGTATCACCCAACTTATAGAAAAAAAGGTTGCTGTAGATCAAGAAGTCCACTTTTTGTTTGTTGATCTAAAAAAGGCCTACGATAGCATCCCTCAAAATAAGTTATGGAACACTCTCAGACAAACGAACATCAACTCAAATCTCATAACAGCAGTGGAAAAACTATATGAGAACGCCAACGCCAAAGTTAAAATAGGAACGAATGTTTCCAAGGTTTTGTAGTAGACAAAGGACTGAAGCAGGGATGCTGCTTAGCGCCGACACTTTTCAAAATATATCTGGAACAAGCATTAAAACTCTGGAAGCGGAAATGCAGCGGCATGGGTATACAATTAAACAATAACAATATGTACACTCTATGTTTTGCTGATGATCAAATTGTGATTGCTAACGAATATGACGACCTAGAATACATGACTCGAAAATTAATCGAAGAATACAAAAAATGGGGATTAGAAGTCAACATAGATAAAACAATGTACATGAACATCGGTGGTAAAGAACAAAATCTAGTTTTAAACGACGGACAACACATTAAGTACAACAATAAATATTCCTATTTAGGAGTAGAAATCACAGACGACGGCAAATCAGATCAGGCTATAAAAAAAACGAAACACTCAGGGTAGAAGGGCCATATCTCAACTAAATAGTATTATCTGGGATCAACATATATCCAAAAAAAAAAAATAAACATCGAATATACAACACTAACTTTTATGGTGATACTAACTCAACAAAGACAAAAATGGAGTTTGGATGTTTTCCGATTTCCCTCCTACCTGGAGAGTTTTAGGGGAAGCCCGGGTAGGAGTATTTTGTTTGGGGTCCCAAAATTAACATTCTCAGCAAACTTCAGCTTAATCGTCTCGTTTTTCGAGGTCAAATATCTAACGACTGGACTAGTATTCGCTAAAATTCATAAAAAAAATTGTTACACAATACAATTACTTACGATAATTACAAACTAATAGTTTCCATTTAGTTTGACCGATCACGCTTTAACAATTATTAGAGGGATGTGCGTGTCTAATGGAGAATAATCCACTTTGCTCAAGACTGCATCCCATCCCTCTCAAATGGTAGCGGTACCTTGGTGGTAAGATCGTAATAAGTTAGGGTAAACAACCGAAAACCGTAAATGAAAAGCAACATCTGCGTTAGACCACATACATGTATTTAAAGTCAGTGGAGTACGTAAGATTTTATTAAAAAAAATTACAACTTGAATTTAGTTCTGAAGTACAGTTAGTTCAAAATTTGGTATAATTTTTTTTCCTTTTTAAAACGGAATTTTAGCAAGCATTTTGGATTTTATTTTTTATTTATCTGATATCTAAGCAACAAATAAATTGAGCGGACTCGAGTCCATTTTAGAACAGAAGATAGTGCTATACCTCTATGGCTTTCGCACTCCTTTTTGTCTCCTTTTTTATAGATAGGACAAATAAGAACGATAGTTTCGACATTTCTTCCTTTTGCCAAGTTATTAGTCTAAAGTGAAATATCCTTTCCTTCAATCTATCGCCACCTTCCTTAAAAATTTCAGCTAGGATACCACTTACTCCTGCACTTTTATTTTTTAGGTGTCTTATTATTTCTTTGACTTTATTCAAAGTTGGTTCCTCTCCTCGTACGTCCCTTCTTCAACTTCTTGCAAATTCTCATTTTCCCCAAGTTCCTCTTGTTGGTCTGTATTTAACAGATCTTCGAAATATTGCGCACAACTGGTTAATTTTTCTGATGTTTCTTTTAAAAGTAGGCCTTCTTTGTTTCTGAAATGCTGTGGATTATTCTTTGTAGTTTTTCTGGATCTTTTAACTTCTTGGCAGAAATTCTTTATCTCTTTGTTTATGTAGTCTTCTTCTATGTTTTTAAATTGCTTTTTTAACTGTTCTCTTTTCTTTTTTCTGCAAATTCTGTTCACTTGCCTTTTTCTTGAAACACATAGTTTTCGATCGGATTCTGGATATTTTTTTATTTCTTTGTAGTATTGCCCTATTTCTTTTTGCCAAAGCATTCCTACAGTCTTCATCAAACCAATCTTGCCGTCTTTTTATATGCTCTCTTCCTATAAACATTTCCGCTGCTTCCTACATGGCTGTCTGTATGGTCTTCCACTCTTCTTTTGAAAGGCTGACAACTTTTGAGATCAATAACGGTTTAAGACAAGGAAATGTCCTCTTACCGCTATTGTTTAATCTCGTGTTGCGGGAACGTTATAACCAAGAGCAAACAAATAGCTGCATATGAGGATGACATCATGATACTTAGTCGTAATGAGACAGCATTAAAGGAGACTTTGAGGAAGATCTTGAGAAAGCAACGCGAGATGTAGGATTGAAGATAAATCAGGATAAAACCACATATATGTGTACAACAAGAACAAGACAAAACAATACAAACTTCTTTTAAACAGACCTCAACATGTTTAACAATGTAGTAGAGTTCACGCATTTAGGATCCCTTAGTACTTAAACGAAAAAAAGGAAGAATGGACAACTACATAAAAGAGCTCTTCATGGATAAGAGGCCACCACTTAATGCCACAAAGTATATGAATACTGGTCCTAGTATTTTAAAAGCAGAAGTAGAGACCAAATACCATCAGACTGGCTCAAACTTCTAGACGACGACAATGTCTCAGAACTAACAAAAATTTTTAACCACATATACGAAACTGGAACACTGCCACAAATATGGTTGGAGTCTACATTTATCCCACTTCAAAAAAAAAAACCTAATACATCATTATGTAACGACTTTAGACTAATTAGTCTCATGAGTCACTCTCTCAAGCTACTCTTAGGACAATTCTTAATAGAATCAAGCAGAAATGTGAAGACACAATAAACAATTCGGTTTCAGAGAAAGATTGGGAACAAGTGAAGCTTTGTTCTCAATGCTAACACTGCTTCAACGATCATGGAAAGTACAGAAACCAATTTACCTCTATTTTATAGATTTTGAGAAGGCGTTTGATCGGGTTCAACGGTTCGGGCTGTTTGAATATTTAGAAATAATTGGAATAGATGATAAATATCTGAGACTTTTACACCATCTATATTGGAATCAAGAAGTTTCTATTCTGGTAGACGACAAAGAAACAGACACAATTTGTATTCAAAGAGGTGTTTAACAGGGTTGTGTGTTGTCCCCAACTTTGTTTAACGTTTACTCAGAAATAATTTTTAACAAAGCCTTGGAAGGGCAATGTGGCGTTCGAATCGGGGGAGAAACTATTAATAACATCAGAAATGCAGATGACACCGCAATCATGGCTTAAAGTATCGAAGATCTTCAATTTCTTATAGATCGAGTCACTAGAGAATGCTCTAATAACGGACTAAGCATAAATATAACAAAGACAAAGTTACTTGTGGTTAGTCAACAAGATCTCGATTTTATACAATTAATTGTCAATAACGAACCGATAACAAAAGTTAACCATTTTAATATCTAGGATGTTGGATAAAACGAGACACTAAATCCGGATGAAAAATTTTAAAACTCGTATAGCAATTGCAAGTGGAGTATTTATGAAACTTAGATCTATTCTGAGCAATTTTCAGTATATTGTATTACTGTATGGATGTGAAACCCTGGATTATGAAGGTTAACATGATGAACAAATTAGAAGCCTTCGAGATGTGATTATATAATAGAATGCTCAGAATATCATGGGTTCAACACATTTTAAACAGAGAAGTCTTGAACAGAATAGGTCAAGGTGAAGGTGACTTAATTAAGATGATAAAAAACAGAAAACTCGAATATCTGGGGCATATAATGAGAGGAAGAAGATACAGGATAATGCAGGTGATACTCAATGGAAAAATCGACGGAAAAAGAGGAATTGGTAGGAAGAAATAATCATGGCTTCTAAACCTTCGTCAATGGACTAGCTTATCAGCAGATAAATTATTACATGCCGCTCAAGATCAAGAACTATATCGGCAAATCGTCATAGAAGCTACCCACGCCTAAAACTTGGGCACGGTACTCAAAGAAGAAGAAGTAACCAAAAGTGATTATAGGTACCGAAACATGGCATATTAGTCAAATAAAAAATTTATTATTTCTAAAGGGGCAGCATTCGCAAATGCAATTGTACAAAACACTAGTCATTGTCTTGGCCACTTGCTTAGAATAATAATGAAACACAAAAAATATCAGCGAATGGAGACCATGAGGCCACCTTATTAATTTTTTTATTTTTTTAATAGAAAATGTTGGCTAGAGAGTATCAATGTTTGGTCTGAACAATCTGCTAATTTTCTGATTACATTCTGATTTTTAATGCTCTCCAACAAGCCGTTATTAGCTAAAAATTTGCAATCAGCGTGAATATTCAATCATTTTCAAAATCCGTTTAACCTTTTGAATCTATGCTAATAAAAGATTGATGACATCGAAATTATTAGACAAAAGAACCAAAATGACTATCTACAGAACACTGATTAGACCCGTAGTAACCTATGGATGTGAAACTTGGGTAATGACGAAAAAAGATGAAGCCCAACTCAGGACATTTGAGAGAAAAATAATGAGGAAAGTATATGTCCCGGAGGAAGATGGCACATGGAGAATCAGGAGAAACGACGTGGATAATGAGTTAAATGAAGTTTATGACATTGTAAGATTTGTGGGACATGTGCAGAAGACAAAACGATGCAAAAACAACAAAGAAAATGTTACAATGGAAGCCCATACGAAGCCGAAAAAAAGGAAGGCCCAGAACGAGATGGTTGGATGACGTGGAAGACGACCTGAAAATAATGAACATAAGACAATGGAAAAGAAGGGCACAAGAGAGATCTGAATGGAAGGACATAGCCAGACAGGCAAAGACCCATCCAGGGTTATGATGCCAAAAGAAGAAGAAGAAGAACCTTTTGAATCTCTACAGTGTTATTATGGTTTTACATTTAGATCTTTTTTCTGGAACATAATTGAATAAAAAATATTGATATTATATAATTTATACTTTATTCTGATGATTTAATGTCTTTTGTTCTAATTTGATCTTAAAATTATGGTGGATTATCCAAGATAACGGACTGAAAAGTTTTTACTGTAATTTATTTTGTACGCCCCTGTGCCAAACTACGAAACAATGGATAAAGCCGTCGCGAAGGGGAGGAGCGGAGCGGAAAATAGCGACACATGCCCGTGTGTAAGTGAACACATGTACGAAAAAATTATTAGGGTGTTCTTGGAACACAGGAATGAATGTTTATATTTAGAGGTTTTGTTCAAACCGCACATAGCACGTATGTGGAGAAATACAATAAAATATATGTAATTTGAATAAAGTTGAACAGATATCTTTATTTGTATTTCGAAACTTGCTCTGTTTTTGTTTATTGGTAATGGTTTGTCTTTAAGCTATGTTTTACTGTTTATTATTGAATGGTCCTGATGTAATAAGAATATATTATTATGTAATTTAATTAAAACTGGTTTGGTTAAGTAACGATATCCATGAAAACACTGAATACATCAAGTTTTTCTTTTTCAGTGTTTTCGAAATTACAGTTACAATATTTACCTTTACGAGCCCCTTCCCATATCAGTTGGCTCAACGTTAGATTGATAAGAAAATTAAATTTTAGAGAACAAAAATAAAAGCGCAAGGTAAATTTTAGAAGTTTTAATTCACAGAACAACATTTTTAAATTTCCTGATTATAGAAAATATTTTATAACGTAATGAAAACTTTTTTATTTTTTTTTTATTTTTTTTATTATTTTTTTTTTATTAAAAAAATAAAAAGACGCATACAATTATCTTGGGGAGCTTTCGGCAAATTAAGCTTTATTTTGAAGAATAAAGATATACCAATGTGTCTAAAACGTAGAGTTTATGACAAAAATGTATCTTGCCTGTAACTACATATGGACTGGAGACCATGACCTTCACAAAGAAAACCTTAGAGCAGCTCAGTACAACCCAAAGAGCAATGGAGAGGGCCATGCTAGGGATTAGTTTGAGAGACAGGATTCGAAATAACGTCATTCGTGAAAGAACAAAAATTACTGATGTCTCAGAACGTATTGCAAGGCTCAAGTGGTAATGGGTCGGACACGTTGCCCGAGATAATCCCGAAAAATGGACACAAAGATTAACAAACTGGATACCAAGAGAGAACAGGCGAGGAGTAGGCAGACCGCAGAAGAGGTGGACAGACGATATCAAACAATGTCGCGGGCAAGCAGTGGATGAGAATTGCCAAAAGTAGAAATCGATGGAAGCAAATGGAAGAGGCCTATGTCCAGCAGTGGACGAACACAGGCTGAAGAAGAAGAAGAAGAATGAAAACTATTAATTAAACATTATTATAATAATTTTAAAAAATCGCATAGAATATGTAATATTAGTTCTGACAAAATTCTAATGTAAAAAATTCCATATTTCTTGCAATTTTTCCTTCAATTCATTGACGGACCTGGCAAGATGTTTTCTCAAACCTTTTTTCATTTCGCGCCACAAAGTCTCTATCGGTGACAAATCGGAAATGTTAGAAACACATTCCAGAAGTGGTATGCCATGGTATTCAATCCATTTTAAGCTCTCTTTTGAGGTATGACAACCTGCGCCGTCCCGTTCGAAGACAAAATCTTCCGCTGATGTTAAACAGTGTTCCATAATTGGGAAAAGAGATTCTTCTAAAGTATTCAAATATTTGTTCGTGTTTACAATCCCATCGAAAAAGTGTAACTTTTCAGCACCTCTAGACGACATGCTGCTCCAGATCATGACAGATGCAGGAAATTTGACTTTTGTCTTCAGACTCCTAGTAACCCCAACACATACTTCAAATCTGGACTCATCACTCCATTGTATTGATTCCCATTGCGGCTGAATCCAAACTTTATGCTCTTTTGACCATCAATTGAAGGCAAGAGAGGAATGGGACGCAAGAAAATGTCCTGGCTCCGAAACATAAGGTAATGGACAGGGATTAACGACATACAATCTCTGATACATATTGCAAGAAATAGAGAATTAATGGAAAATGTGATCGCTAACATCCATTAGTGGAGTTGCATCTGAAGAAGAAGAAGAAGACCATCTTAGTCTATTTTTCTTTTGTTGTAATGTTAAAAGTGGCTTTTCCTTAACCTAAAATAAAATGAAATTTATTAAAACAATTCGTAATAAAATAATCCATTTTTATTACGTTAGGAGTGACGTAGATTCAATTATTTGGAACAAGTTTATTGTTATTGATTTAATAATAGCTGGATACCAACTAGATGCAATTCTTATCTATATAATAGGCGAGCTATCTACAGCTGGCGTTGTTTCTCGCATCCTAATTTCCAGCGCGATTTTGCTTTCATTTGAAGCAGTCTTCAGGTTTTTAAATCTCTGGCAGCCATTGCATCTTCGACATCCCTTCATGATCGTCTTGGTCTACCTTGTTTTTTTCTAGTGGGCGGAGTCAATCTTTTCTGTCCATCTTTTTCCAGGCATTCTGTGCAGTTGTTCATACCAGTTTAGTCGTTTGGCTTCAATGGTATCTATTATGTGTAGGTCAATTTCCATTTCCAAAAATCCTCGGCTGAACTGGATGAGATCCCGTATTCTATATTATCACATGTACCTCATAACATATATAAACAATTAACATTTCTAGTAAACCTTTCATTTCAGGAAGGGATTTTTCCTCAAATTCTAAATACTGCTTTAGTTGTGCCTATACATAAAAAAGGTGACAAATCAAAATTTGAGAACTATCGAGGCCTATCACTTTTATCTGTGTTTTCAAAAATATATGAGAAGGCATTTTATACTCGTCTTTGATTAGAATGGCCATATTGCAGCATTTTCTTCTCCACACTGAGACCGTCTTATTCAGATATATTTTGAAGAGTGTAGGTGCTATGCAGCAGCTTAATTTGTTTCCAGTTTTAATTTTTACCGTCATATTTTTATAAAGCTGTTTGTACTGCTTTTATATATATTTTTTATTTATTTCTTGTTTTTCCATTGCTTCCCAGAGCATTGAAAGTGGAACATTATCTTATGCCTTTATCATATCTCTAAAGACTACATGAGTTGAAAGGTTGTGGGCTAATTTTTTTTCAATAACCTGCTTTAGAGAAAATATGCAGTCTATACTTGCTTGCATGAAAGCCATTTTGTTCTTCTACATCTGTCATCTCTTTTTCAATGTTATTTTTAATTATTTTTCCATAAAGTCTTGAGAGTGAATTTATGACACTTATGCCCGATTTCACCGACGATACCTAAATATTTAAGAATTACCTAAGCGGGCTTAGGTACTTCGTAACTCTAAAACGGATTTCACCATACGCTAAGAATTGTCTAAACCGCTTAAGCATTACCTAATGGTAGGATACGTTTTGCGATCTCCCTAAACAGTTTAGGTATTACTTATAGTTAAAAGTGAGGTTATGTTTTAACAGTTTTGACGGATGTACTTTTTGTATTATTTTATATTAATTGTTGCTTTGGTACTATAATTTGGAAGCACTACAGTTTATCGAAAATCTAGATCGATTCGATTCCTGATCTGATTCTGGAGAAGAAACAGAAAGAAGACCTCGAGTTATCAAAAATCGACTAAAATATTTTGAAACTTTGGACAATTTGGATTTTTTTAGAAGGTTTCGAATGTCTCTAAACCAACAGTTTTATATGTGTTGGAACAAATAGAAAATGATATTCTACCTAACAAACTGGTATTTTCTTTCAAATACCCATTCATGATTTTATTAAAAGTGTATTATTAAAAATATAGAATAAAAAACAATTTTCAAGATGTTTTATTTTAAAATTATTTAAATAATGACAATAGAACTGGTGGCACTTATCTGAAATTAGATCTAGATAAAAAATGTATTATACTGTACATTGTAATCACCACATTTTTAATTTTATTTAATATGCTCTCCGCCTATTTAATATGAAATTTACAGTCCTTTTCTTTTCCTCCATTTCACTAAACGTATATAAATAATTTAAAAATCTAAACAAGCCTTATTTACAAATAACTAACTAAATTAAAATAACTATAACACGACAAAACTGAATAAAACCAACTTGGAAAACAAACAATTCAATAACAAATAAAAAAGTAAATTTGTGGTTGTGACTTCTTATTCTTCTTTTTATTTATCAATAATAGTTCAAACGTACCCAAAGTAATTCCTAAGAAAGAATTTCCTAGATAAGCAGTTCTTTTAGTTGTGAAACTCTAGTGTTCCTAAGTATTGACTTAGGAAGTTCTTTTCGATAAGAATTACTTTTAAAGGCAAATGTTTAGATATCGTTGGTGAAATCGGGCATTAGCCCCCTGTAGTTTGAACAATTCTTTATATCTCCGTTTTTTGTAGATGTTGTTAATATATGCTTTTGTCCACTACGGTGATAAGTCATGTCCTTCATAGAATAAGGTGAATATACGCCAGTCAATATTTGAAATCAAATAAAAATAATTAATAATCTTCTCTGATACACGCTTAAATAACTTGATAAATTTCGGGTTCTCCGAATTGGTTATTAAAAAATTGGCCTTGGTGTACCATTTACTAAAAAACTAGTGTGCCACATATTAATTGACCTTTCTAATGTTTCTAGATCCAATGTTAATTGCAAAATATTTTTGTTCAAGAAGAATCAGTACAATATACAGGGTGTCCAGACACTCTTCTGAGAAACGAAGTATTTCGTCTATTTAGAAACACCAAAACTGGTAGGATTATTTATCCTTCGATTTATCAAAATCGATTTCATAAATTGCTTATTTTGCTAGTACCGATCATATGCTTCCGTTTTCGGTAGGTCAACGGTTATTTTAATGCATATTTTTTCTTTACATTTTAAGCATTCTTAATACTAGATTATTAAATTTTCAAGTATTCTAGTACTAGAATAGAATAGAAAAATTGCTTTATTGTCACTGAAAATTGCACAATTTTAAGAACAAATCTTACAAGTCAAAAAATATTAATAGCAACAATAATAATTAAAATTTACTAAAATCATAAATCGTCAGAATAAAACATACAATATATTCCATTGCAAAAACATATACAAACCATTGCAAAATTTCAGTAAATTGCAAATTGCATAATAAAACCTTACGAACTAGTTTACGAATAAGTTTAAATTGCTGCATGTGATACCCAAAATAAAAATACTTTGTTGCTTGTACCTAAACGTACTTTACTTTCTTTATTATTCGTTAAGAAACTCTTCCACTGAATAATAAGATCTTTCAGATAGATATGCTTTTGACAATTTACGGAATTTAAGGAAAGAAGTTGTAGATTTAAGTTGCAAATGGAGATGGTTGAATAATTTTTTTGTCGAATAAATATAGATTTCTTTATTAAATCAGTGGATGGATCCGTAAATACACATCACAGGTTGAATTTCTGGTGGGGTGGTCATGATTAGGTCTGACTGGAAAAACATGTAGGTGTTTACGAATTCAAATCAAACTCTTTTTAGAATATATAGAGAGAGAAGAGTTAAAATCCCCTGATTTTTGAAGTAGCTTTCTATTGAGCTCAAAAAGATGCCGTATTGCTCTTTCTTGTAATTTAAAAATATCATCAGATTGGGCAGCTGTACTAGAACC
Source organism: Diabrotica balteata (assembly GCA_918026665.1). Taxonomy (NCBI): domain Eukaryota; kingdom Metazoa; phylum Arthropoda; class Insecta; order Coleoptera; family Chrysomelidae; genus Diabrotica; species Diabrotica balteata. The sequence continues at coordinate 6,939,819 of OU898279.1, read as the reverse complement.
CCATATAGCCACTCCTATTCAAATGTTAACCTCACCTGCTCGTATGATGATCTAGATAATCATACGGATGTCTTCTGGTACATCCTGCTAGATAACTAACGAGGCTCTGACGTCCGAGTTTTTGCCAGGATAAGCAATCCACCATTTACTGGCCAACGGCTTAGGGCACATAAGTCAGCAAGTGGAAGGACACCCTGTTGTCCTCAGGCTAAGAAATTGGTCTCGAAGGCGGAAGATTCAAAAAAGTGATCAACAACATCAGAATGCAGAAGGCAACGAGAAACCACTGCATTAAAGGTCCCCAATGACATCTCTAGTATAAATTATAATGGCTAGCACTATTTCCGTAAGAGACGTTATTTATTATGGTAATCTGAGACCAAAATCCGACAGGGGAGGACAACCATCAGAATGCAAGGCCTCCTTGGTCGTCAACATGCAAAACCCTTGCACAAGAAACAAAAAAAAATACTCAACCCTCTCAGATAAAAACTAGCTGGAATGTGAGAAGTATGTATCAGCCTCGAAAACTACATAATGTTATTAAAGGGAAAGAAAGGCTAAATATAGATATACTTGGGGTTAGCGATGTATAACGGTCAGGAAATGGAGAGATAATAAAATAACCACAATATTTATTACACTGGAGGAGAGAAAACTGATCATCGATACGGAGTAGCTTTTCATCATAAGTAACACTATTACAAAATCAGTGTCAGGTGTGATTCAAGTCTCAAAAAGAATAATAATACTAAAAATTCAAGCACATAACTGTAATATTAATATTATCCAAGTCTATGCTCCCACAGCTGATAAGACCGAAAATGAGATCGAAAAGTTTTATTCAGAAATGCACAATACAATCAACTTAACGAAATCAAGAGATATTACTTACATTTTAGGAGACTTTAATGCAAAACTTGGAGTAGGTACAGTTGAAAATATAGTTAGACAGTTCGGATGAGGAACTAGAAACGAGAGGAGAAAGACTCAGAGAATTATGCCAAGAAAAGAATATGGTAATTGCCAATACTTAGTTTCAGCTTCCTAAGAGAAGACTATATACATGGACGTCTCCTTCACATACAGAAAAGACTTTATACTCGTAAATAGCAGATATAAAAACTCTATATACTTAGTTAAAACTTATCCTGGAGCAGATGTTAGCTCAGACCACAATCCGTTAGTTGCTGACGTGAAAATAAAATTAAAAAGAATTGAACTCAGAAAACAACCAAAAATTAATGTAAGAATGCTAAAAAACGAAGAAATAAAAAACGAATTAAAAAATAATGTGAATGTTAATGTGCAAAAAACACTGACAACAAACAAATTATGGATGTAAATAAAAAGTGGTATAATATAAAAAACACATTACTGAAACCAGCTTAAGAAAGTTTGATACAACATAGATCAGAGGCTAAAAAAACAGTAGATGAGAGAAGAAATACTATTGCAGATGGAAGAAAGAAGGAAATATAAAGGAAAAGATCTACAGAAGTATAAAGAAATACAAGGAATAATTAAGGAAAAATTTAAAGCAGCTAAGGAAATCTATTTGATGAAACAATGTAAAGAGATAGAAAACCTAGAAACAACATGTGATTTGAGAAATGTACACAAAAAAATAAGATAAGTGACTGGAACTGGAATGGGTCAAAATAGACAGCAAGGAAACATAAAAGACAAAAAGTACTACTAATAGATTTACCAGAGAAATTAAGACGATGGGAGGAGTACGGTAGAGAACTTTTCCAAGCTGAAAGAGGATAACTTGGAAGTATTGGAAGATTTATTTAACACAGTGTAAGATACGGGAATAATACCACAAGAGTGGCTGAAGTTAGCATATATAAATATCCCTAAAAAACAAGCAGCAAAAGATTATCGAACACTGAGCCTCATGAGTCATACTTTAAAAGTACTGCTGAAAGTAATACATAAGAGAATATACGAAAGGCTAGAGGAGGATAATTTGTAACGTAGCCCTTAGATTGAAAACAGCCTGAACTCTGGCATTAGGCATTGTACCAACTAGGCTTTCACAGAATTCAGGGGTGAAACTATCTCATATTTCTTGTAATTTAGCACGTAGTTGTGGCAACGTAGGCTGAGGGTTGTTTCTTAGGCGTTGTTTCATTTTCTGTCAAAGTGCCTCTATTGGATTAAGATTTGGGCTACTAGAAGGATTTGACAAAATTTTAATGTCATGTTATCCCAACCATATTTGGTAGATTTAGCCGTATGGCAGGAGGCTCCCTCCTGCTGAAAGATAAAATCTCCGAATCTCCTGCGTGTACTATGGCCTCAATAAAATGTAATGTTCCCAACTCTTTTGTCGACATGCAACCCCACCATGATGTCCTGTGGAAACTTTATAGTATTTTAGAGAAAATCCTTATGGAATGCTTCTCGAATTACACTTTTTGACGAATCACACGCTTTCGATAATGTCCCACACAGACATCAAATTTGCTTTCGTCGCTATAGATACCTTTGTCCCAGTTATGTTTGGTCCACGAAAGTTTTAATTTAGCCCAAAAGTAACGATTCCTTTTTTGAGTTTCCGTCAGCAATGGTTTTTTTTGGCCTACTCAAATAAATCAAAAAACAGAAAATTTATATTGCAAAGAATTTGTCTGGCTAATTGGCTCGGCCAAGGCCATCAAACTAAAATTTAAAAAAAATTATATTGCAAAGAAGAACCTATCAAACATAACGTATAAAAACTAAGACCGCTTTTGTGGATATATTTGCAACAGCATTCTCCGGAAACATTTATCCTAGTTTCTCTATTCCTTCTAACGGTTACTTCTCGTAGTGTATTTCTTCTTCCCGACTTACATATTCGAATTAAATGCACTCGTTTGAGAAACAACTTTTGGAGGGCCTGAGCTTTTTCTGCAAACATCAATAATGACAGTTTCGCCATATTTATTAATTATATTAAACACCGTAGTTGTTGCTACAATCAATTCACTGGAAATTTCAGGCATTGTTTCCCCTTCATGCTACGAATGAATAATAATTTCTAGAACTTTTGGATCAGTAGGGTTTCCACGTATATATATATATATATATATATATATATATATATATATATATATATATATATATATATATATATATATATATATATATATATTCGGTTTTATAACGTCTTACGATGTTGTCCGACTTCCAAACGCCACTGTATTCTGTCTTGAGTTAGGTCTTCGTTCAGATTTCTAGCGCTAATCGCTTTCCTAACTCTCACATTCCAGCTCTGTGGTGGTCTTCTTCGTTTCCTCTTCTCTGGGGGTTGCCACATCATCGTTTTTTTAGGCAATCTTTCGTCCCCATTCGGCTCACATGCCCATACCATATGAGCTGTTTTCTCTCAATATCCTCAACTATAGTGCCCTCTATACTCATTTGTTGTTTTATCACTTCATTCCGTATTCTGTCGGCTCTTGATATTCTCATCGATCTTCTGATGGCATCCATTTCCGTGGCTTCGACCTTTTTCTTATATTTCTCGGTTATTCTCCATGTCTCAGCTCCATAAAGTAGGCTAGTTTTAACCATTGTCTCGTAGATGTTCCATTTTCTTTTCTTTGATATTTCTTTACCCCATACAACTCTGTTGAAACATGCTATAGCTCTTCATGCTTGTTCAATTCGATGTTCTATTTCTCGTTCGTCTTTTCCACTACGGTCGAAGATGACGCCCAGGTATTTATATTCGTCACATGGATTTATTTTTTGATTGTCATCGATATCGAGTTGTTCTGCTTCAGCTCCAATTGAGAGGTATTTTGTCTTTTCTAGATTGATATTCAATCCCCATTTCTGGTATTCTTCAATTAGTTTTCTAAGCATGTATTCCATGTCTTCTTTGTCATTTAAGATCACCACCTGATCATCTGCAAACTGTAAAGTATATATGTAATCTTGATCGTTCAATTGTATACCCATTCCTTTAACTTTCCTTTTCCATTGTTTCAGAGCTGCGGAGATATAAATCTTAAATAGACTCGAGAGATACAACATTGTCTGAGACCCTTAGTAACTGCAAATTTTTTAGCTAAGAGGTTTCCGAATTTCATTTGGGAGTTTGAACCATAATATAGATTTTTGAGAGCACTAACCAATGTTTGATGTGCCCAGGACTTCCCATAGTTTATTTAGCGGGACTGTGTCATATGCCTTCTCAAGATCTACAAAAGTCATATGTAACTCTCTTTGTCACAATTTTCTTTTCTATAATTTGTTTAAGACAGAAGATGTTATCTGTACATGAACGACCTGCTCTAAATCCTCCTTGTTCTTCGTCTTCAGACGATTGATAATCTTCCTCTATCAGGTCCCGTAGTATTCGACCGTATAGTCGACTCATTGAACTTGTGACCGATATCCCTCTATAGTTTTTACAATTTCTCCTGTCACCTTTTTTATATATTGGGGTCATATATGCTGTTTTCCATTCATCTGGTGTTGGATGTCCATTAATATATTCGTTAAATATTACCGTGATCATTCTGTGTAATTTCTCTGAGCCATTCTTTATTAATTCCGTAGTTACTCCCTCTGGTCCACTTGCTTTCCCATTCTTCATCCCTGCTCTAGCTTTTTGAACTATGTTGATATCTATGGTAATATGCTCTCCCAGAATTTCTATTCTTGATGAATTCATATCTTCTTTAAATTCGTCTCTGTTCTCATTTAATATATGTTTGTAATAATGTGTCCAATCCTCGGGATTTATGGGATTTAGAATCACTTTCTCGTTAGTCAGCTTCTTAACAGAGTTTATAAACTTCCACGCCTCAGTGCATTGTCGTCCTCCAATATAAGATTCTATCTCTCTGCACCCTCTGTCCCATGTCTCATTTTTGGAGGTTATAATTATCTTTCATGTTTTCTTCTTCATTTCATTGTATCGGTCTTTGTCTGCGTCATCTTTTGTATAATTTTTATATTCAATCACTTATGGTATAATCTTTTCTTTTCTGTTGCCGCATTTTCGACGTCTTCATTCCACCAAAGCTTGTTACTAATTTTATTTTATGATTATGATTCCTAAGACCTCCTGTTCTGTTTGATGAATACTTGATATTATGTTCTCATATATGCATTTGGTATTTGTTAGTGTTTCGTCAAGTTTGGAGTCCATTCGAGTCTTATATAGTGTACGGGTGCTCTCATGAATTAAACTGGACAGATTGTATTGAGGAAGATCAATTCCACGTTCCATTATTATATGTTACTCGTAATAAAACTGACAGTTGTCTTTATTCACACTCAAATGAGCCATGGCAATTATTGTTGACAATGAACTACCTACTCGTATGTTTGATTTCAAAGCCTTCTTTGTGTCAGGTTGATAAAATTTAAGAAACGTGAGGAAAAAGCAAAAAATGTTCTAACATTTAGTTGTCAAAAGTTTTCGATTATCAAATAATTAATTACATAGTATCCAATATAAAATATGTAATTAAGCCGCAAAAATAATTCCATACATCATAAAAAATGTTAATTGCATATTAACAATTAAAAAATAAATAAATAAAAGAAGATCGGTAAATTGGCATTATATTCGCAAAATCACTGCTTGTTCCAACATATAGTTGTTAGAGTTCGTAATATAAATATATTAATTGCAATTAGATGTGATAATGGAATAATTAAATCTTGATATAAACAATATTTGTCTATTGTGTTTTATTTGTATTATAAAAAATATTATGATTAACAAATTTCAAGGCATCCTTGATAAATAGATAGTCGACTTTATATTTCCAATAACTGGACCTCAACAGCTGCAATTTGATTACGCCAACGCCACGCATATTACGTCGTCTAGTGATAAAGCATCCGATAATCATTATGAGGAAGTTATTGTCGGTAATAACCTTTCAAATCTAATTTTGGACAAATTTTCTCCCTGTAGACTCAACACGCTCTTAATATTGAATAGACTAAATAAAGACGGAAGGGCATGTATAATATAATGCCAGCTGCCAAGCAGTCGTTCGGACACGCGTCTGGTCCCGTTATAATATCAAACAAAATACCATCATCCACCTTTTCGTCATCAGCAAAAATCGAAATTCGCCCACCCCATTCGTCAGACGCAGACTTGGGTTGTCGTTTTATTATGCACATTTTGAAACTGAATTAAGAGTCGATCGGATATATTATATACAGGGTTGGAATCTAGAAAAAATGTGCAATCATTAACGACCCAACCATAATTTTGTATAAAAAGGTTTTCTTGTGGCATGTATAAGTTAAATATGGTTTGAGGCTATGAGAGCAAGAGTGGGCTAACCCCAAATATTGAATAAAGGATTTACATGAACCAAAAATATATGCGTTTATTAAAAATTTTATAAAATTAAAATATGATGCCAAAAGGTAGTCATTGTTTACAAATAATTAACTAATAACAAAAAGCTCGAAGATCTTGCAGTATGTTTAACAAAAATATAAAACAATCGTAAAATAGTTTCGAAACACAATTCAGATTTCTGCTTTATAATCTGAGCCTTCTAAGAATTGCAAGGCAAACAGACGTTGATAAAAGATGAAAAGAGATATGGGGAATCTAAAATTTGCATTCCACGACATGTCTTTTACAACTAAGCAGAAATCCTTAGCGAATTGTGTTTCTCGTACTCCCACAGAGTATATCCGAATAAAATGAGAAAAGGCAGCAAATATTTGATTTCACGCCAACAAATCCTATGTATCTCTTGATACGTATTTCGACCTAATAGGTCTCTTCAGAAGAGCTATTCATAGGGGTTCTCAACGTGAAAAATCAATATTTTCTGCCTTTTAAGAAGCAACAATAACATGGCATCATGGCCACTGCGACTTTGTTAGCAGCGCGCCTGAAAAGTTCAATCGAACTACACCCGAACCATTCACGTAGATTACGAAGCCACGATATTTTTCTTCTTCCCACACTTCTTTTGCCCTTAATTTTGCCCTAGCGGACATATAAAATAGTTAAAATAGTAGAAATCTGAATTGTGTTTCGAAACTATTTTACGATTGTTAAATTAGATGTCGCTAGTGCGTCCGTATCGAAGCCATGTTATTGTTGCTTCTTAAAAGGCAGAAAATATTGATTTTTCACGTTGAGAACCCCTATGAATAGCTCTTCTGACGAGACCTATTAGGTCGAAATACGTATCAAGAGATACATAGGATTTGTTGGCGTGAAATCAAATATTTGCTGCCTTTTCTCAAAAATATAAAAATTTAAGCTTTTTTGTGGATTAGACCGCTTTTGCATCAGTGTGTCCTTAAAAATTTTAATAGGAATGTGGATTAGACCAAGAGTACAATACGATTAAACAATATCAATGTTGAAAATATGTAATGAGTGGAAATATAACTATTGACAATAATACCATACAACAAACAGACACAAATATCTGGGACACGAAATCAAAATAAGCAGAGGCAATCAAACACATGAAATACAGAAGCAAATAGGCCTAACATGGGCAGCATTTGGCAAATTAAGCCATATTCTAAAAAGTTCAATTCCCATGTGTCTCAAGCGAAAGGTTTATGACCAATGTGTTTTGCCTGTACAAACTTATGGAGCAGAGCCTTTAACACTCACGCAAAAATCTGCGAATAAACTCAGAGTTACACAACGAGCCATGAAACGTGCAATGCTGAACGTGAGCCTTCGAGACCACATAACAAACCAGGCAAAGATCAGGAGTTCAAGACGTCATCGAAAGAACGAAGACACTTAAGTGGAACTAGGCAAGACACTTAGCCAGAACACAAGATGGACGGTGGACAAGATGTATTATGGAATAGAGGCCTAGAAACTATAAAAGAAGCCGAGGACAACCACCGACTAGATGGACCGATGATATAAAACGTGTAGCGGGAAACTAGCTACAAGCGGCCCAATGTAGAGAACACTGGCAAGAACTGAGGGAGGCCTATGTCCAGCAGTGGACGCGATTGGATGATTGATGAATGTTGAAAATATACTTTATTAAAAAACAAAGAAACAAAAATACTTAATCTTCATCGTTAATGAACTTTTCTTCTTGCTGTATAGTGGATTTATTGTTCTGGTGCTTGTATAAAATCTATAATGTATTGGAGGTATAAATGAAAGTAATTCCAAAAGATCTTTTTTTTGCTTTGGTTATTGGGCGTCTATCGGGGGATAAAGATAATCTAGCTAAAGTATTTCCCTAGATGTCCTCTTTTTGACATCTACTAAGTAAAAGAGAACATCTGCACTATTGCTGTATTTGTAGTAAATTGTAAATGGATTTGTTTTCTTGTATTGCAACCACTGAATCTGTAACCATTGGACTTTTGATTTTTGTGTATCAAGTTTGCGATTTGATGTATTTCTTTCTAAATTCTTAGTAGAATAAAAATCGTTTTCTGTCATCTTTATTACCGTAAAATGTACTTTCTTTCGTGCATGTGCTATTACCTTTATCCAATCGTTAGGTACGTAGTAATCTTTAAAAAAAATTTTGCTTACTTATTACTACGAAATCTTGGTCACAGGCAAAGTAAGAATGTCCGCTGACTAAAAATTTATGATCAATATTTTTCACCACAATATCAAGATGTGACACAATAAAATCGCAAATATTAGCCATTTTAATGTTACGGTTCTGCCCTCCGCATTGATCGGAATATAATATTACATTTTTTGTTGTAACAACATTTTTAAAATAATTCAGTAAACAGGATCCTATTTCTTGACGTCCTCGTGATGCTTGTCTCGTTCCAAACATACATATGAGCAATATTAGTAGCCAAATTATGGACTTCTAATAATGGCTTCCCACGATCGGCGATTCTACAGATCATCGCGGATAGCCGATCAGCACTGACGACAACGCACCGCAGACAGAACTCTTCCTACGGTCCGTGACAGTCTGTGTAGGTCCGTGACTTCTTCTTAGAGTGCCGTCTCCCTACGGAGGTTGGCAATCATAATGGCTATTTTTATTTTAGAACTTGCTGCTCTAAACAGGTCCGGGACAGTAGTGTTTGATTATATCATCAAAAGACCACTCAGGCTTGTAAACATCATTGCCTTCTTTATGTCGACATTAAATTATCTCTCTTCTTTTTTAATTCTTTAATCGAAATAATACTATTATTCAATTGATTTTTATTCGGTTCCATATATCGTATGTATCGTTCCGGTTCTTATGCTCTGGCGCCGTGGAATTCCATAAACTTGGTTCATTTTGATACAAATTTAAAAAATCAAAAATAACTTAGTTTGTTCATTCCATTTTTTAGCAAAAAAACTGCAAAACAACTTTGACAACACTACAGAAAACTACTCGTGTCAGTGAATGAAAAACTTCTGAGTTGCACTTGTCGTCTGTTAAAACACAGACGCGCTAGGATCGCGTCGCACGAGCATGTACCGCACCTTTGATGTTACCGACTCTAGACGGATAGGACGCACCAGCACAGACGTGCCTGTGCTACCACGGACCACGGTGCGTGGTGCAGGCTGGTCCGCTTACGTCCGCAATATCGCCGACCGTGGGAAGCCGCTATAAGACGTCCACAACTGGCGTTTATAGTAAGAAATTTCAATGCTGATAACTGGTGTGAGCAACGTTCGCATCAAGTCAAATGCAATTACTATAATTTCTTCAGGATTTTTTTTTCATACTCTGCTTCTTGTTTCATACCACATCTAGCACGGTCTGCTTTTCGTTGGTGAACCTCTAGTGTTACTTCAAATTCACGTTTTTCTGCTTGAACTGTTGAGAAGTTTATTCTATTGTTATACAAATCACATTTTTTGCAAGAATCCATAGGTAGGTACCGTGTACCATAGCGCATCTCCAAGCACAAAGATAGGATACGATTAAAAAGAAAGGCACTGCACTACACAGTCTAATTTACACCTTAACACAAACATCTATTCACTGGAAAGCTAGATTGTGTGATACGTACCCTTAATTAGCAGTTAAAACTGGTCTATCCTACAAAGAGGATGGTTAGCCTACTATTGCATTCTTTTACGTATTTATGTATTGAACAATTTTGGTCTATTCCACAACTTCGTGAGTTAGCCCATTCGTGTTTTCAAATTTTTGTTATTTTCTATAATGCAAAATCACCTTACTGGAGAGATTTATGTTATATGGAAATGTTGGTTAGACCGGTTTTGCTTTAAAACTGTAGGACGTTAGAAGTGATTGCAATATATAACTCAATTATCAACAAAATGTTGGTTAGCTCACTCTTGCTCTCATAGCCTCATTTATATGGGATTAAGCCGCAATTGGTTGTAATAACGATTACATTTTTAACTGATGTTTGACGTTTCGATTTCTATTCCCGAAATCCTTTTCAAAAAAAGGTTATTTAAAAATTCTGCGAAAATGTATAACCAACAAGTTGTTGTCAAAAGGTTTTCTTCTTTTCTTCACATTTTGTCTTCATTTCCTCTCTAAACCATGGTGTTTTCTTTTTTGATATGTTAGTGACTCTGTTTACTAATATTTTATTTCCAGCGGTCTTCCCTGATATGCTTTTCCTGGATAAGTATTCCGTCGATTCCATATTTAGTCCTTCGACTTTGATTTTTGTTTGTGTTGGTGCCGCTCTCTTGGGTGGGAAGTATTTCAGGATTATTCTTATTTTACCTAATACTAGGCTATGGTCTCTACCTACATCTGCTGAGTTGAGGCATCTTACGTCCATTATTTTTGATGGATTTATATATCTGTTGGTTATAATATAATAATCTATCATAGATCTTTGTCCACGGGTGTTATTAAATGTATATTTGTGTTGATCTTTGTGGTCAAAAAATGTGTTGTTTATTCTTAGTTCGTTATTCGTGGAGAAGTTGATCGTCAGTTCTTCATTTTCGTTTTTAACAATCTCATTATATTTCTGCTTCAATACTTAGTTAGACAAATAAAAAAGGAACTCTGGCAGAGTTTCCCCAAACAGATGAAACAGATTTCTGCGGAACTAATATAACCGCCAGAAAATTTAACATGTTAATTTCCCCAAAAAAGACAAAATGCATAGTTACAACAGCAAATTAACTAAGATGTTAATTGGAGCTGGAAGGTCAGATAATAGAACAAGAGATGGAGTTTAAATATCTAGGCATCACATTATCTAGCTACGGAAAGCTCGAAACTTAAGTGGAAGATCAAGTGAATAGAGCAAATAAAGCCGCAGGCTGACTAAATGAAACAATATTGAGAAATAAAAATATCGGGAAAGAAACGAAAGGAAGAATTTAGACCAGTAATGACATACGCGTCAGTAACAAGACCTGTCATAGAGAGGACAAAAAGGATGTTAGAAACAGCAGAGGTGAAAACACTTAGAAAAATTTATGGTAAGACACTGTGGGACAGAGCTAGAAGTACAGATATACAACATATATGCAAGGTGAAGAACATCAATAGAAGAGTAGAATGGAACGATCATATAAGCCGAATGACAACAAATATAGTAGTAAAGACGGCAAGAGACGGTTTCCCAATAGGAAGACGATTAGTAGGAAGACCACGAAAACGATGTAATGGCAACTTACTGGAGGCACATTGAAAAACAGACAGAGTCACGTCTATATAAAAAGAAGCAGAAGAACAAGTTGTTAATAGATTATGTTTTTTCAAAGTGACGGTTGACCCACTTGGCCTTGGGTATTTATTATGCTCTTCTTTTGGCCCATTGCTTAAAATCTAAATACTGTTTTTCGTACTTTTCTTTAGGTTTTTGGAGTAATAAAGATTGTACTGTTACATTAACTGGTTCCAAAATATCTTTTGGTCCATTATTAATATCTTCAAATTAGCTTGAATCACTCATTTTTAAATAATATTTTATATTCTGTATAAATATTTATATAATGTGTAAACACTTTCAAGCTACTAATCTGTCAATCGACCATAGCATGCAAGAAAATTTAAAATAATAAATTTGAAAACGGATGAATCTATGAATTTAAGTCAAATTATTAAATAGAATATAGTATAGGGCCTCAATAAGATATTTCGTCGATGACATACAATAACGTCACTTTTAGTTTTACGCCCTAGGAGAAAAAGTACGACTTTGCTCCCTACAATGTGGCCAGGAAATGTTTACTTTGGATAGAGGTAGGTGGAAAAATATTTTATTGTAGTATCAATGACAATGACACTAAAAATTTTACTATTACTTAAACATTGTGAGAAGGAAAAAATTCAAATTACGTGTTTTAGGAAGTGCCTATTGTTTTGATGAAAGCGTATAAGTGCGCCCCTGCTATTATGCACATTTTGCATTCGAGTTGATCGGATACGGGGAAGGAAATTGACGCACACACATTTTGTTCCCCCTTGGGGTATTTCGGTTTCTGAATAGGTATTTTTGTTTTTATTGAGATGCAACACGTGTACCATGTGTGTATTCGTCTTTCAGGCTAAATGATTCGCTATTTTTCAATGGAATATAATAAATAATAAGAAAAAGAATAGTTACTGTGAGTAAAATCGTAAAAAATGGCAAAAATCCGGCAGCATTTAGTTATTTAACCGCTCTATAGAAACTAATTCAATTTGCAACAAAACGCAAAAATTGCATACGAAAGCTAAGTATATAAATATAAACAGATCATTCCACTGGAATTCGCCGACAAAAGTCCATCGGCTCAGAAGGTATTTCTTTTATTCATTCTATTTTCAATTCTATTCCAATTCCATTTTCATTGTTATTTTTATAATTATATTAATTGTAAAATGTCGTTTTATTATAATTCGGCAACAAAATAGATATTTATCATACTGTCATACATAACAACAACAAATAAATGCTAGTTGTTGCACCCTCGCTAACCATGTCTTTTTATTTTCTTTTATTCATGAGATGAGTGAATTATTCAATTTAAATATAATTGTTCTTAAAGAGGTCTAAGATCTAACCTCTGACCCCTCCAATTATACAATATAACTGACAGGATAACCGTAAAGAACTTTTAATCAAGCTCACGTTTTGTACCACTTTGTCACTTGATTTTTCTCAATTGTATTTTATGGGACACGATCGCAAAGAGTTGTGATTTAGTTCAATTGAAGATACGTGATTTAGTTTTTAAGTGTGAATGTACTGAACGTACGAACATCCTTAGCCGTGTATAGAATAACAGGAGTCTTTTGTTTTTTTTTTTGTTACCAGGTAACATTAAACCCACGTTCATGTACACATGTATGAATATATAATATAACCACGTAATCCACACTTACTATCCAAATTTATGAATTTTAAAATTTCATTTCATTTTCAATTCCATAAAAACCTGAACAATATTACAACATTTATTATAAACTAAACCCACTTTTGAAGACGTATACTCCATTATTGAAGACACAATAAGAAATACTTCATCTAAAAAACCACTCATAATCATGGGCGATTTTAACGCTAAGGTAGGAGAAACAAGAAACAAGAAAACAGTTTGGCCATTGAAAATACATGAATCAAATCGACTACATATTGATTAGAAACAGATTGAAGGAATGTTTTACAACAAACGTAAAAACTAGACCAAGAACTGCATGTCGATCGGATCATACATTGTTAAGAGTTTGCTTCAAGATTAAGCTAAAAAGAACAGAGCCACACCAATCAAAACAGGCTGGAAATTTCAAATCCGAAAACATTTAGAGATGCGTTAAATGAAACTAGTATGTTGAACACACAAGACAACCCAGAAAAAATGTGGAAAGGTTTCAGAAATGCCATAGAAACCTCGGTAGAAAGAACCAGAACCGAGAAAAGATCATAAAAAAAACACTGGATGACAGACTTTTTCTTCTTTAAGTTCCATCTTCTATCGTAGGTTGGAAATCATCATGGCTATGCGGACTCTGTTGACTGCCGCTCTAAAAAGTTCTGCACTACTGCATTCAAACCATTCCCATAAGTTTTTAAGCCAGGATATTCTTCGTCTTCCCACATTTCGCTTTCCTCGGATATTGCCCTGCATAATAAGTTGTAATAATGCGTATTTTTGCCCTCTCATCACATGTCCCAAGTACTCAAGTTTTCGTCTTTTAATAGTTAATATTATTTCCGCCTCATTTCCTATCCTTCTAGTTACTTCCATGTTTGACATTCTTTGAATCCATGATATTCGTAGGATTCTTCTGTAACACCAAAATTCAAAGGCGGCCAGCTTATTCAGATGAACTTGTTTGAGTGTCCAAGCTTCCAGACCATAAAGAAGAGTAGAGAACACGTAACATCGAAGCATTCTCAGGCGTAGTTCTAACCTTATATCCCGACAACAAAGAAACTTTTTAAGTTTAATAAATGATGTACGTGCTATTTCAATACGTGTCTTAATTTCTTTGGTTTGGTCTACATCTGATGTTATCCATGTTCCTAAATATTTATAGTTATTAACATTCTCAATTGCAGTATCTTCAATAGTCAGGATGACAAACAGAACGCTGCAATTTCTCGAAGAGCGAAGGAGAATCAAATCATATATCAAAACGACAGCAACAAAAACGAATTAGCAAGGTTAAATAGAGAAATTAAAAGAACATGTAGGGATGATAAAAGTAAACATATAAATGAAGAATGCGAAGAACTATACAGACATGCAAACCGGTATGAATCCCATGAGCTATATAACAAAGTCCGATATCTATCCAGGGAATTTAAACCAATCACACGAACAATAATTGATCAAAACCAACATATTATAAATGACGAGAAGGGGATTGCGGAGGTATGGAGAAAATATTGTCAAAGTCTATATGTAGATGATCCCCAGAGTGCAAATCAAGCAGAGATCAGTAACGGTTTGACTTTTTTGCGTATTTGTCATGATAAATGACTAGGGATGTTCTGTTGAACCTTTAATGCAGTGGTTTCCCCTTGCCTTCTGCATTCTTCTGCCGTTGACTAATTTATGTGTTCTTCCGCCTTTGGAGTCCATTTATCAGCTTTATGACAAAATATTGTCCTACTACCTACCGACTCATCCGCCCGAAGCCGTTGGCCAGTAAGCAAGAGAATTGCTTATACCGGCAATCACTCGGTCCCTATCTGCGTTAGCCATCAACATTGATCTACCCACCTTCTTCCACGTGGAGGGTCAGATTCGGATTTTTCCTTTATCGAGATTTTGACATTTCTTAATCTCTCCAGAGCTTTAGAAGGCAGTCTTCTACCAAAAATCTAAAAATAGCACTGAACAAACGTTAGAAGCTAGGGGACACATGAAGATAGGCTCCTGGAACTTAGGCGGCAAATAAAGTGGTCAAACTTCAAACGGATAATGAGCATAAGAATTAGAAATATTCCTAAAATGAACAATACAGAAGAATGAAATCGTAGGCTTCCACAGCCAGAGTCAGAATTATAGTTTATTCGTCTTCCGGGTTTGGACCGTGTCATTTGTGAGTGACCCAAAAGTGGGTTCATCTCGACGTTTCGCTACAATTGTATGTAGCTTCTTCAGGAGAACAAAGAAAAAAGAAAGAAATCAAAAGACAGGAAGATGGGTAGTTAGCAACGGTAACTCAGTTACTCAACGCAACCAGAGGCGAATACTAACTACCAAGATGGGCATATTTGGTCACAGTAACTCAACTACTCAACGCAGCCAGAGGTGAAAACCAAATGCCAGGACAGGGATTCACGTCCAACAGCTCAGAACTGGTCATTTGACCAACCTCTGCGGGGAGGTTATATTCCGCAAAACCTCAGAGTTCTCCAATCTTCGCTCTAAAGTTTCATCTCTACTTTCTTCGCTCACCTTTCTCTCTAGATATCGTGATAATAACTTGGTTCCCAATTTTCTTGTTCTAAAACATCACATTTCCTCTTCATCTTCTTCCCGAATTCTACATCGAGCCAGCCTATCTCTACTTCGTGAACGGATTCAACATATTCGAAAAACCCTTAATTTTCAATCCCAAAAACTTTTTAAGCTGCATCTTGAACTCTCCAGTATTCTTAATGTCGATGATTGGTCACTTTTAGACCGCATTTCCTATCATCAAGCCGATAAAATCCTTCTTCTAAGCAACGAAACTCACAAAAAGAAATTCCAATCCCTTGTATCTAAGAAAAAATCACATTCCACCACTTCTACTTCTCATTCACCTCTTACTAACACCGTCGTTAATCTTTCTTCTCACCAATTAACAAGTGCAGAAAGCAGTCTTTTATCTAAAGGTCTTAATTTTGCTATCACTCCTTCCAGAATTCCTACCGAAGAAATAGTTTCAAATGTGGAAGCGGCACTCCGCACAATTCCCAAAATTCCAGCCGACCGTATCCGCTTTGACGTCGCTAAATGTCTTGATACAGCCAAAATCCCTACTTCCAATATATCTCGTGAGGAATTCATAGCTCTCAAAAATCTCCGTTCTCTTTCTGAGATAATAATCCTTCCTGCAGACAAAGGTAATGCCACAGTCATCCTGGATACTCCTTTCTACATAGAGAAAGTAAACGACTTACTTAGGGATACATCCTGTTATAATACAATTTCTCGAGACCCTACTCCTAGAGTCGAACGCGAAATTTCCCATGCCATCAAACAATCCGATCTTTCCGATGATGTTAAGAAGTCCATAGTTCCGAAAACTCCATCTGCCCCAGAATTTACGGTCTTCACAAAATCCATGAAGACAACGTACCTCTTCGTCCCATTGTGACTACGATTAACTCTCCTACTTACAAACTCGCAAAGTACTTGTCGAATCAGTTTAAGACCTATACTGGTCGTACCTCTTCTTATGTCCGAAATTCCACACATTTCATCACCTTAATCTCCTCCCTCACGGTCGATCCTCAAGACATTCTTGTCAGTTTCGATGTATCATCCCTATTTACCAATATCCCCATACATGACTCTAGTTGTTCTGCGAGATCACTTGACCAATGATAACAAGTCTTTGGTTTTGGCAGATCTTGCGGAAAAGTGCATCCTTTCAACATATTTTTCTTTTAGAGGCAATTTCTACAAACAAATATCTGGAACACCAGTGGGTTCTCCCCTTTCCCTGTCATTGCTGACATTTTCATGGAAGCCTTTGAGTCTTTAGCCCTAGAATCTTACCCCTTAAAACCAAAAGTCTGGTTCCGCTACGTTGATGATACATTTATCATCTGGCCCCATGGTCAACATACCCTTTCTCCCTTCCTAGATCATCTTAACTCACAACATCCGAGTATAAAATTCACAATGGAAGTAGAAAATAATCGGTCCCTTCCCTTTCTCGATGTGTTAGTCACCTCCAAGCCCAATGGCCGATTGGGTCACTCTGTTTATAGAAAAAAGACTCACACGAATCGTTACCTACATGCTTCATCACACCACCATCCTGCCCAAAAGAATTCTGTGATCAACTCTCTCATCCATCGGGCCATTTCGATTTCTGAACCTGACAAGCTTAGAGAAGAACTTGGCCATCTGCAAAAAACCCTTGTTGCCAACGGTTACTCCAAGTCCACAATTCAAAATATTACACACCGACATCTACATCCCCCTTTACACCCTAGGACGACAAATTCAGAATCTTCGGGTAATACTCCTGTGGCTTTTCTTCCGTATATTCGAAGTGTCACTGATAGGATTGGCAAAATTCTTCGCAAAGAAGGTATCATGACTACTTTTCGACCACCCAAGAAAATCTCACAATATCTACCCTCTCCTAAGGACCCATTACCGCCCCTATCTTCCTGTGGTGTCTATTCTATTCCTTGTTCATGCGGACATGTGTATATTAGCGAAACTGGTCGTTCCGTCAAAACTCGGATTCAAGAGCATCAAAGATGCATTCGATCAGGTCTTTTCTCCCATTCTGCAGTTGCAGAACACTGACAAGAAACCGGTCATTCCATATTGTACGAAAAAACCCATATTATTTCTAAGAGCCCCTTCTTTTATTCCAGGAAAATCCGCGAATCCCTAGAGATCCGAAAAAATCCACATAATATCAATCGAGAGGAAGGATACTACTTGTCTCCCATCTGGAATCTCAGTCTAGAGCCGCCGTCCGGTCCCGCTACCACGATGCAGCCACATGATTGGCCAGCGCGCGCTTCTTGACGTTCGCGCCACGGAGTGTGCCGATACGTCCCGACACGACAGGTCACCGCGACTATAAATAGAGTGGTAGCGGAGTAATCGTCGGATTCACTCCCCGCCTCTCGACGCGTTAGTGTTCTGAGCTGTTGGACGTGAATCCCTGTCCTGGCATTTGGTTTTCACCTCTGGCTGCGTTAAGTAGTTGAGTTACTGTGACCAAATATGCCCATCTTGGTAGTTAGTATTCGCCTCTGGTTGCGTTGAGTAACTGAGTTACCGTTGCTAACTACACATCTTCCTGTCTTTTGATTTCTTTCTTTTTTCTTTGTTCTCCTGAAGAAGCTACATACAATTGTAGCGAAACGTCGAGATGAACCCACTTTTGGGTCACTCACAAATGACACGGTCCAAACCCGGAAGACGAATAAACTATAATCCAGAAGAAGTGAGGAAATAGTCCTAGAGCTCGAAAACGTCATAAAAGAAGCACTAAGAAATAGCACTACTGACGAAGAATATGAAATTTACATGGAAAGATCTAGATACATAGAAACATAAGAAAAAGAAAAAAGAACAGAACCAAAAAGAGAGCCAGAAGAACAAGAAATCAGCAAGATAAAAATATTGCAAACCGACAAGTCAAACAGGCATTAATAGCATATAAAAGCCAAAAGTGGGACAATTACGAGGCAGGGTAGTTCCAAAGAAACGATAGAAACTCCATGTTCCCACGACACGGAGAAAATGGATTCATCTACTCTGTAGAAGAAAAAGCAGAGGTGATGAGAATGACTCTTGAGAGAGAGCGTACACTGAATTATCAAATCAAGACAAACAAAGCACTGCTCACTCAGTGCTTTGTTTGTCTTCATTGGAGAAACATCTCTAAATAAAGCCAAATGCTCGTTTTAAATATCTAAATCTTCGTATCTTCAAATATGAATATTATTAACTGCAGAGTTTGTGTGTTTTTTGCTTTTTTTTTGTTAGTTTTAAATATTGAGTAAATTTTACAGTGCATATATAACATCGATAATATACTACATATTGAGTTAGAACTGATGAAGCTTTAGAAATATAAGCCGAAACGTCTTCGATTCTTTTTTTTATTTGCCAACCTAAATGACCGATTAAACCTCTGAATTTACTAGTTGAATACTTTTGAAATATGAATTGACGGTCGTAATCTTTACTATATATACATATTATATAGATATATTGCTGTCAGTGCTATTACTACAAAATTCTCTTAATTACTAGATTTTACTACAGTAGTATTGCGTAATTTTTAAAACTGGTAGACTGTCTACAATAGTTAATAAAAATGAATCGTACAATCTTCGGTTTCATAATTTTTGTGTAGCGGCGATTGTAAAGGAAATAGGAAGCGTGCCTCATGTACTTCAAGATAAATACCCATTACATGGCCATTGTTAATTGTTTCGAATTATTGTTAAAAGCAACGAGGATAAAGTTGTAAATACACTGACAAGCTACGTGAACTGTTTAGCTTGATAAAATATAACAACTGTGGGTCTTCTAAGGAAATTAGTAATTGTTCAGTATCACTTGAATTTGTTAGGAAGCCGTCATTATTTCAGTTGAATATGTTTTAGTTTCTTTAGATCATTATCCAAGTATTTATATTTTTAAACTACGAGCATGTCGAAATACGCAATATTTAATAGTGATATTTTTTATTATTAACGTTTTACTACTCGCATGAACTCTACGTACATAAGTGTTCGCACACGCACCAAGGTTTAGTATTATAGCATTTCAATAACTTTACTTTATCGTGTCCGGACATTTCATTCATAAAATTTCGGCCCAGTATCGGGCTACGTCGGTTCATTCTTTGTAACAATAAAACACTGAAAACTTTGTTTTCAAACTTTCACAAAATTTATTTTAACTTATCACTACAGCTGTTTCGGCTGATTGCCTTTCTCAAGTGATCTATTTTTGGCATGCGTTTACCACTTTATAGTCTCCAATGAAATCGGTTGAGGAAGGGAGAACTGTTTGTATCAAGTTGGTAATTCAGAGTTATATCTGTGTTTTTTAATTTGTTGATTTCCATACATTCTAACAAGGATTGCTTAAGGCCTTTATTTTGAATGTGAAGTCAACTTATCAACAAATGGTCATTGTATACAGGAATATTAATTTCTAGTGATTTTTATAATTTTCTAGTGATTATTTCGTTTGTAAAAACATTAAACAAAAGGGGAGAGATAAAGGAGCCCTGTGGTAAACCTGTGGATGATCATCTGGGACCTATTACAGATAAAAAATTTTTTTTCAAAAAACGTTAAACAATCAACAAAGATAATATAACAAAAGAAACTGATACCTAATGATTGTAACACTTAGTGCAAATATTTTTGTTTTTTCTGCTGTTTGACCATATTTGTTTGGAATGCCGATTTCTTGATCTCGGACATACATATGTAGTATCTTTTTGTTTAACCTGTGTCTGGCACTTCATCTACTTCGGCCTTGTCACTAACCGTTCAAAAATTAGTCTTGTAATTTTGCTTGGAAGTTTTTTTACTAGCTCCTTTTCCAGCTTTTAAAAAACATCTTTTCTGCATCCAGAGACTTTCAATATTATGGCTATGAATGATGAATCTATTTAGGGCGTAAATGTTGATCAAATGGAAAAAGCATTATCATCATTCCTCATTTTGACTTATAACCCTGACCCTCTTTGAGGTTTACAAGCTT
The DNA here is from genome assembly GCA_918026665.1 of Diabrotica balteata. Classification (NCBI taxonomy): domain Eukaryota; kingdom Metazoa; phylum Arthropoda; class Insecta; order Coleoptera; family Chrysomelidae; genus Diabrotica; species Diabrotica balteata. The sequence continues at coordinate 6,919,016 of OU898279.1, read as the reverse complement.
CTTAGTTCGTATGGAGACTGTCTCTTGGGCTGGAAAGACGTTTATTAAGTTGTAACGATAATATTTTGCCTACCACTTGGGGTATTAATACAAGGGATAGAAAATTGGGGTTTGAAACTAAGGGGGTGGAGTTAGGGCAAACAAAATAATCGCTACTTGTGCGAACGGCACTCAGGGTTTGTTAGGAGAGCTGGGGTCGTGGATAAGTAAAAGATAAGGGGGATGGATTGGGGCAACTACAAAAATATGAAACAAAGAGTCATGAGTTTCTTGGGATAAACAAAGCTAAAAGAAACAGGAAACACCTCTAGTAATTTAATATAGGGCGCCACTTTGAGGTGTCTAATTATACCTATTACATCCACTAGTTGTAACTAGGGAAATAATTACTAATTATAAAAAACATATCTTTTTCAAATAGAACTCAAAAAAGGGGTTCGTTAAAAAAATATACAAAATGTTAAGAAAACAAAATTTAACATTTATTTTTTGTGTCATACCAAAAACAGTTATAAAAACAAATAATAATAACAAAACAATGTTGCTATCGGTTTACAACTCTAGACGGTGGGGACACTATAAGAACTTACATTATTAATAAATTGAAATCATCTAGATCTTTCAATGCAGTTTACATTAAGGTCAACATTTTAAAAACAAAACAAAACAAATTCAAAATTTATGGTTAGTTATGTGTATAAGAATAATTATTATGACAGTTAGCCAATCCCTAATTTTTATAATTTTACTTATTACAATTTTTCAACTTGTCATAAAAGCAATTGTTGATGAAAAATGTCTATTTTTACTTAAATAAAAATTAACAAAAATAGTACCTGATTTCACTAAACATTATATCTCCTTTAAAGGTTTTGGGGCTGGAACTGGTTTTCTAAACATTGCAAAACAACACAAATGCATCTCACAAGCTTCAACATGGTCTGGAATGACCAGGAACAAACAAATAGACGAAGGAAGTTAAAGTTGGGCTGGATCATCGGGCTTCGGGTAAAAATTACAATCTTATAAGCTTGGCTTTTGAAAACTTCATTAAAAATACAATGGCCTCTTATATCGTTGTAACACCTTACAAATCTTCCATGTAAGACATAATACAACACATATAACTTTCCACAAACAAGATGTGTCGGCTTTCTGGAGATTACACGCCGAGCTCTTAGCTGCCACCACACTACACATTTTCCCATGACAAAAGACAAAAAAACGAAAAAACATTACGAATTTGAAGAAAAATTCGGACTTCAATAAAACTATAAACGCTTTTGACAGCGGTTTCACCGAGAGTAACGAAATTATCTTCAAAAATTGATCGAAATAAAATAATAAAACACTTAAACGATGGTTGAAACGCAAATCCTTTATCAGAAATCGCCATTCAAGCAGTTCGAATAAAGCATTAAAAGAAATATCGAAGAAGTAAAATATAAAGAAACTATTAAATTTTTTATATTCTCGAGCCGACTTAAAAAGGAATTGAAAACATATTTGGTTTAACGTATGAATAGGAAACTAAAATACATTAAAAATACTCTTCGATTTTCGAACATAATATATATGAGGCGATTTCAATATATTACATATACGAGGGGATTTCAATATACACCAAAAAAATTAATAAAATTGAAAATGCTACAAAGTCTAAATATGGGATTAGATTGTTGTATTTGATAAGTCGATAGAATGGTTCTTGCTGACAGACGTATTAACTGCTATATTTAAGCCGGTTAAAAAAATTGGAGAATACGATTGGGGAAAAGTGAACAAATATTAGTTTCAAGATTATTAATAGAGCTATTTTGGTCGTTAGTCTAATCTTTTGTGACTAGTTCTAAAAAACCAAGTCTCCGCTTATGTGTTTTTTTAATAAAACAAAATATTTACCATCGTACCTATTGTGCTGCAGGGAGTTAGTTCCCTAATTCCCTGATAACTGTCTCTAATATTCCGAAGACTAGACAATGCTATACACAGCATAAAATTAAGCAATCAATGAAATGCGAAATTCTTTTATTACAGTTCAAAGCTTAATCGTACTGAATACGGCACTGTGTAGCAAGTGATGTATCTCTTATTTGATGTCTCGCTAGGGTCTAATACTAGCAACGAGCCGAATGCAACGGTGGACGCGTGTTCAGAAATGGTAACTCGATATCTTCTTCCGTTTTGTTCCTTCATCTGCAAATATGGCTTAAAAGCAGCACCCGCTCGCTCCACCCCGACACACGACTTCATGAAAAATTTTTGTTTACTCCTAACCGAAACTTCGGCATGACAATTCTTTTAATTTAGGACGCGAGCGAGAAACTGTCAAAGGGGCGAGAGACCGATTTGAGACAGATGCTGCCAACACCAAAAATAATTTAATAATATATTGTAACTGTGTACCGACTTCAAGACACTCACGCGACGAGCATATGCAATCAGTCAGCTGGTTTCTTAGATTACTACACTGTTATAAATAGTATCGTGTTTTTAAGCACTTCGGTTTTGCTGTTTTGTTCATTAATAGGTCTGTTTTGTAGTTCTTATAAAGTATCTACCTATTTCGGGAACAATTATTGCAACTCTAAGGTTTTGTAATGTACCTACCTACTCACATGTAAGATAATTAAAGTATCTATGTATTTCTATATAGTTTTTAGTCACCTGGTATATGTTATTTACAATTATGAAAAGTTCTCATGTATAATCACTAATAATTATTTGTTGTTAGAAATCAGAATCAATACTCTTCATAAATATTTTCCTATTTAGAATAAATAAGTTTCGCTAGTTTATTCGCCTAATACTTCGTATCTATGGAATAATAATAATTTATTTCTCTTATTTCTTTGTTCGATAAGCTATCCGTATTTGCTATTTTAATATTAATATTTGAGTCCAATCTCTTGTACTCAAATCCATCCAGAAACATCGTTAAATAATTGTAGATAACAGAACTTATAAATTCATAGTTTTAAGAAATAACAGGCAGTGTAATTTTCATCCTCTAATATAATAAATTTATACATGTCAATATATTCTGTTTAATTCCAAAACAAAGAGTTAGTCCGGAGAAGAAATAAACGCATAGTATTCCATAACAAAATTTGGTGTCAGAACGTGGGATATTAGTAGCAGAGTTCCTCTGATTGCTGATAGAAGGAGAGCTGAGGAATTTTTGAATTGACTTGTTTCCTTCGAGGAATCATTCAAAAAAACTGTCAGTGTGGAAAAATCGCCACTACAACTAATTACATTGGGGTCCAGTACATCCAGTTCGAAATCCAGTTCCAGTCATAACCCAATTGTAGTTCCATCGGAAGTAGAGGTGAACCCGTGGAATAATAGACTATGCGACCAACAACAATATTCTACTTGTAAGTACATTCTATCTTAAATTCTGTCTCATATTTTAAAAATCTTGTAAACGTATGTCTACTTTATATCCTGATATAAGTAACTTATTTGACGAACAAATACCTTCTCCCGACTCAAATTCTCTTTCAAATTCTTCTACTTCTAATTCAAATAAAATGTCAGTATCAATTGAAATAGCTGAAAAACTTCTCATTAGATTTGATGGTACAAAATCAAAATTATACGAATTCATAGACAATTGTGATAAAGCATACAATTTAGTAAATCCGCAATCCAAACCCATCTTATTAGCCATTATAGAAACTAAATTAACCGATAAAGCTAGGGCCATAACTAGAAACAGAACATTTGACGAATGGAAAGATTTAAAAGACTTCTTATTAGATGCTTATTCTGAACGCCGAACTGAAGGTCAGTGGCAATTGGAATTACATTCCTTACGTCAGATGCCCAGTGAAAATGTAATGTCATTTGCAAATAAAGTTGAAAATTGCTATATAAAATTAATAAATACACTTGATCCAGACTTATCTCCAGATGCAAGAAATGCATGTACTAAACTCTTAAAAACTCAAGCACTAAATGTCTTTATTAGAGGATTAAACAAAGACCTCTCTATTTTAATCAAAGCCCGAAATCCAGATTCCTTAGAAAGAGCTGTTGCTATAGCAATTGCCGAAGAACAAGAACAGTTATCAAGACAAGAAATTTTCAAACCATTCTGTAATATTTGCAAACGAAACAACCATTCCTCAAATAACTGTCGATATAAAAACAATTCAGATAGAAATGTTAGATATCTTCAAAATTCTAGTTTTCAAAACCCAAAATATCCTAATTCAAATCTTCAAAGGTCAAATTCTCAAAATCAAAATTATAAACCTTCAAATTCAAATTCCAATTCTGATTTTCCTCCAAACTTAAGAAAAGAGAATACCAACACTTCCCAACGTTTTTGCAGATACTGCAAAAAACCAGGTCACGTTATAGAAGAATGTAGAAAACGCGAATTTAACAATAAAAACAAAAATCCAACAAATTCTTTAAACTTCCAGAATCCTCGACAACCAACGGTCGATTCTCGAGGAGTTCGTTCAGTTCAGGCCGTATCACAACCATCAACTTCTCAGTCACTTCCTATGTAGATTTACCCTTAGTAAATAATTCTAATCCATCCTCTTGCAAGTTTCTAATCGATACAGGCGCAGATATTTCTTTAATTAAATATTCAAAAATACTAAACATTCCAAAAATTTATTCTAAGTCTATTACTCTACGAGGCATTGATAAAAATGTCTTAAATCCAAATAAAACTATATGTAGTTGTAACGTAAATTTCAAGATAAAAGATTTTGTCCAAACTCATGTTTTCTATGTCGTAGAAGACGATTTTCCTCTTCATTTCGACGGTATATTAGGTAGCGATTTTTTTGAAATAAATAAATGCCAAATTGATTATAAAGAAAATAAATTAAACTTTAAAAATTGTTCTATTCCAATTGAATATATAAAATTTCCATTAAACAATGACAATGACGAATTTCTGAGAGATCAAAATATCGAGACAAGTTCTAATATCGATGAAATATTTCCTTATGATGCTAAATCCATAGAGGATCATTCTTATTTAGAAACCAATGATATCCAAATAACCTTAAGTAGTGAAGAACTACTATCCAATCCAATTCAATCTAAATCTAACTCTAAATCCAAAGAAAATTCAAGTCCAAAATGTGTAAAATCCACTGAGATATGCACAAATAAAACTTGTAACTCTTCACGAAATCATAAATCAAAATCCTGTTCAGAAGAAAAATCCTGTTCAGACGATCTTATACTAAATCAAAACTCTAATTCTAACTCAAGAAGTAATAAAACTATTCTATCCGCAAGAACTGAAACAATTGTTCAAATTAAAGTAATAAATAATGAATTAAGCGAAGGATTATGTCCCGAACGCGAAATCTTTAAAGGTGTATTTTTATGTCCTAGTGTTGTTAAAGTAAAAAATGATTTCTTTTTAACCTCAATCGTAAACACTACTGAAACGGATGTTGAATTAAACGATATTCAAGTAGCAATAGAAAAAATTCCAAATTTACAAAACAATGCAAATATACGAAAAATGTCTTCTTATAAAGATAATACGAATTCTAACAGAATTGCTAAATTAAAAAATGCCTTGAGAACAGATCATTTAAATAGTGAAGAAAAATCATCTTTAATTTCTATTTGCAAGGAGTACAATCATATCTTTTATCTGGAAGGAGATCAACTTACCAGTACAAATGCCATAACTTGCAAAATTCCTTTAAATTCTAATGTACCTATTAGCACTAAATCATACAGGTATCCTGAAGTACACAAACATGAAGTCGAAACTCAAATAAAAGGTATGCTAGATCAAGGTATTATCGAAGAATCAACTTCGCCATGGAATTCGCCCCTTTGGGTTGTGCCAAAAAAGGCCGATGCTTCAGCAAAGAAGAAATGGCGAATTGTTATAGACTATCGACGACTAAATGATATTACTATAGGAGATTCATTTCCACTTCCGAATATAGTCGATATATTAGACCAATTGGGTCATTCAAAATATTTTTCAACAATAGATTTAACATCAGGATTTCACCAGATCAAAATGGATCCTGAGGATTCTCCAAAGACTGCTTTCTCAACTCCGTCTGGACATTATCAATATTCACGAATGCCATTTGGATTAAAAAATGCTCCCAGTATTTTTCAAAGGCTAATGAATACTGTCCTCTCAGGAATACAAAATTACAGATGTTTTGTCTATCTCGACGATATAGTCATTCATGCCGATACATTAGAAAATCATAATAAAAGATTAAAAGAAGTATTCGAAAAATTGTCTACATTCAACTTAAAAATACAACCAGATAAGTGCGAATTTTTTCGTCGCGAAGTAATGTATTTAGGACATTTAATAACTGAATTTGGTGTCAAACCGGACGAAAAAAAGGTATGTGCTGTTACAGATTTTCCTATACCCAGAACACAAAAAGATATTAAGAGCTTTTTGGGTCTCACTGGTTATTATAGACGCTTTATAAAAAATTTCAGTGCTTTAACACAACCTTTAACAAAACTGCTGAGGAAAAATGTTGAATTTAATTGGACAAGCATTCAACAACAGTCATTTGAGAACCTGAAATCAATACTTTGTTCAGAACCAATACTTCAGTATCCAGATTTTACCAAACCCTTTGTCTTAACAACGGATGCTAGTAATTATGCAATAGGGTCCATACTTTCTCAAGGTAAAGTACCAGATGATTTACCTATTGCTTATGCTAGTCGTACCTTGAACAAAGCGGAATCAAACTATAGCACAACAGAAAAAGAATTACTTGCAATTGTATGGAGTGTTAAACACTTTAGACCATATTTGTACGGAAATAAATTTTTCATTTATACGGATCATAAACCACTCACATGGCTATTTAATGTAAAAGATCCCGGATCAAGACTCGTTAGGTGGAGATTAGCATTAGAAGAATATAGCTATGAAATTATTTATAAACCAGGTAAATTAAATCAAAATGCTGATTGTTTAAGTCGTCCTCCTTTAACCATATCTGAAACAAATATTTGCGAAGAAAACAAAAACCCGGCAACAATCACCTTACAAATAAACAAAATGAGTAAAGAAAATAATGACACTTATTCACAGTTCTTATCTAAATCCGAAACTATATTAATAACAAATGATAATATAAAAGAAACAAATGAAAAGATTACATCATTTTCACAAAATTTAGCATTGTTTGTTTCCGTAGATTTAAATTTTAATGAGATCGTTCAGAAACAAATAAATAAACAATTCAGTCATATAGAAAAATTGAAAGCCAAAAATCCAAGACTAAATGACATTATATATATTTCTGATCAAAATAAAAACTTTTATTACATATTTATAAAAAATAATTATTGGGACAATACCTCTTATGAAGATATATTTAATTCCCTAATAAAATTAAGAGACTGGTTATTAAACGATAAAATATTAAAAATTTGCCTACCCAGAATAACTTTTAGCTACGATAAATTAAGTTGGGGAAAAATTAGATCTATGATTAGATTTATTTTTAGAAAAACTGATATATCTATTATCATTTATCATGATATACTAACAAATCCTGAACCTGAGGAAATAACTACAATATTACAAGAGAATCACACTAGTCCTACGGCTGGACACTCTGGTTTTCATCGGACATACAATCGTATAAAAAAACATTTCAAATGGAATAATATGAAAAATGATATTAAAAACTTTATAAAAACCTGTGAATCTTGTCAGAAAAATAAACTCGTTAGAAAAAAATTCGTAAAGCCCATGGAGATAACAACAACAAGCTCAAATCCATTAGAAAAAATATTTTTAGATATAGTAGGTCCTTTACCTTTAACCGAGTCAGGTAATAAGTTCATATTAACATTACAAGATGACTTAACAAAATTTTCTCAAGCTTACGCAATTCCGAATCATGAAACCAAGACTATCGCTGAAAATCTGGTTCGTGGATTTATTTGCAAGTTTGGAAAACCCGATATAATAGTTACTGATCAAGGCCGAGATTTTACTTCCAAATTATTTTCTCAAATCGCCAAGCTTTTTAAAATCAGACATATAAATTGTACTGCTTATCATCCAGAATCAAATGCTGCATTAGAAAGGAGTCACGCTACTTTAGCAGACTACCTTAAACATTATATTAAAGCTGATCAATCCGATTGGGACGAATGGCTAGATTTTGCTATGTTTTCATATAATACAACTAATCATACTTCAACCAAATTCACACCATATGAACTAATATTTGGATATACACCTAATCTACCTAGCAGTATAATACGACCAGTAGAACTCAAATATACATATGAAGATTATTTAGATAATTTAACACTTAAACTTAGAAAATCTCATGAGTTAGCAAAAACGAATCTATTAGAATCTAAAGTAGTCAGTAAAAAATATTATGACCAAAAGATTAATGACACCGTTTTCTTAGAAGGACAATTAGTATATCTCCAAAATGAGCAAACAAAGAAGGGTCAAACCAAAAAACTTACACAAAATTATAATGGACCTTATAAAATTCTAGAGATAAATTCTCCTGTCAATTGCACAATTTTAGTAAATAAAAAACCAATAAAAGTTCACATGAATAGATTGAAACATGCTTTTGTTTCAGGTATGCAATAATATGGCTGACAAATAGTGAACAAATTCACAAGAAATATACCAATACTCCTATCAACAAATCACCTGGAATCTATTACGAACACATAAAAAATGTTCAATTTATTGAAACTCATTGGAACATATTAAGTCATATTCCTTTACAACCTTTTACAGACAAATTAAATTTTGTAGATCTCACTATCAAAAAACATTAAGACTGTGTCAAAACAAACCAGTTCTTATTGAATTACGATTATGCGATACTTCACTAAAACTCTTAGGACAAATCATACCTAGACTCTTTCAAGATGAACAAACTTTAAAAAACATAATTCTGCATGAACATTTTAGACCAAAACGCGCTCTATTTAATGCAATTGGATCTGTTTTCAGGACCTTATTCGGTACCTTAGACAGTGATGATGCTGAAAATTTCAATAATGCTATTAACAAAGCTGAAAGTAACGAAAATCATCTTCTTGATTTACTAAAACAACAAATTCATGTAGTAAAAGCCACGATTGCAAATTTTAATAACTCTATTACAAATCTAGACCGAAACAAAGTGATTTTTGATAAAAATTTTGAATCAATTACCAATTACACAGATAAAATGAATAATAAATATTTTAATTTAGATTTAAAACAAAAAATTGAAGAACATTTTACTTTACTAACTTTCTTTATAACAGAATTACAACAAGAATATTCTACTTTAATAAACGTTATTCTATTTGCAAGAAATAATAACCTTCATCCTTCTGTTATAACACCTGAGCAACTAATTCAAGAATTATCTAAAACGGTAACGCATTTACCTAGTACATCGACTTATCCATTTCCATTGACTATCGATTATGCTCATAAATATTTCGATATCATTTTACTTAAATATATATATTTTGATAACAAGATTTTAATTACGGTTAGTATACCTTTGGTTAGTAATACTCCTTATTCTCTTTTTAAACTAATATCTCTTCCTATAATTCATCCAACATTAAAGAGACTTACCTTTATTCTTCCATCTGTCAAATATCTTGTTCTTTCAGAAAATAGAAACATTTATGTTACTATTGATACATTAGAAGACTGTTATTCATTAGATGAAGAAAAACTTATTTGCAAAAATCCTGATACTTTCCGATTTACACACACTAATCCAATTTGTGAAACTGAATTGTTAACTTCAATAACAAACATACCATCTAGTTGCGATACTCGTATAATTCAAACAGAATATGAAATTTGGCATAAATTAAACAAACCAAATTCTTGGATATATGTTTTACCCAAACCAACAGATTTAACTTTAAGCTGTCAGACTAGTACGCCAATATCTATTGTTCTTTCAAACACAGGTATTTTTTCTACTTCGAATAATTGCAAAACTTACACCGGATCAACTATTTTGATATCTGTCTCAAATCCAAAAGAAAGTAATTTTCAGTCTATCATTCCAGATTTATCCCTTCCAGAAGTCTGTTGTGATGATATTAAGATAAATAATGAATCCAAATTACACCTTGTTCCCTTACAATTAAATAATCTCGATCGAGATGCATTAAATTTAGCAAGCCATAAACTAGATAATTTAGAGAAAATGACCTCAGAAACAAATATTAATTTTTCAGACACAATAAAAAATAGTTCTTATTTCACTTATGCAATCTTATTTTTGATAAAATGTATGTTACTTTATATTTTATACAGGATAATTAAATATTTTTACCGACGATTTCGTAGAAATCCGTCACATAGTTGTCAACAAATTACAAATTGTTTAACACTAAATATATGTCAAAGTAAACGAAAACATGTACATGAGACAGATTTAAGTATAGATTGTAAACATAATAAAGACAATAATTATAGTGAATCCAAAAAGTGTGAAGAGACTAGTTTCACAGAGACTACACCGATAAGACGAAGTGAAAGACTATCGAGACTAAAAGAAACTATTTAAATGTGTTAAAATAAAATAATAATGTATACAAATGTTTTATACCATTTAAATGAAAATTCATTTTACAATTATTTTCATTCTTACAAAAGGAGGTGTAATGTACCTACCTACTCACATGTAAGATAATTAAAGTATCTATGTATTTCTATATAGTTTTTAGTCACCTGGTATATGTTATTTACAATTATGAAAAGTTCTCATGTATAATCACTAATAATTATTTGTTGTTAGAAATCAGAATCAATACTCTTCATAAATATTTTCCTATTTAGAATAAATAAGTTTCGCTAGTTTATTCGCCTAATACTTCGTATCTATGGAATAATAATAATTTATTTCTCTTATTTCTTTGTTCGATAAGCTATCCGTATTTGCTATTTTAATATTAATATTTGAGTCCAATCTCTTGTACTCAAATCCATCCAGAAACATCGTTAAATAATTGTAGATAACAGAACTTATAAATTCATAGTTTTAAGAAATAACAGGCAGTGTAATTTTCATCCTCTAATATAATAAATTTATACATGTCAATATATTCTGTTTAATTCCAAAACAAAGAGTTAGTCCGGAGAAGAAATAAACGCATAGTATTCCATAACAGTTTCGTCTCCATTAAAGCATTGTGAATTCATTAATTGCGCCCTTGCTTCTTTTAGTATACACTGCACACCAAAATTAACGCATAATTTTAAAATATAACAGTTTTAGCTAATAAATCTTCACGATATACCGATATACAGTATGATGAAAATGTGTGATATAAATTCATTATTTCAGAAACATACGACTTTTAAAAAAATCTTAATTATTATTTTCTACTGTAACTAGTACGTGTTAATTACGTGTCAGTAATAAGTAATATCTTATTACTGACATGTAATGACTAGCACGTAATAAAAAAATTACGCTTCAGTTTTATAAAAATGTTTAATATCACATAAGCCTCGTAAGTCAGTTGGTCGAGTTACCATGGAAACGAATTAACAGACGTTATTTTGACAGATTAAAAATTATTTATCTGTCAGTGTAAATATAGTGTTAATTAATTTTTATTTTTATAAACGAAAATAATCGTAGAAAAAGTATAGTACCCAACATGAATTGTAAGCTGATTACATGCTTATAAAATTACTGGGCTCGCCGCTACGCGGCTCGCCGCAACTTTTTTACTCGCATGTAATAAGCTTCTTACAACTCTCGTTATGAAATATACTAATTTTATCACTAGAAAAAATTCAAATTTGGACTTATCTGCTTTTGTCCGCCGACCCCGGATGTATATGAATGAATTTGCTCTAGAAAATAAAGATGTATATTAGGAATCTGTTGTAACGAAATTTTGGTAATTTTCGTTATCGTATCTATCTATCTATACAGCCCTTAACATCCATCCTTGGATATAGGCCTCCTCCTCCTTCTTCCATGCCTCTCTATCTTGGGCAATTTGCATCCATTTTGACCCGGCGTGTTTCTTCAGGTCATCTGACCATCGCATTTGTGGCCTTCCCCTTTTACATTTGTGATTCCATGGTCTCCAAGGTATAATTGTTTTAGTCCATTTTTCATCTTTCTGCCTTAGGGTGTGTTCGGCGAACTTCCATTTAAGCTTTGCTACTTGGGTTGAGACATCTTTCACTTTTGTTTTATTACGGATCCATTCGTTTCTTTTTTTGTCTGATAGTTTAATGTTCAGCATTTGTCTTTCCATGGATCTTTCTGTCTTTGCTATTTTTTCCATATTTTCCTTTGTAAACGTCCATGTCTGAGAGCCATATGTGAGGACAGGGAGTATACATTGATTGAAGACTCTCGTTTTTAAGTATTGGGGGTATTTTGAATTCTTTAGAATATAAGACAGTTTTCCGAATGATGCCCAGGCCAATCTTATTCTTCTCTTTATTTCTTCGGTCTGATTTTCTTTATTTAATTTAGTGATTTGGCCTAGATATATATACTCTTTTACTTGTTCTATTTTTGTTTGTGCCACTGTAATTATAAGTTCTTCTGGTTGATTAGTCATGGTTTTTGTTTTACTATAATTCATATTGAGTCCAATTTTTGTCGATTCTCTATCTAGTTCTTCCATCATTCTTTGTAATTCTTCACTTTTTTCTGTTATTAATACAATATCATCAGCATATCGTAAATGATTCAGATTTTGCCCGTTTATATTAATTTCCAAGTCATCCCAGTGTAGTCGTTTAAAAACATCTTCTAGCGCTTGGTTAAATAACTTGGGCGAGATGGTATCTCCTTGTCTTACTCCTCGGTTTATTTTAATAGGCTCCGTTTGTTTCATTAGCTTAATAGTTGTTGTTGCCTTGTTGTATATATTTGTAATTAAGTCGGTATATCGGTAGTCTATTCTGCTGTTTTGTAGGGAATTCTGTACTGCCCAGTGTTTCACACTATCAAATGCCTCGTTATCGTAATATTCGTTAAATTACCAAAATTTTCGTTATCGTTTAAATTGTTAAAAAGAAAAATGCAAAATCAGCAAAGAGTTTTCTTACCTTATAGAACCTTCAAAAACCTATATAAGATTGTTACGTGAAACAATGATTTTTTCACAGAAAAACTGTGGTATAAGTACAATTATGAACTTTACCGAGAAAATAAGCATTTTGTAAAGATACCTGCAAACCAGCCAACGAGTTGAGTAAATTTATAGCCAATTTAGATTTTTTACTTTTACTGAAACTGTTCTGTATTGAAATTTATATTTCCTGTGTAATAATAATACCTTTTATTAACAACTTCCATGACTTACGTAGCCTAAATAAAAGTGCAATTATCATTTATTTTTGCACATTATTTTAATTACTTGAATTCTTCCGATAACAGCATCTCGTATGCAAACTTGAGTTCGGCATTTACACCTGTTACTTCTTCTTCATTGCTGGTATAATAAATACATAAAATAAATTGGAAGAGGTACACACCGATCATCTGCGGGACAAGGTCATCGCAGGTGCCCTTAAATTGATCAAGAAAGCAAGGTGCTTTTCGAAGATGAAGGAATCAGCAGCTGAGAGGTATATCGAAAGGAGGTAACCGGTAACTGCAATGCCGGTCACTATTTCTTACCATATTATAAAACTAATGTGTGTGAAATTGGGGCGTATCGTCTTAGAAATTTCTACATACAGTAATAATAGCACAATGGTATGGTGTATTATATATTATTTTTATGCGATTTTAAAGTTGTGCGGTTTGTATTTCATCCAAAAATTTCTATTATTAACTATTATAATTAACCTGGTAAGGCCCTTAATTATTTTTTTCTTGTGTATGTTTGCGTTTGTTTCAAAAACCACTAAAAATGGTTTACAAAACACTTCTTCTTCTTCTTCCTTCTAGTATGTAGGCTTTCAAGCCTGTTTCTTTTTCAATAATAGCCTCCTAAATTATCACACCATCTTTTTCCTGGTCTGCCAATGCTTCTTCGTCCATTTGGTGACTTATCTCGTGCTATTCTATCCTCTGTCATTCTACTGATATGTTCGTTCCACTCCTGTTTTCGTTTTGTCACCCATCCATTTGATGTCTTCTATATCGCATGCTCTGCTTAATTATGTTTTTACTGCTCTCCCTATCCAATAGTCTTCTCCCTGATATTCGTCGAAGTATTTTCATCTCTGTTGTTTCTAGCAGTGGTCTTGTTTTAGATGTGCAAGGTCTCTGCTCTCCGCCGTGTATGTTAATATAGGTCTAATTGCTGCCTTAATAATTCTTGTTTTTGTGTCTTGTCTTATGCCTGTATTCGATTTTGGAGGTAAATGTTTTCGATGGTTTGTATAATATTGATTGGTATGTTTCTTTTATACAGTAGGTGTAAGACGTCTGAGACTTGGATGCGATCGAAAGCATTTTTCAGGTCTATAAAACATAGATATGCTGGTTTATTGTACTCGATGGCCTTTTCTGTGATTTGTCTTAGTACAAATACGGGGTCTACGCAGGATCTTCCGGATCTGAATCCTTGTTGTTCATCTGACAAAGTTGTTAGTTTATTGATTTTATTGGTTAGGACTTTTGTGGTAAGCTTAAGTGCGGTGTTCAGTAGATTTATACCTCTATAATTGTTGGGGTCTTCTTTATCTCCTTTCTTGAACATTGGTATTATTATGCTATTTCTCCATGCGTCTGGTATCTTGCAATGAAATATTAGTTTATCTAATAGTAATCTGTGCTTTCTAAAAATTGCAAAGCAAAACAGACGTTGATAAAGGTGTTAAAAGAGACGTGGGGAATCTAAAATTTGCATTCCACGACACGTCTTTTCAACTAAGCGGAAATCCTTAGCAAATTGGTTTCTAGTACTCGTACAGAGTAGATCCGAATAAAGTGAAAAGACAGCAAATATTTGATTTCACGCAAATAGCGCCTTTGTATCTGTTGATACGTATTTCGACTTAATAGGTCTCATTAGAACAGTTATTCAAAGGTGTTCTCCTTTACGGTTGAAAGCCAGCCTACAGAGGAGGAGGTGGTGACAGCTATACATGAAATGAAAAATAATGTAGTACTACTAAAAATAATGTAGAAGTACTGGTAAAAATGACATATGCATAGAAATGATCAAGTTTGGTAAAGAACAACTACAAAGAAAAATATATCAGCTACTAGTGCAAGTATGGGAAAAGGAAATAATGCCATCGGAGTGGTATGAAGCCCGCATATGCCCTCTGCATAAAAAAGGAGACAAACTAAAGTGTGACAACTATAGAGGTATAGCCTTACTAGACACGGTATACAAAATCTTGGCAAGAATATTGAGAAATAAACTAAATTGCTACATGGAAAGAATCCTACATGAGTATCAGGCCGGCTTTAGAAAGGAAAGATCTACTGTAGACCAAATCTTCTCATTAGAGGAGATACAAACGACTTGTTATAAAGGTAAAGTTCCCTTGCATGTTTTGTTTGTGGATTTTAGACAAGCATATGATAGAGTCGATAGAGTCAAAATGTATCGAGCAATGGAACATTTGGGTATACCAAAGAAACTGATCCGGCTAGTAAAAATGATATTAAATAACTCTAAGTGTGAAATTGCTTGTCAGGGTCACATATCAGATCAATTTACGGTTGCAAAAGGCTTGAGACAGGGAGATCCTTTATACACAACATTATTCAACTTTGTGTTAGAAACTGTAATCAGAAAAAGCACATCATGATAAGGTGGAAAAACAATCATGAAAAATGAGCACCAGTGCTTGGCATTTGCTGATGATTTAACGATCCTAGCAAAAACCGAGAAAGAATTAAGAAGAGTTGTGAAGAAAATCATCGAAGAAGCACAAAAATTCGGATTGGAACTAAATGAAAACAAAACCAAATATATGATCATGGGAGAAACAGAAGGGAAAAAAGAAGACTTTAGTGTTAGGTCTGTAAGTGGTAAAAGCTATAGTTTTAAAAGGGTGGACAAATTTGAATACTTGGGTGTAGTTTTCGATGAAAATGGAAAAGAGAAATGGGAGCTGGAAGCCAGAATATCAAAAGGGAATAAAACATTAGGTAGTTTAAGAGCCCTACTGAACTCAAAATACGTTTCTAGACAAGGTAAACTCAGAATATATAAAACAGTAATTCGACCACAGTAACATGCCGTTGAGACATGGATATTAAATAAGAAGGAAGAGGATACTCTGGAAAGATGGGAAAGGAAAATACTGAGACTCATATTCAGAGGACGGAAGACAGAAGATGGTTCGGAGAGAAAAACTAACAATCAATTAATGGCTTTATACAAAGAACCTACCATTACCAAGTTCGTCAAGGTACAAAGAATCAGATGGTTGGGACATGTGGAAAGAGTGGCAGCAAACAGAATGCCCAAACTAGTAATAACCAGAAAACTAATCAGCCCCAAAAGAAGAGGTAGACCCAGAACGAGGTGGATTAGTAAAGTGGAGGAAGACCTCAAACACGTGAAGGTAAGGGACTGGAAAAGAAAAACACAAAATAGAAGCGAATGGAGAAATATTGTCCACCAGGTCCTTCAGAGTAGTTAAGAATGTTGTATATACATATTTAAGTTAAAGTTTTGTTTAAAATAATTGTATTTAGTTAATATTAGGATTATGTTTAAAAAAAATGCCCTAGGTCTTAACGGCCTGTTATGCGTAAAAAATAAATTCTTATTTGTCTGACATTTTGTAAGCGTTGTCCATAAAATTGTACAATTTTCAGTGACAATAAATCATATTTCTATCCTTTAGTTTCCGAAAGCACAGCGTCAATTAGTGGCGCTTCTGGTAGCTACAATAATAAATACTAATGTTGATTGCAATGTTTATTTTATGACCTATCAAGTAATATCGTTAAAACCCGCATTAGGGATTATATTCAAAAAATCTTTTAATCAAACCCAACGTGTTATTCCAAATCTATATTTATATTGATTAATTTGTTGGTTTCTTCACCATCCACTGATTTTACATTCTTTAGATCGCTATAACCTATTTTTAAAATCCATTTATTTCTTGGATATAATTTGTTTAGGTCTCGATTGTCAGTCCCACTTTGTAAGTTATTTTCAGCTCACAACATTCGTCGTGAATGATAAAATGTCTTGTAACAGAGAATCTTTTCAGCTTAGTGTTTAAAAATCGATTACGAAATTTAACTTAAATCGGGAAAAAAAACTTTCTTGTACACCACTGAATCTTACCATAATATAAAGTTCCCATAAAGTTTTTTAATATTTTTCTTAATATAGATAATATAACTTTGTTGTTGTCGACATTTTTCAATAATCGTCCAGCATCTCGCTAATTAGGTAGCTATTAATGAGTTGATTGGGCAATCCTTACTATACATAAAGTTGATGAATGACAGTTCCTTATTACTGACCCTGTATAACAAAATGTATTCACAGTAACGATCTTCATCTATAGATGAAAATAGAAACAGTGAAATCGGTTACTCAAACCCAATACCAAAATACTTCTGATTTCCATTTCTGCGGTAACCAAAACATACTAACAAAAAATTAATTAAATAAAGTAATAAATTACAACCACGTTGCATATTAATGAGACCAGTCCAAATATCTAAAATCTATGGATTGAATGGTCTAGTTATGTCACCTCTTGTTTGAAATTTGTGGGACATTTGTGTAAAAATTAAAGTTGCTTTATACCGGTCAAACTGGATTTTGTAATAACAATAAATTTTCTAGCTGGTTGAAACTCAATTTTGATCTTGATCATTCCGGATAAAATAGAATTGCACAAAACACATTTAAGAATAGAATTTCATTTTAAAAATAGGTTAAATTTAAAATAATGTGGTATGATATAAATATAGTATGCTAAGGAGGAAGATGGTTGTATTTTAGTCGTATATTCCTTAATAGTTCGGAATTTAACGTATATGTCGATTTGGATTCAATAAATATTATTGTACTCATACAGTTGCAGTTGCAGTTGCACTCATACAGTCCTCGAAGACATACCGTCTCAGGACTCGGAACTTCAACGTGGAGTCATATGTCGATATGTTACCTAATCCATCGGTAACTCTATAATCCTAAATCATTATAACATAATTTTGAAACTAAATGTAATTAAACATCTGTTATCGGGTTTTTACCCACATATTTAATCTTGGTGGCTACATTCATGTACTCCTAGACACTGATGATGGAACATGGTTTCCGAAAACGTTTTGTCTTTTTAACTTAGCCCGTTTGGGCCTAAAATATATACCTATTACAAAGGATTTTTAATTAAATTTTCATTAAAACACATTTTTCCGAAACATCCTTTTGAAAAGTTGCTAAACTACCAGCTTTCCCAGGCTCATGGGAGAATGGAAGAAGCGTCCAATTTTTATGGGTTCCCTCACACGTCGGAATAACAGGAAATAAAAAAGCTGACAGGACTGCACGAGAGGCAGTTGTAAGTGATTTGTCGGAGCCGATAGACAAGTGTGTTTCCAGTGACTTAAAAGCTTATTTTAAAAATAAAGTGTGGTTTTTGTGGCGAAATGACTGGTCTCAAACTAATACCAATCTAAATAAATCAAAATACTGTGTGTCAGTGGTTTCCATCGTCGCGCAATAGACGAGAACAAATTGCGGTTGCTCGTTTACGTCTAGGACATACCAGATTAACGCACTCCTACCTTTTCACAAAGAAAAATCCAACTATATGTGATCAGTGTAACGTCCGATTAACAGGCGAACACTTTTTAACAATTTGTAGTAAATATGATCAAGAAAGACAGCGTTACAAGATCCACATCAGTTTTTTGCATTTCTGATGTTAATTTCTTCATTTCTTGATTGATACAAGTTGAAGTCTCAACATCGATTTCATTTATCTTGAGGAACTGAGTATTCACCTTAGAACTTTTGGATTTTATTATCTTTTTTACCCTCACTTTCATTTTTGAGATAAGGAGGTTATGGTCTGAGTAGATATCTGTTCCAGGAAAAGTCTTAACGCTTACAATGGAATTTCTAAATCTTAGATTGGTTAGAATAAAGTCAATCTAATTTCTAATGCAATTTTGTTCATTATCCTGTGGTGACCTCCAGGAATATAGTCTAGTGGGTGGTAATCGATACCATGTGTTCATAATCTCCAGGTTTTCTTCTTGACTAAATTGAGCCAAACTGTCGCCTCTAGCATTCCTTATTCCTAAACCATAATTACCTATTATATTGTCGACTCAGGCTTTTCCTATCTTTGCATTTAAATCACCCGTTATTAATTGTTTTATTATTTGTTTTAATAAACTGTGTTTATTTGTAGATGTATATTCTTCTTTTTTTCCGTTTTTTTTTTCAAATCCAATAATTAAATGAAACTATATACCTACTATATGCTTTGAAACTAAACTACCAAACGCAAATTTTGTGTAATTACTGAAAAATAGGCCCGGAATTATAATGTTGCCTAGGGCCCGTTTTAGTCTTAGTCCGCCACTGGTGATTTAAAATTTACCAATAGGGAATAAATACGTATTATAACTAACTGTCTTTATTAATTGGTGAATCTTGCATTCTCAATTTAGTAATTTTTAATTTTATTTAAAAAATATTTGATAGGAAATAGGAAAAGTATCCTACACAATTGATGCGAAGAATATATCATGCTTTGTTTCTAATTTTCTTACCCTTTTTTATGTCTTATCACACTCCTCATGTAGTATTTCTATTATTATTCTTATTGCTATATCATTTTTCTTTTCTTTTTGTTTTTTCTTGTTCTTCTCGATTAAAATGGTATAAAAACATCGGTATCAGATCATTTTTCCTGAACGTAACGTTCGTATTATTTTTTTCATTACGTAGTCCTATATAGGACTTCATAGAAAATTGCTTATTATAAGCAGTTCGTGTTTAAAAATATCTGCAAATGTGATAAAAGAAAAAACTCAACGGGATATTGCTGCCATCAGTTGCAGCTGGATAAAGAAACATAATCGATATCCCTCAGAAAGGATGGATATTAATAACTTTGAGAGTATTTGAAAACGTTAAGAAAATGACGTACTCGCAGACTGAAGACAATCAACTACAGCTTTTATGTGCCCGCATCATGGTATAAAATCTTAAAAAATTAGGTTTATTATATTTTTTATTATTTTTCAATTTATTTTCGATACGTCAGTGTTGGAGAAAATACACTGAGGTGCAAAATTAACCAGACAGATTTTTCCTAAAAACTGGTGTTTAAAAAAGTTTAAGATGTTCCCAATTAATTATTTAATAATAAACAAAATTTAAAAGTCAAATTTGTTACAACTGAATAATGTTACACAGAAAAAACAATAAACAATTCAAAAATTTGAAAATCTGTAAGGAAACAAAAATTAATTTTTTTAAATTCTGTATGAGCCTCCAGGAAAATACCTGCCCTCACCATTATACCATCTCCACTAAATTGAACTCTCGGAGCAAACAACAGTGCTGATAATGTTCACCAGCTCTTCTCGATATCCTGGACCGCCCATCTGATGAGTATCTGTTAAATCTTAAATCATCCCGTGAAAAGTACAGCACTCCAATCGTCAACTTCCCAATTAATATGTTATCTTAATTGGGGAGTTGTCACTAATAAGGTATAAAATACAATTCAAACAAGTTACGAAAAAATCAGATAATTTTTACATTTCAATAATAACCAGAATGCCTTATCATCTGACAATCTAAACTACGATAGAATTTATAAAATTAGACCAATAATTGACCACCTTAATGAAGCATTTTCAAACGGAATTCCATTGGAAGAATATCTGTACGTCAATTTGTTCTAACAAAGTTAAGCACTACATGAAGCAGTGCCTACCAATAAATATAAGGTTCTTGAACTCTTAAGTGGAGCATAGAGCTTCAGTGAAAATGCGCTATCGGGTTCTATTTTGCGCTAAGGCCTTCACCTCATTCCAAGACTTTCCTTGGCCTCTTATCTCGTCCATGATGGATCTTCTCCAAGTTTGTACTGGGCGACCTCTATTTCTTTTCCCTTGCGGATTCCACTCTAGGGCAGTCTTTGCGATACTGGAACTATTTTTTTGGAGTGTGTGACCGATCCAACCCCACTTTCGGGACTTAATTTCATTTTGTGTCCTCTTTTGTTCTAAAGAAAGAAAGAACTGTAAATATTGTTTTAAGTATATCCTTATTTACATAATGTTGTTCACAAACAACACTTATATTTTTTTAAATAAAAAATAGTTGTTCAAATTTTTTTTATTATTTTTTCCCGTAAAAATAACGAAAATCCAGTTTGCAAACTTTTTGGTAACGAAAAATAAAAAATCATGCAGTGAAGGGTTAAGAAAATTAAACCAATTGTGTTTTCTGTGGATTTATAAATTCATATTTGTTGATATTTTTGAAACTATCTAATTTTGAAACATTACAAGAACAAATATGTAATCACAAAGTCAATTCAATGCCCCACCTCTTATTAAATAAAGCAATTGACGTCTAAGTAAACTTAGTGTAAGCACGTCACTGGTATACAGTGTTCGCGACATCTGTCTTTCCCGCATTTCGCAAACTGATTAAAAAATCGAAAAGACCTAATGCCAGTCTCATTCCAAGCAGGTGATTCTCCTGTTTTATATTATATTGGCGGTGTTTTATTATTTGTCTGCTTTTAATAGCTACAGCTTCGGATGTCCATGTCCATGTACAAGTTCACATACCAGGTGTTGGTGTTTCGTTCATGTGTAACTAATATCCTTAAGGGAGATTTTGAATTTTTATTCGATTATGAATGTGCTACACCTGTGACCCAATTAGAGCAGGACTGCTTAAGAAATCAATCGAGAAATTGTGAGAAATTTCATTTGCACTTTGCATGGAAGATGTGACATTATAGCGTGGATTCTTTGTGGCATAGCAGTTCCGATACAGAAGACAAAACTTTTAATCTCATCTTAATGATATATTACAAATTAAATTATTTTTAAGTTTCTTTTTATTTAAAGTTTCTTATGTGGTCAAAATTTTTTTCTAAACTAACTTTTACTTAAATTAAAAATAATTATACCACATGTTTTTGCATTTAAAAAAATGCGTATCACCTCATGCTTAAGTGAAAACACTCTTTTTGGTCTATAAAATGTTCCTTTTACATTTTAGAGAAAAATGTTTTAAATAAAAGTTGTACAGGCTTCTTCGTGCCGTCTACACGCCTTAAGGTCGATTCAGACACATCAGTCACGTCTCATTACAGTCCTGGCGCCGAACCGAACAATCCGTCATACAAAATATTCTTTAATAGAAATATGGCGCCGGCATTCACATTCATCAGTTGACGAACAGTTTGCCAGTTGTCAGATAGTTGATAGTTCTGTGACCAAACAGGACCGGTTCGGCGCTGAGACTGTGACGGGACTGATGTGTCTGAATCGACCTTTAGTATCTATAAAACATCATCACCTGGACCAAATTTTCCAGAGCATCCTTCACTGGCTTCCTCAAACTACGCTTCTTAATGTTATGGTCCTGTTTACCAAGACAATCTGGATTTGTTAACCGCAGTAATTGGCGGCATGGATGGAAGTGATGGATTCGACTATGAATAGATTTAAAAGAAGAAAGTACCGGGCTTTTGACCATATTGTTTTTAAGATTACTTTTGAAACGTAGACTTGCGACAAAAAACATCTGGGTTTTAAACATGTGTTTCCGAAATATACAGGGTGATTGATTAGTGTGAGGAAGCTCAGTAGATCCGTTATAGTAAAAATTACAAAAAAAAGTTATTGACAAAAATTGTAGGCAGCTTTAAACTCCACATTTTAAAATTAGTTACAATCTTACAGGGTGTTCCATAAGATGGTGGCAGACCAAACTTATGTTTTTTTAAATGGAACACCCTGTAGTTTATTTTAAATTTGAAATCTGCTTCACTTCTACATCATAACAAAAGTTTTATTATGTTATATCGGGTATTTAAAACGTTATAACCAATATTACCTGAAAATTACCAATCATACCAAAATTGCAACCATGGCTTTTTAATAATTGTTAAAAATTATAAAACATATTCGTTTTCATAATATTCGTTAAATCAAATACAGGGTAAGTCAAAATGTAAGTACATTATTTTCTTGGTAATTTTAAATAGAACACACTGTATTTTATATCACTATCGAAAAGTACTAATATCGTACCTCAAATTTTATGAAGTAGGGGAGAGGGGGGCAAGTTGTTACTTATGTTACACGGGCAAGTTGCAAGTTCCCCAAAAGGGGAACTAAGCAGGTAGGTGCTATCACATCTGGAGAAAGAGGTCAACTTGTTACCTTGGCATTAGCTGTCAACGCAACTGGAAATTTTGTACCTCCATTTTTAATATTTCCGAGAAAGAAATTCAAAGATGTTATGGACCTCCTGGTTGTGTAGGTGCGTCTCATTCCTGTGGATGGATGACATGTGATAACTTTTTGTTGTTTATGAAACATTTCGTCCAGTTTGTACGATGTAGCAAAGAGAAACCCGTTTTGATGGTATTAGATAATCACGAGTCTCATTTGTCTATTCCGGTGTTGAATTTTTGCAAAGAAAATGGAGTGGTTCTTTTAAGTTTCCCGCCACATACATCACACAAGTTGCGGCCGTTTGATAGGACGGTATTTGGCCCACTTAAAAGATATTTTAATAGTGCTGCAGATGCATGGTTAAGATCTAATCCCGGTAAAGTAATGAACATTTACGATATACCTATCGTTCTTAAAGATTCATTTCCTCTTGCTGTTACACCTCTCAATATACAAAAAGGATTTAGTGTGACAGGAATTTGGCCATACAACAGAGAAATTTTTCAAGATGATGAATTCTTGCCTGCAGAGGTAACAAATAGGCCAATAACAGAAAATATAAACGCAACAGTAGTCATAGATCCGGCACCTATTGGCACCGAAACACATAGAACTCCTTCCCAACAGCAACCTTCTTATCCAAAAGCAATGCCAAGGAAATCCAAAAAGGGTCGGAAGAAAAGAACTTCCGCTGTTTTGACTGATACTCCCATTAAATCAGCTTTGGAGGAGGAAGAAAAGGCAAGACAAAGAAAAAAAATGTGGGGGCAACCAAAAGAAACATATCAGGTGAATCAAGAAACAAGGTAAAAACTACTGTTAAAAAATGTAAGAAACGGACCGTCATTACCAAAAACACCTTCAAAAAATCAGATTCTGAAAGCTCGGAAGAGGATGAGGAATCGACGTGTCTGGTATGTTTAGCTCCATTTTCGAAGTCCAAAAACGAAGAATGGATTCGGTGCATTGTGTGTCAAAAGTGGGCACATATTGCTTGTGGAAAAGACGATGATTTTTATATTTGTATTCACTGCTCGTCCGATAGTGACTAGTTTAACATTCTTGTAAACAGGTTTGTTTAGATTTTCATTTTTTATTTTATTTCATTTTGTGTTATGTTTATAATATTTTTTGAGCTATGCAAGGGTTCTTTCTGTGACCACTAAATAATGTTGTGGGAAGTTTTTAGAATTTTTTTTTTCTATTGTAACATCTTACCCCATGAACTGTAACAATTTGCCTCATAGTGGGGTATGTTGTTACAATTTACAAGTTGAGTTAAATTGATAATAACAAAATGTTAAATATGATTTTTTAAATAAATTAAAATTAACATTATTTGTGTAAATGTATCAACTACCTTAATCCGATTTTAGTTTTCATATAAAAGATCTACTATTGCCCAAATAAATAATAGAATCAATTATGTAACAACTTGCCCCCGTCTCCCCTACTCCTTATATCTAAAGTTATCAGTTTTCTAGATATTTTTATTTTTCCATCAAAGTAGATATTAATTTGGTAGATATTTTAACGTTTACCAAGAATTATTGTGAGTTGGCCATGATTGATTTGTCAGAAACTGACAGTTTAGTGAATAACAGTTAACGTATCGATCAAGAAATGAATAAATTAACATTAGAAATGAAAAACACCGAGAATGTGAACATCAT
Organism: Diabrotica balteata; assembly: GCA_918026665.1. Lineage (NCBI taxonomy): Eukaryota > Metazoa > Arthropoda > Insecta > Coleoptera > Chrysomelidae > Diabrotica > Diabrotica balteata. The sequence goes on along the minus strand of OU898279.1, from coordinate 6,893,986 downwards.
GTGGAGCAAAATCAAAGATTAGGTTATAAAAACACAGAAAGAAACTCTACAAAAGAAAACAGAAAGCCGAAATCCTTAGATGACTCAAGAAATACTGGAAATCATGGAGCAAAGAAGAAAATATAGGAACAAAAACCCAAATAAGTACAGAGAAAAACATAAATTAATAAGGAACAGAATAAAAGAGGCTAAGGAAAAGTGGATGATGAAAACATACATCGAAGTGGAAGAACTGTAGAAAAAGCATGACCATTATAATTTAGATAAAAAAGTGAAAGAATTATCTGGAAAATCACGAACAAATACACCTAACCGATTAATTGACAAAAATAATAACCCAATTGATATAAAACAAGTATGGACTAAATCTCTTAAGGAAAGCATAGAGACGAATTTGCAATGAATATAGCCAACCTTCATTAGTGGAGACGGCACTAGAAGAAGAAGAAGAATATCACTCAGAACTTTCTACTAAAGGATCACACCCACATGGAGGCGGACGCTGTCCATGCGCTGATACAACGAAAGAGAAAAAACTTAAAATTAAAAATAAAATAGAAATTAAAATGTCTATTTTAACGCCCTGGGACTGGCAGCAGTTAGACTAATATGGAACTAGATTTTAAAAATTTTAGGTCTTTGTATGATGTTAAAACATCTCAAAATCCTGTTTTGATTAATAAAAAAGAGACATTAACAAACAACAAGTTCTTCTGTCAAACTGTGTTTAACTGCAAGTAAAACAAAACAGCATGGGAACTATGTTTTTGAAAAGTAATTTTCGTGATGAAAACCAGGAGATTGAAGAACCTTATTAAGTTTAGAAGGCGACACCTTATCTTGTCAAAAGATTTGCAACTGGTATCACAAAGATCAATACCTATATCACAACAAAAGTATAATGATCTATTATAATAGTGATCATCCAGGAGGAAACTTACTTGAGGGTGACTGAGTCGTTTGTACGTAAAATATCATTTTGGTTAAATACATAGATGTATTATTGTTAAAGGTGAATTGTATGGTTAAATATATGTTGTAATTCATATAGTATTGTAGTTGTTATTGAATATCCCAAACTAAGTCTTACACTACAATAACTTTATTATAGGCCACTATTACACCACCATGGACATTAAAACTGTTAAAAACCACAGAAAAAAAATTGTTTTTTAATTATAATAAATGCATTATGTAAATAACAATATAAAGAATGTTGTGTTAAAATATTGTTTCAATATCTCAATAAATATCTGCAGCAATAACACTTTTTGGTGAGAAAAATATTATAATGAAGTAGTCTAAATTGAACTTTCTATTTAATTTTCGACCTAATATGAAACTAAAGGCAGACGAACGACTTCCTTCAATAAATTGTAGCGGCTAAGCAGCTGCTCAATGATACTAAACCAAATTTCGAAAAATAAAACGGCAGACAATGGATGGGCGAACTTTCACTTAGAAATTCAATTTTATTCTATTTTATTCCACCCCTTTCCTGCCAAGGGTGACCAGGTGACAAAATTCGAAAATAATATATTGAAAAGAAATTGAAACAGACAAAATACTAGTATTACCATGCAAAAGTACATACAGGGGGGAAGATACGCGTAGGGGTGAAGATATCCAGGTGAGAGATGATTATATCAATAGAAATAAGGGAGTTATTGGCTATTTTTATACATATCGAGGGTGAATGTGCTATTATATTTACCTGGTCGTGATCACAAAATTGCAATGCAGATGCTGATAGTAATCAAAACAAATAGATATCGATTCTGACCCTTCGACCCCGTAGAATCATATAGATTTTTAATATTGTAGCATTATAGGGGCACATGGGCCACTATTCAATGTAAGAATATTTAGTTTTTGATAAACCATCTGCACATGTAAGTCCGACAAGTAAAACAAGATACTGTTTACTCATAATCGGTTTATTTATGTTGACGACAGGTTAAGAGGTCTACAATTGAGTCCATTTGACAGATAAGTGTTTTAATGTAAATTTATTATTTTGGGTTCTGTTTTTTTACCGCAGTCTATCTCTGAAAAATCATCTATTTCAGAGGCCACCTAGAATTTTGTAACAATTTTTTAATAACTTTAAGTTTATACAATTTATTCTATTGTAACTAAATTTCCACAATGCAGAAACACTTTTGACGTCTTTAAGGCACCGACAAACGGTGCCGGCAGGTCAATTAAGGATAATAAGTTTGCAGAATTGACATAAGTTTTACGACTTCGGATAATTCACGTGTTGTTTGTACCTTATTTTTCTTGAAATATGGCTATTCTGTTTTTCAAAAACCTTTCACTAGTGTACAGTTGTTCAAAGAGTAAACTTGTGCAATCTTTAAATTAAAAACTATGGCTGAGAAATTTGCTAGATTTATTCAAATTGTTACTTTGATTGGTAATGGAATGAGTCAAATAGAAGTGGCAGACAGCTTAGAGTCAGTCTTTGTATGGTCCAAAAAATTTACCAACGATTCGTAGAGACTGTATCTCACGAACAACGACCATTATCAGGCCCGAGAAGAATCACGACGGCCAGAGAAGCACTTCTTTGCAAAATCAGTTCTTTACGGCTAGATCAATCCAAAACCGTTTTCAAAATGGTCACGGGTGGTCTCCTACCGTGAGAAGAATGTTGAGGGAATTTGGTCTAAGGGCTCGCTGTCCAGCAACAGGACCTTTGTTAACAGCAGCACATCGATAACGCCGACTGCAGTTTGCTAGAGACCACGAGCATTGGACGATAGAAGATTTAAAAAACGTTTTGTTTAGTGATGAGTTCAAGATGGTTCTTTATGGGTTAGCTGGTCACATCAAAACATACAGAAGACGTGGGGACCGATATGCTGCTTGTGTTCGACGAGTATGTGTTGCTTTTGGAGGAGGTTCGGTAATGTTTTGGACAGGCACTTCATTCGAGGGCCGTACTGATCTCGTATTTATTAATAGAGGAGCGTTGAATGCACACCGATACTGAGTGTCTTTGTTTGAATTTGAGTTCCTGCCTCTATGATCACTGGGCGGTTTTTCTGTGTGGAAAGTCGTCCATTAGTCGAGAGCCTGCTAGAGGTTGCCCGATTTTATTAGTAGAGACAAATCATAGATCAGGATTGTACTCCTTTATTTATGCTGCTGACATAAATGTAGGTCTTTAGCGTCAAACTGAAGTGATAGAGGTTCATCCTCCGCCCATTTTATTGGTGCATTTTCATTGCTGTTGCGTTGTTTATATTTCCACCGCTCATGGTGACTGTTGTGTTCCCCCACGTATATTGATGAGTGCGAATGTGTGTGGATGACTTGAACTGGTCAGAATATATCTGGTGGTTTGTAGGTGATGCTTCCAATTTTAACAACATTATGAATTTCATCATTAATACACATGGAAACAAGGGCGGCGTTTTCTATGTTTGGTTTAACGTACGTTGCTGTACCGTATGATCAATAGTACGTGGCACCCAGTAGTTCGAAGACAGGTATTTTGTACTGTTGCTATACATCGACCAGGTTGATGCCGTTATCTTTTAGAAATTTTGATAAGTACTGGTTCTTTGAATAGCATATGCTTTCTACATTTAAGTGACAAATTCGGATCATAGGTCCGAGTTTCTAGTCGTTGGGTCCTGAGAAGGGCCATTTGTATTATTGTTAATTTGCCTTCTGATAACGTTTAACGGCATTTTTTGCAATATGTCTCTGGACAGGAGATCTTTAGATTATCTGACCACCAGTATTTGCTAGTTGATTTAGCGTTACCCATGGTGCACTTGTAGTATTATATCACGGACTCGAACTAGCTCTACACCCCCATACAGAATAACGTAAGTGATTCTGAGAGTGAAGTCATTAGATTACTACTTAAACTTTGTTACAAATGAACAAAAAAAAAACACAATTTCCGGTGTTATGTGATTAATTAAAAATAAAATGATTTTTGATAAAGTACTAATTACTTTCATCAAACATTTGAAAGATGGCAATATCCCAATAAATGTATTTGTAGATACATTACTCTTCGCTTCATAACTTATCAAGACTTCATCTTAAGTTGATGCGTGGAATGCTGTAAATGTATAAAAACGTATGGTATTTAAACAATTTTAATACGAGTATGTTATTAAATATAGGTATACGACATATTTCAGCTATTTAATCCATTAAATAAGCTCTATACCATGAGTCTAGTAATTAATAGATAGTGATTACAGCCATGGAGACTACGCAACTGCTTTCCCACAATACGATAGACAGGTGTAATTAATAGGTTTGTTGAAGTTGATTTCTAGTAGAAATAATAGTATAGTTCAAGATTTGATAAATTGTACGGTAAGAAATCGGTATGTTACATAAAAAATCTGTAAAATTAATTATTAAAGAAATAATTGGAGCATTTATCCTTTTTTTATTGGCCTATGTGTTAGCCACTCAGATAGTCTCACAATTTCATCAAAAGAAAGAAAAAATGAGTATTATTGTAGTAAAAAACTAAATTAAATATCATTACTTTTTTATCTTAAATATCATTACTACATTACATCAATTAGACATTATCCAGAGAAAAATATTAAAAATTATTTACAATCTACCTTCGAGCTTCTCTACTGAGGAGCCTACATGCAAAAGCCGATAAATCCTCTTTTTATAATTTTGAGATAAAAGCCAAAAACTTGTACAGCAAAATCCTATAACAATTTAAAGAAACATCATATTGGAAATAAATACTAGACGTCATGTAATTAAATTCTAAAATTTTAGTATATGTGTTATCTTTTTTTACAGTTTTTATTTTTGTTTTTTTTTTCTTCAATTTGTCGGATTTTGCTCGAAAAACGAAATTTTTCGGTTTTGACCTGAAAGATTTTTTCAAGAGCATTATATTTTTGTATTAAATTGGCCAAATATATGGCCTAGGAGGACAACTTCGTTGAACTTCCCGTGCTCGAATCTGTATCACTAAAGTGTTATGATCATTTCGGCCTATTCCAGCCATCGTCAGACACTTGGGCTGATACAAATTCAAACACGGAAAGTAGAACGAATGTCTCCTAAAGCTTCACCACTACAGTGGTTTGCGAGCAGAGGCGCCACCTGCTTTGGCGGCCGTGAACGAAAACGATATAATCACATCGTTTTCTACCTCTGGGCTATGCAAAATGTGTAAAGAATAAATGAATTTGAATTTGTATCAGCCCAAGTGTCTGGCGATGACTGGGATAGGCCGAAATGATCATAACACTTTAGTGATACCGATTCGAGCACGGGAAGTTCAACGAATTTGTCCTCCTAGGCTATATATTTGGCCAATTTAATACAACAAAGCGATAGCAGCTTTTTGCTAAAAGATTTATTCTTTACACATTATATTTTTGTTGCTAATAAAATAAAATAAACGAACTAAAATGTAGAAAATTATTTTTATTATAAGTATTTAACAATTTGAACAAAGTAAAATCAAATTTGAAGCATTGGTTCCCCTTCCAGGCAGGCACATGTCTCCCCTTTCTCTTCCTCCTCATTATTTTTATTTGAACTTTTGCCATTAAGCAAATTCCGGTACCAGTCAAGTTCTTGTAATTTTTCCCCATCTTATTAACTGTTGATTTATTAAGTGTTTAAGAATTTTTTTTTTCTTTTCGGGGATACCCCGAGTCAATTCTTTTTCTGAGATGGTCAACTCAATATCGGAAAATTTTGGTTTCAAAAGTTTTTCAAAATTTTCCAACCACTGGCAAAATAATAGTTTTGAAATGATCGTATTTTCATGAATTTGCCATTGTTAAATTTTTTTTATTACAATCTTCTTTGTATCAGCTAGCGCTTTCACTTCTTTCAAGCCAACTTCAAGCTCTTTCCTATTTAACAATCTCCAATCAGTGCCTACCTTTTTAACAACTGCAATTTGTTTGTAAATTTCTTCATATTTCTCTCTAGAGAGAATTGTGGCTTTTTATATATAGCCCCTGAGTTTTTGTTTTGTCCACCGCATCCATCGTAAAAGAGGCGAAGTGTCGTAATATTATTGTACTCTTAAGAATCCAAATATTTACAAGTGCAGAACCTATTTCAATTCATCCCCTACCTGCCTGATCTTCAGTCCACATAAAAAAAGTTAGATGTTTGGAATGCGGCATACAACCGCATCATCAATAGGTGTTTTGGGCAAAGGCTGCACCTGCTACGTATCAAAGAAGAATGTGATGGAATTTTCAGGAGTTTCTTTTAGCAGACCATAAAAAGCATTAGCCTTCTTTTGGTGGATATAAAATCAATACGAAACTCTCTTTTATTTACCCTTGTACCTTTAAAGTGTAAATCGTCACTAAAAGTTATAGAACAAAGATTTTTATATCTGGATATAATTTTAATACATGCGGTCAAGATTTTGGGTTGATTGAAAAGGAGAGAAAACATCATGATCGAATTTTTGATTCCTATGATTGGGTTTCCATAATTCAATCGCCAAAAAAAAAGAACTTCAAAATTTCAGGTCAAAAGAATGAACTCACTACAATTTTGTAGTAGCAAGTCACTTGTAAATAAGATAAAAAAAAAATATCTAAAATATACAGCACAGGGTATGGGTTTGTTTCATAAGGTTGATTTAAGCAAGAAAACCTCCATCATCATCTACTGTAATTCATCACCTAGATATTCTATATTTAAATGGGAGAGCAATAACAAAAGAAAGGAAAAAGTATTTAATGGACTTACTGTTTATTCCGTCTGAGTTCCACAGCTTTTATTCTGGATTAACAGATAGTTCCGAAGCATTAGATGATGGCTTAGAAGAAGCAAGTACATATACATAAAAGTTAAAAATACGCACTAAAATATTTTGTAGCTAATAATTTGGAGATTTCTTTTTTATTTATCTTAATTTTTGTTTTGGGCAATGTACTTGTTTTAATTTTCTTTATTGCAAATATGCCTTAACATAGCTTAACAGACAAGTTACCCTAGAAATATATTTTTTTGTAACGGCAAATATACTTTTGGATCATAGAAATTAGAATAATAAAACTTAGGTGACTGGTGATTTTTCCTTAAATATTGTGCTAAGATATCACGTTTTCCTTAAAAAAATAATAAAATGTTACACATTCTTTATTATAAAAATTGTATTTTTTATTAACTTAACTTTGACATGATTTGTCACAAAATTTCCACTTTGTGACTTAGTCACCTTTGTTTCTGAGCCGCTCTATTATAACTTGTACAAATAAACACCTTGAGTAGGCCTTCTCGTTCGGAATTCAAATGTTTCCTTTTCGAAGACCCATTCGAATGTTTATGATAAAAACTAACTTTTAAATACATCAGCGGAAGACGCCGAATTAAAATCTTATACAGGGTCGCATAATAGTTACTGCTTTCTGAATTAAATTGAATTTGAAATACGTGAATTAAAACCTAATAAGTTTTTTTGAATCGTTACATTCTATCGTTTCTACACCTTCATAACTTCTATATCAGCTACTATATTATCTTCTTTGCTAACGTTGACTGTTGCTACATATCACCATTTCAATCCTTTCTACATTCTCTTTTATTACAGACAAGCACAGACACTTGCTGGACTAACACTAAGATTCTAGAATAATATGTATGCTACGGGAATGAGGTCTTTAATTAATGACATTAGTTTTACAAAACATTTATAGCTAATTATTCTGTACTACACGCTTTTTATTACGTGTAAAACCGTATTTTTGTCGAATTTAATTAGCGAACCTTTATTAACTGAACTAACAGTTTTAACATACACACATATAAAAGATCCTCTCATATATTTATTTTCCATCCTGCTAATTGGTACTCATTTTTAGAACCATTCTTACTAGTTATATCTTATATAACATGTAGCTAATTAGATGGTTATGGTTATTAGTTTATCTATTAGAATGCGGCGTGAGATTCTTTAGATAATCCGCATTGATCCGGTAATAGTAATTATACCAGTTTTTATGGCTGTCTATTCGACTACTACTGGAAAACAATATTGTCAGACCCAATTTATTTAATATGAACTAGTTTTATTTGTATTGTTCTGAAGCTATTTTCTTGTGGCATTGTAAATTAATTACTATTTAGCTGGGAATAAGCCACAATTGAAGATAAAAATATGTTTATTGACGTTTCAATTTCCAGTTCGGAAATCGTTCTCAAAATACAAACAGTAAATTATACAAATTTTGTTTTTTGTTACATAGTGAAAAATTCTTCTAATAATTTAATTTTATCTGACTCATTTATATTGACAATTCAGACATACATTATGTATTTTAAAGTAGACGACTTTGCGCTCCTGGGACGACTTTACTTATAAGATAGTTCATTCGATTACATGAAATCAACAACTTGAGAATATCCGTCAGAAAAAATCATAGCATGTAATTCGTCTTTAAAAAGACAAACACATGACATGATGACAGTAAAATTCTCCTGTTATTGATTCCATAGTAAATTATGAGGGAAAAACCAGAAAAAAAAACCTCATAATACTATCCCGACATTGTAAGTATTTGTTCGTGAATTTAGTTTACCTTCAACAAACATCAAAATTCTGATTTTATATGTTACGTTATTTAAAAAAAAACATAAATGATGTATCCTCTATATGTTACTGACTTACTAATACTGGTATTTTCTTATTAATAACTTCCTCTTTCAATATTGGTAACCAGATCCTACTAGATTCTGCCGAGGAATTTGCGACACAATTGGCCTCATTTAGCATAATTAGAGTCGCTTCTTTGATTTTTTTTTACCATCCGTTTCTTTTAGGACTACATTTGAATTATTCCATTGAACCCTATGTTTATAATCCCATGCGTGTTTACATATTTGAGATCTATCAAATTCTCTATTTTTAATATAAGATTGATGTTCACTTATTCTAACATTTAATGGCCTTGATGATTCACCTAAACAAAACTGATCGCATTCACAAGGTATTTTATAAATACAATTATTTGTCCTTTCTTGTTCATTGTTAGCTTTGGTTTTGGACAAAATAGATCTCAACGTGTTTGTTGTTTTGAATGTTGTTGAAATGTTGAATTTATTTCCTATCCTTTTAAGTTTTTCTGATAATCTTTTTATGTACGATATTGTTATTTTCCTCATATTATTCCTTGTGTATGTTGTAGGATCTCGTTCTAGGTTGTTCTGTTCTATTCGGTCGATTGTTGAAAATTCCTTATTTATAAACGATAAAGGATAATCATTTTTTAATAAAATAGATGTTAACAAATATTTCTCCTCCAAGAACGAATTTTCGTTAGAACAAGTAATTTTGGCTCTATCGTATAAGGATTTAATTATTCCCTTTTTTACATTAATATTGTGATTTGATTTTAAATTTAAATATCTATTGGTGTGTGTTGGTTTTCTATACACCTGAATCTCATATCCAGTATCGTTCTTAGAGATTAAAACATCCAGGAAAGGTAGCGTGTTATTATATTCCTTTTCCATGGTAAATGTTATTGTCTCTTCTTTATCGTTTATATCATTTAGAAATGTGTCCAACAACTCTGATCTATGAGGCCATATTGAGAATACATCATCTACATACCTCCACCATACTGTGGGTTTGAAATTTTGTTTAGAAATGATATTTGGTTCAATGTAATAATTCAAATGTAGTCCTAAAAGAAACGGATGGTAAAAAAAGAAAAATCAAAGAAGCGGCTCTAATTATGCTAAATGAGGCCAATTGTGTCGCAAATTCCTCGGCAGAATGTAGTAGGATCTGTAGTAGGTTACCAATATTGGAAGTTATTAATAAGAAAATACCAGTATTAGTAAGTCAGTAACATATAGAGGATACATCATTTATGTTTTTTAAATAACGTAACATGTAAAATCAGAATTTTGATGTTTGTTGAAGGTAAACTAAATTCACGAACAAATACTTACAATGTCGGGATAGTATTATGAGTTTTTTTTCCTGTTTTTCCCTCATAATTTACAATGGAATCACTAACAGGAGAATTTTACTGTCATCATGTCATGTGTTTGTCTTTTTAAAGACGAATTACATGCTATTATTTTTTCTGACTCAAGTTGTTGATTTCATGTAATCGAATGAACTATCTTATAAGTAAAGTCATCCCAGAAGCGCAACTCAACAATATTGGCAATATCATTTTAAAGTCGTCTACTTTAAAATGCATAATGTATGTCTGAATTGTCAATATAAATGAGTCAGATAAAATTAAATTATTAGAAGAATTTTTAACTATGTAACAAAAAAACAAAATTTGTTTAATTTACTGTTTGTATTTTGAGAACGATTTCCGAAGTGAAAATTGAAACGTCAATAAACGTATTTTTGTCTTTAATTGTGGCTTATTCCCACTTAAATAGTAATTAATAAAGCATATTATCAGTAACAATTTGAATATATCAATATTCCTGTGCAATATATGGACAGTGACTCATTAAAGTTTGCGGATTTGTCTTCCTGCAATCTTTGATCAGTTTTTAATAATCGTTTATTATATTCCTATGAGTTGGCTGCCAATTACTTTAGATTAATATTTTTTATTTTTCTATTTGCTTCAAATTTTTAAAATGTACGTTGGTACTGTAGGAGATGTCAATGGTTCCATAAAGGTTTATTTTAATGTTTTTCTGCATCATTCCATATTGTTGAAAATGTGCTCATAATGATTATACTACTGTTAGAAATCTATTCATCTCACATTCTGAACACCATTTGTTGGTAATTAGGGGTTTACGAATTGTGATCGCTTGTTTCATTGGCTTAGTTACAGAACTTATTCTTCAATTGAAGTTTTTAATACTGTATTAACTTTCTTTAGTAAAAAAACCCACGAATCCACTAAATCGTGTTTTACATTTCCTGTAAAATCCTGTTTCCTCGGAAATGTAAAATCTCACATGAAAGAAAACTCTGATTTATTCGTAAAGATGTCAGCTTTGCTTTTGAGAAATAAATCAACGAAAAACCTACGTCGAATTTGCAATAAGAAAAAGATGACACTGGAAAAGCCACCCGTATTACATTTATCAATAAATTTTGATAAAGAGAGGCAGATCTAAGCCGAAAATAAATTAAGGCCCCTCTTCTCGGCGATTTATGCTTCACGGATTTTATCTGAATATTTCAGTATATCCAGAGGGGAAATGTACAGCACTTTTTGTTGAAAATGTATTTCAAAAAATCTCAGTTGAATAAAATTTTGGTTTGCATTTGTAAAATCGTGAAACAGCTTTAACTTTGAATTATGTCCAAATCTATATATTCGAGATGCGGAACTAGAAGAGTTGTCATGGGGTGCAAAGATAAGTGTTTTTCGCTCCCTCAGTCCACGGTATTCGAAGAATTCATCCCTACTACCATACCAAACAGGTCAAATGGTCCACGTTTCGGAAACATAACATAAATATAGGGAAAGCAAGTGTTTTACTAGTTTGATCTTACTGTTAGTGCGAAAAAATACATATTCCAAATTATCTAGCACTGTATGGGCTGATTGCGTGGCAGATTGTGTAGCTCTGCGGTTACCACAGTCGGTCATAAGCCTGGATAAAATGTGTAGGGTGATTGGCAAGGTTAGCAACCTACCAATTGTAAAAAAAATCTTAAAACCTGCTCAAAGAAACAATGTACAGCCTCGAATTGATACCATGAAGACGACTACGGCAAGAAATTAGGACAAGCGAAAAACATCCAAAACCCAAGATGAGAATCACTAAGTGGAATATCAGATCACTCAACTCAAGGGACCAAGAAATGACCCAAGTGGCGAAAGAGAAAGAAATAGACTTTTGTGCTCTACAGGAAACAAAAAAGAAAGGAAAAGGTCAATCAAAATTAGGTAAATTCATACTAATCTACAGTGAAGGAGCAAAAGAAAACAGGGCCAAAGAAGGTGTAGCCTTACTAATACACCAAAGGCACCAAAATCGCATCAAAGAATGTCAAAACATATCAGAAAGACTAACTGGTTCCAATTTAGAGAAAAACTAGACAGCCTGATCTCACTAAATCTGTCCCTGAAAAATGAACTCCAACTAGAATCAGCTGTAGATATCCTAACAAAAAGCATACAAACTGGTGCATGGTATGCGACTCCCAGCTGCGAACCATCTCCAAACAGAAATAATGTGTCTCACACAATTAAACAAACAATTTCAGAAAAAAAAAACAATTACGTAAAAATTTGCAACAGTCAAGAAGTGCAGAAAATAAGAAAAAACTTAACAAAGCAACAAAGGAATTAAATGAATTAATCCATGATGAAGAAAACCATGGAATTCAAGAATATTTAGAAAATTTAACACCGACTGAAGAGACAGATTACTCACTCTGGAAAGCCACGAAAAAACTCAAACGGCCACAACAGTATAACCCACCAATCAAAGATTAGGCAAACACTTTAGAAAGATGAGTGCTAGGAACGACACCGAAACAGCTGATCTTTTTGGCAAGCACCTTCAAAAAGTATTCACGCCATACCCTTCTACAATATCTACAGAGGAAGAAACAGAACTAACCAGATTCTCAACAGCAGCGTTTCAAATGAAGTAAAACAAACAATAAATGAAGTCAATATCAAAGCTCCTGCATTTGACCTAATCTCTGGTAAGATTCTAAAAGAAGTCTCAGATAAGTGCATAAAACTAATAACCTTTATATTTAATGCAATCCTGCGCCTAAACTACTTCCCTAGTTCATGGAAAGTGGCACAAATCATCATCATCATCTTTCCTCAACCTCTTGCATCCACTGTTGGATATAGGTCTCCTTCATGTTCTTCCACTGTTCTCTATCTTGCGCCTTCTGTATCCAATTTCCGACTGTTTTTCTCAAGTCGTCCATCCATCTTTTTGGTGGTCTGCCTCGGTGTCTTTTGTCTTCTCTAGGTCTCCATTCTATGAGTCTTTTGGTCCACGTTTAAATGATAATAGGTGGACCAAAAATGGACAAATCATAATGATCCTTAAACCCGGAAAAATACCGGAAAATGCATCTTCATACCGGCCTATAAGCCTTTTGCCTATGATTAGCAAAGTATTTGCAAAAATGTACGTAAAAAGGTTAAATGTCTGGGAATGAAATATTAGAAAACGATAACATTGAGGAAATCTGGGAAAAACTTAAAAATAACATAGACAAATAAAAAAGGAACACTGGCAGAGTTTCTCAAAACAGATGGAACACTGCTTTTGCGAAAGACAAAAAGAAATGTGGAGAATAAATGGAGTTTAAATATCTAGGCAAACCAAGGTGCTGCCTAAATGAAACAATATGGAGAAATAAAAATATCGGGAAAGAAACGAAAGCCAGAATTTACAAAATAGTCATCAGACCAATAATGACATAAGCGGCAGAAACAAGACCTAATACAGAGAGGACAAAAAGGATGTTAGAAACAGCAGAGATGAAAACACTTAGAAAAATTGATGGTAAGACACTGGGACAGAGCTAGAAGTACAGGTATACGACATAGATGCAAGGAGGAGAACATCAAGAACTGGGTAAGAAATAGAAGAGTAGAATGGAACGATCATATAAGCCGAATGACAACAAATATAGTAGTAAAGACGGAAAGGGACGGTTCCCCAATAGGAAGACGATCAGTAGGAAGACCACGAAATGGATGGAGCAACAACTTACTGGAGGCACATTGATTATCAGACAGGGTCATGTCTATATAAAAAGAAGAAGAAGAAGAAATTATCTGAGTCGCTACTGCCTTTCATATTACCGAGTTTGTAGAATTATTACAATTCTTATTAAGCAATACTGAAAAACATGATCATTGTCCTAAAAAAAAACTAATCATGTCTGACTGTTTCATGCGTAATATAAATGCAGTGCTATAATTCTGTGATTGCAAAATCTAATTAGAATTGCAATCATTTATAAAATTATGAAAGTGAAATCTTATTAAAGTTATTTCTGCAGAAGATCACGATGAATATAAATCATCTCGCAGTTTGCAAAAAATTGCAATATCGCTTACAAGGAAATCTTTTGCATATCCATAAGCAAAAAAACATTGAAGCTATTTGTATAATTTATGTAAGATCTCTAAATGATTGTGTAAGTATAAAGGAACGTAAACTGTTTTGAAATGTCAAGAAGGTTGTATGAATGTTATACTAAGAGAAAATCGTCATTTTTATATAGAAAAAAATATTTATCTACATTACGAGCAAAAAACAGTTTTTATACCTAATTAATTATGCAATTTTATTCTAAAAATGGATAATTTTATAAAAGATTGTACCGTAAAATGGGCTGAATAGAAACATTTTTTAACTTTAAACATAAATATTGTAAAGTATTATGAGATGTAAGGAAAATTGCAACCTACCTTGGTTTATGGGTATTGAAGTCCTCTACAAACTTACACCTTTTTTTTCTTTTATGTACAAGGAAAAAAATTTAAAAAATTAAAACATGCTGTTTCTGTTCACCCCATTGAGTGGGGTGAATAGAAACAGACACAGAAACAGAAATTAATTTAATTAATAGATGGTAAAGTTACTGAGATCATCAAGGAAACTAATGCTTGTTTTCGTTCGAGAGGAGGAAGACTTAGATGCTTCAACTGACAGCATGAGTTTCTTCATTATATCGTCCTTAAGGAAAAAGCACTCTTCTTCAGTTGGTAAAAATGTATTGTTAGTTAGTAATTGATTTCTTGTAAAAAAATCCAATATAACCATTGTCTTCAAGGCGAAAAATTTTGCTAATGTACATTTAAAACACATTTTTAGTTTTCCCATATACTTTCACAATTGCAAAGTCATCAACCTGGAAATTACTATCAAAGTTCTTAAGCATAGTTTGCCATATCAGATTCTTCGGAGTAAGATTGAATAAGTTCTGCATCACTATCTTGGAGACAGTACTCTGACTCTTCTTCAGCTGAGGAATTAACATTTTTATCTTGAATGTGTGGCTTGTGTGAGTCCATTTCAAATAGGTAAAAGAAATAATAAATAATAAGACTTACTCACAATCAGTTTAATTTAACTATCTAGACGACCGGTTTCGCTTTCTATAATATGCAAAGCATCTTCATTTGAACCATGTTTTAACCATGTCCTTCCAACCATTAATTAATAGAGTACCGGCATCATTTAATTAACTTTGTATCGAGACCTGAAGATGCTTTGCATATTATAGAAAGCGAAACCGGTCGTCTAGATAGTTAAATTAAACTGATTGTGAGTAAGTCTTATTATTTATTATTTCTTTTACCTAACATTTTTATGTTTTTTTACTTTTCCATATTTGTTTTTTTACCTGCTTGTTATTTTATTTTTAGACGTACTAGAGCTTCCGTTGTCAGTGCTTGTACTAGCACTACCCGTAGGTTTTTTGAGCACTTTTTCCAGGCTCAAGAGAAACTTTCACACGTTGTTTGCGAAGTGCAGTTGCTTTTGGTTGTCTGAGAGCTTTTAGGATTTCCCTGAAAGTTTCGTCAATAGCAGCGACAGAAGTAGTGGCTGTTGGAGTTATGGCTCGTGAGTCATCAATCAAGTACTAAATATGGTACCATCTTTAGTGCTTGGTTGCGACAAAGAGGCACAATACCACGTTTTCTAAAACCAGCAATTATGTTCTCTGATTTACACGCTTCACATACTTTTTTAATAGACTTGGGAACTTACTCTTTTGTATAACAGCTTCATATCTGTCAGGTCCTTTTTTCCAATCAACAACAATTGCCTGCCATGTAATTTTCATTGGCCGAAAGAATGCTACATCTGACGGCTGTGTTAGATGCGTCAAGTTTGCTGCTAGAAATATGAAATGAACATTGTTTTCTAAATACTCTTGTGTGACAGGTGGCTAGTTATCTCCAATCTATTATTTTTTATCGTCATATCGTCTGAAAATAGAAAAATTATGGTTTCGATATAATTTGAAAAACAGAAGTTGTCAAACCAACCACTTTTGGTCCTATTATACCTAGATCCCTCAGGACCGCCATCTCTCCAACTTTCATACAAGTTTAGGACTTTATACACTACAAAAGGGAGAAAAATTTGACCATCAGCAGTAGCAGAAGAAGTATACAGAAGCTGTATACTTCTACTATTCCGAACCCCGGTATACCAACAAAACATATCTTAAATGTGGGCTCAGAGGACTTCCCTGAAATAATAACATCAGAAATTAGAGCCGCCCTAAAACAAATGAAAAATGGGAAAACACCAGGAGAAGATAAAATTACTTCAGAGATGCTAAAAATAGGAGGAAATGCATTAGAAGAGGCAATAAGAGCATTACTTAATAAATGCCTATTGGAAGGACAAATACCGAAGACATGGAAAAATGCGGAAGTCATTCTACTCCATAAAAAAGGGGACGCCGCAAATATAGAAAACTACCGACCCATAAGCTTATTGTCACACCTTTACAAACTACTAACCCGAATAATAACAAATAGATTGACAGCTAAACTAGATGCATACCAACCAGTGGAGCAAGCAGGCTTTCGTAAGGGTTTTAGCACTATCGATCACTTGCAAACAATTCGGACCATTATTGAAAAAACAATAGAGTACAACATACTACTACATCTTGCATTTGTCGATTATCACAAAGCATTCGACAGTAGTATCGAGAAATGGGCTTTCTTAACAGCATTGGACGACGCCAGAGTATATTCAAGATATGCTGCCCTCCTTAAGAATATATACGATGATGCTACTTTTCACGTAAAAATAGATGATGGTCTGGAAACTATGAAAATAGACCTTGGCAAAGGTGTGAGACAGGGCGACACCATCTCACCAAGTTATTTACTTTGGCATTAGAAAATGTTTTCAAACAACTAAATTGGGCCAAAAATGGATTAAAAATAGATGGAGAATATCTTAACCATTTGCGTTTTGCAGACGACATAGTACTAATAAGCACAGATATCCATGAACTAAAATCAATGCTACAAGATTTAAATCACAAATCGAATCAAATAGGATTAAAAATGAATCACGACAAAACAAAGATATTAAGCAACAGCCTAGAAAACATCACGATAGATAACATCAATATAGAAAAGGTAGAACAATATATATATATATATATATATATATATATATATATATATATATATATATATATATACATATATATATATATATATATATATATATATATATATATATATATATATATATATATATATATATATATATATATATATATATCTAGGACATGCAATTAAAAACGAAAAGGAAAATCAAACTCTAGAAATTAAAAGAAGGACACAATTATCATGGGCTGCTTTTGGTAAGTTGAGCTTCATTTTAAAAGACAGAAAAATCCCAATTCACTTAAAACGAAAAACCTATGACACTTGTATACTACCAGTTGCTACTTATGGATTGGAAATTATGGCAATAACAAGAAAAATGGCAGAACAATTAAGAGTAACTCAACGGGCCATGGAGAGGGCCATGTTAAATATAAGCCTCAGAGTCAAAATTCCTAACACCGAAATACGTCGAAGAACTAAAGTAACCGACATCATGGAAAAAATAGCGACATTGAGATGGCAATGGGTAGCACATGTAGCAAGACAAGATTGACACCAACAGATGGTCTCATAAAGTGACATTCTCTAGACCTCGAGAAACAAAAAGAAGCGTGGGAAGACCTAGAAAAAGATGGATAGACGATATAACTGCTGTAGCTGGAAAGCAGTGGATGAGAATTGCTAAAGATAGGGAAGCGTGGAAGCAATTGGAGGAGGCCTATGTCCAACATTGGATAAATGAAGGCTGAAGAAGGGAAGAGAGTAGCAGAAAACTCACTGAGATGGAGTTTTTAGTAGAATTTACCACCCTTTCAGGATATTTACATCTCCGTCTAGCTATTATTTTAGTTTTGCCCGGATCATCAGATAAGTTAGATTCATCATAATTGATTATATTCGATGGAGGAATGTTACCAGTTCTACTCCAAGTCTGTCAAAATATTCATTAATTGTTTTGAGAGACCGGAGAGATGACCGCTCTGGCTCGTGTTATGTTTTGGCATAATCGGAATGACAAGCTAGCCTTTTACCTTTTCATCAAGAAAGAGTAGACAAATTCCCGACCAGGTAAATTGTTTTTAAATTGCTTGATGGTCTTGCCTTAGCGGTCAAGCGAATCTTTAATTTAAAGTCTCAGAGTAAACGACTCAATGGGAGAGCCTCATTCACTGCAAATAATTAGACGACTCAGCAAAGTTTTTTCTTTGTCTTCAGTCAAAGCGGTTTGTTGCCCTCTCTTTTTTTGCTGATCACCCTTTCTGAAATGTCTATAAAGAACACTATAGTTGATGCCATGATACTATGAATAACAAGATAGGATCTTCCCGTAGCACAAAATCGGTCGTGTTTGCGCATGCCGTCATTGGAGACTAGAATTTGAACTTTCTTGCTAAAGTTAAATGGGATTTGTATGCATTCTGTGATGAAATTACTAGACGAAAATAAGTTAAGAGGTTTAATAATTACAATAATCGTACACATAAGGATATCTCCAAACTATTTATTAAAGATTATTTATTGATACATACAAAAAACTGACATTTCGAACGTGTAACTCTCCAATGACGTCACGACTTATGCGCAATACCTTATCTTCTTAGTCATAGTATCATGGTTGATGCCATATTTACTTTCTGCTTTCCCGAGGCTGAGACCATTGGCTATCTCTGCTGCGGCTTTCTGAAGAACCTCTGAAGTTTGTATTTTCTTCGGTTTCACAGGTTTGTAATTCCTTGGCATGCTGAAAGTAAACAAGTATCAATTATTCGCGATTGAAACTGAATGTAGAGGGTAGGTCGATTGCAGTGTCATGGCGATATAAATGGTATAAACAAACATGACAGTCGAATGTTTACCATTGCTTTTCCAAGTTTAGTTTTGTTTAAGACGAGTTATTTTTATTATTTAAAAAAGGAAATTAGCCTTAATGATATCTTTGTGTATTGTGGTGAAGCAGAGTGCATTGGTTCAAGAGGAAGCAGTTTTTGAGATGAATTCAATGTTTGGAACTGGCTTTTTTTAATATTATACATTTGATGTTCACTTATTCTAACATTTAATGATCTTTATGTTTTACCTAAATAAAAATGAAGGCATTCACAAGGTAGTTTTTTATTAATAATAGATTATTAAAACAAAATAAATCTTTTATTTACAAAATATAGTGACCAATACAATCATTCATCGGACAACCAAATGGTTTAATTTCAGATAAATCTGGACAAAAATATATACTGGAATACATTGCTGATGTACTTGGATGATTTCTACTTAGCGATGTGAAATTACGTGTAATTTCAGAAATTGTAAGTTACACGTGTAAAATTACCCAAAAATTACAAACCAGATGTAATTTATGTAACTTATGTAATTTATGTTCATTGTATTAAAAAATCAATTGTTTGCATTCATATTGAATATAATAAACACAAAGTAACTACATACTTATGAAATAAAGAAAAGTGGATAAGAAATACATACAAATAATAAAGAAATGAAAACATAGGTTCTTTAGTTTTGTTTTAAGCGGCTTTTATAAATCACAACTTCCTTTTTCGCAGACAACTGGAGACCTTCTTGTTATAAAACGTCGAAGTTTCAATTGTTTGCTCTTCCAATGAGCCTTGTGTAATTTTTTTTATCTCCGGCAAATCCAGAACTGCATCCTGAAATTAAATAGGAAAGTGTAAACATAGAGAGTAAAAATAATGGGTTTATAATATAATATATACAGATCTAACTACCTTGTTTTCGGCATCTGAAGTATCCTTCTCGACTTCCGTTTTTTTTTGGGGTTGTTCTGTGCCTTTACCCTGAAATTGATAATTTTGGAATATAAACAATAAATATGTATGTGTTTACACTAATTTACCGATTTCATTAAGACGTTTTCTAAAATGTTCACTTTGCTTTGTCTCAAAATGCGTGCTGGTCTCTGTTCCCTAGTTTCCATTCTTTGATCAATTTCATCATCGGTCATTGCAAAGTCAGCAAAATTAAAATCATCGTCGGAATTTCCATTTCCTGTTGTATTTGAATGCCATGATGATATTGTCTGAAAACATAAGATTTATAATTTTTTATTCGAAAACGGTGGAATGCATTGGAAAATCGGAAAAGAAGCAAACTGCATATATCACATGCACATATCACATATCTAAAAAATGCCTAAATTTAAAATTACCTCGTCTAATTCTTCCTCTTCGGAAATATGGTTTTCAATTACTTCTATCTCCTTCTGTAAGTTTCTACCTTCTATCGAAACGTTGTTCTGTACAGTCTCTTCTATAGGATATTGACTTTGTATGTGATGTTGTCGTGAACGTTTCAGCAATTTTGAATTATATTGTATATAATTTAAATTTGCTGCCCTTTGAGTTGTTAGGCGATTTCTTCTCTTCGTATGAATGCTGCTCTGGGAGCTAAAGCTTCTCTCTGTTGCCGCAGAAGTGCACGGCATTGTCAATATCCTGACTGCAACTTTGGAGAGGCATGAATGTCCACAAAATCCTTTCCACCATGTAACCAAAGAGACATTATCGAGTATGTTCCATAAAAATGTTTCGCCAAAAAAGTCTGTTTTAGCTAAATAGTTTCCTAAATCCTCAGTAATCTTTGACACTCCTTCATCACCAATCTCTATCGTGGTCGTGGTTGACATAGTAGTAATGTATTTCATCGCTTCAATCCTTTCGGCTGATGATAAATTTGCACCAACAGACCGAGGGTTTAGTAAGTCTGCGGCAAAATGGATCGGTTGAAGGGCGTATTCCTTCCTTGATATAAACTTATCCATCGCTTCTGTTTTTTCGCAATCCGTTAGTTTCACGCATTCTAAATGAGTAGATATGTTACTACCGATTTTCGCGAAAGTTTCACAAACCAAATGAATTGACGAAGAATCTCCTTCAAGACGTGTTATTGCTTCAGTAATTGGCTTAAGCAATTCAACAAGAGCGCTAGAATTTATCCAGAATCCTTCATCAAGTAAATTTGCTTTTGCGCTGCGTATTCTATCTTGAATTGTTTTATCTGGAGATATTGCTAGACGTTGTAGGACGGACTTGCATTTAGTCAGATCTTGAAGACATTTTACATGTGAACCCCATCTTGTTTTTACAGGTAGGCTAAGAGACACTCCACACTTCATCTCATTTCTTATTTCTGTGAATTGAGCTCTCAGTACTTGACACTGGTTAATAGTTTTAACGATATGTATAATATGTGACAAATGTGTCTCTATTGAAGATAATTTCAAAATATCGCTGCACAATAAATGTAATGTGTGCGCTAAACAGCCGTATGATACAAGATGGGGATACATCTCTTCACATTGTCTCACAGCCTTCCTCATATTCTTTGCGTTATCAGTCACAATAGCGAAAAATTTTTTAGGTCCATACTCCTCCAGAACTTCAACCATTAATTTTGTTATATATTCTGCGGTATGCTTCTCTGCTTTTGTTAGTACTGATTTGACAAATAACGGTTCGGGTGTTGTAACAATGAAATTAATTACACTTTCATTTCGCAAGTTGGACCAACCATCGCATTGCAATGATAAATTGTCAGCTTGCTTAATTTTATCATTAACTTGAACTTCAACTCGCTCGTACTCTTCGGTCAGGAGACGATTTGATAACATATATCTCGATGGTAAGGTGTATGAAGGTCTAATTTTTTTAAAAAACAATTTCCAATCTTCATTCTCGGTAATTGAATGTGGTGCTGAACTGGTGTAAATAGCTCTAGCAAGCAAAATATTCAATTCGTTATTTTGTTCGTGTGTCATTCGATCACAAAATGATTGTATTCTGTTGATTTTTGTGCAAACAGGTGTTTCCACATGAATGTTATCAGAAGCAGATGTTGATGCTGTGGAAACCGTTGATGATGTACAAGCAGCATCAGTGTTATCGTTATCCAATTTTGCCGATGTGATCTTTTTCATGGATGTTTCAAATGGAAATTTAGAGTGATTCCCCTTTGACTTTGGAGTTAAAATATTGAATTTAAGTTTTATCATATGCGGCACATAAGTGCATTGTTGAAGATGAGATTTCATTCTTGTAGCATTTTTTGCATGTACACTCTTGCAAAATTTACACCTCACATTTATGGTCTTTTGATTAGAAGAACCCGCAGGTAACACTTCAAAATAAAGCCAGATATCTGTCTTACGTTTCACCATGTTTTATGACCTAAAAAAAATATTCAGGTAGACTTAAACATTAAGAAGGGAAAAAACATTATTTTTCAAAGTATTTGATGGGCACGAGGGCATAAAAAATTGTTAGGCATCCTTAAATAGAAGAAAGATTAAAATTGAATCTGTGTAACAATTTAATGAAATTCGAATAAGCAGAATACTGGATCGGACAACTACATTATTTTGCCCTCAACGTTATCAAAATTTTTTATTTAGTAAGTTATGTCAGTGTAATTCAATTACACATGCTACATGCACAAGTACCCCGTTGCTCCTATCATTCTTATAGTTATTGTACAGTAAACTAATCTAAAAAATCGAATAAAACTTGGTAAACCGAATTCAGAATTAAGTACTGTAGCCACATATAAAATGACGCGCGTTAGATTTAACGTACAGTCGATATGCGATAGGCCCGCCCCTGTGTTTCCCAATCTAAGGTTGCTATGGACATCACCGGCACGTGTTTTGCTGTTTGTAGAAATAATATATTTCTTACCTTATAGTTTCTGTGCTTCCTTATAAATAAATGTAAAGTAACCAACGCTGCGTGAATGAATAGAGAAAGAACAGTCGAAAACTAACTTATACATACACATTACACATACAATAACAGAAATGTAAACATAACCTGCCTGACTCAGACTAAGGAACGACTAACGAGCGACGAGCGTAATAGCACCCACTGGTTCGCGCGCGCCGGCACCGGCGCACCGCACTTACGACAATTGCGCGCGCATAAGTTGCCATAATATATGTAATTTTACCAGTAATTACATAAATTACGGTAATTTATGTAAATTTATCATAAGTTACGTTAAATTTCATAAATTACGTAAATTCCAAAAATTACATAAATTACATTAAGTTACGGGTATCATGTAATATTACCGTAAGTTACGTGTAATTTATGTAACGTAAGTTATGTAATTTTACAACTCACATCACTATTTCTACTACAATTTTCCAACATTTTGCCCTACAACAATGTCAAATACAGTTTAAAATATTGTGATGTAAATACATACCTCTGTATATTTCTTCTTTGGATTCTGTCCATCCCAATTTGTGTCATAACAGGGTTATTGATTTTTGTAATTGCAGAACTTTGAAGTAAATTTTGGGATGGCACAGCATTTTTCTTCAGCCTTGTTCTCTTTGTTGTTACTGCAATATTTGCAAGATGTCTGACATTAGAATCAAAATATTTGTTTAATTCATAAACCTGTATTTTGGGATATCAATAAAAATATGTTATTATTTAATTACTAACCTGACAAAATTAAGTCACTGATAAGAAAATGTAGACTGCAAACGTACATGTGTTACTTTTTTGGATCTTTAAAGCATCAGACCATTTTTTCTTCAAGTTTAGGAAAGAGAAATAGGGACATATCTTTTGTCGATTTTGAATTGCATTGAGGACTAAAACAATATCAATTTGATTTAAAATACTTTAATGTAGTCATAATGCTGAAATTTACTAAAAAAATTTAATAATTCTATTCAAATCAACAGCTGTCTGGTTTGTTTATACCATTTATAGTAGTTTAAATTTATCCCGCCAGAGGTCAGATAAGGTAAGTTGGCCAAATAAGGCCCACTTAATGTTTGTTAGTTGTTTTTTGATAAATAAAATCACGATATAAATCTGAAAACCACAGAGAAAATAAATCACATATTTAAATTTAATATGAGATTGTTAAATTTTGTTAAAAGTTTTATGAGTTGTTACTTTTTAGTCTTTAAAAAATAGTTGCTTCTGGGCCTAATTAGGAACACCATGTTCTTAATAAGGCCCACTTTTTAAATGTGACCATTATGCCTAATTGCACCAACAGATCTTCAGCTCCAGTTTAGCCCAGTTCAGCTTATGTCGCATTGACGTTCCACGTACGTCTTAAGCTTAAGGTCTATTGGTGCAACTATACATTAATTAAATTAAACAAAGGTGACATGTAGGACATTTATTTTGTAAAAAATAATAGGTACTTAAAATAATTATTGCAAACAGTCTGGACATATGAAAACTAAGTCTTTATCATCTGCTGAAAGTCCTACACACTCTTCATGGATATATCTTTTGCAGCTGTCACAAAGTCTCATATCCTTAACGACATCCTCATTGCAGACGAAACAATACCAACTATCTTTTCGTTCTTCTTTGTTTTTTGAGGTTTCAAGTGAGCTGTGTTTATTTTTCTCTTCTCCTTTTTTTAGTTGTTTTTTGACTATTTTTCCGTTTGCCAAGTTTTTTTATTTTCTTGATTGGTTTTTAGGGTCATTTAAACCAGCTTCATCAAACAATGATTTTGTGACTTCCTGTGCTCGATAGTTCAGGGATTTCTTTCTAGCACCTTTGCGTTTTCCAGTTTCCAATTCTGGTGTTATTAACACTGCGTTAAAACTTACTGACATTTCGTTTTCTTCTTCTGAGCTGTCATGTACTGAAAATTCATTGTCAGAACCGTCAGAACTCTCAGAGCTATCTTGCGTATTTTTCTCCTTTAGAGCTTTTATTTTCTTTTTTCTGTCTGGAGTGGAGCTGCCAATAGGATTATTCGTTGCGGAAGTCGAAGCTGATGGAATAGCAGAATCTTCCGAGTCTAATTTATTTTCTGTTATTTCTGATGGGCAAAAAGCTATGTCAGGAATGACACTCGGATCATACGGGTATATTCCCGTAGCACGAAAACCTGAAATAACATTTGATGCTGTAGTTGCTTTTGGCCATACTTTTGAGAAAATTGTGCCAAACGAAAATTTATTGATCGTTCGATCTGGTTTATTTGTCCAGTAGGTGATAACTTCGTCGTCCCAGTAAGATTCGAAGGTTTTAAATACCGCCTTGTCCATAGGTTGCAGTTCATGTGTGCAATTACATGGCAGGCAAAAAAGCGTAATTTCATGCGACTCGGCTTCATCAACAATACCTGCATCCAGATGGGACGATGCTCCGTCAAAAATAAGCAGTATTCTTCCTATTGGCTTGTACTTAGCAAAATGTTGTACCCACTTAATGAAAACTGGCGTAGTCATACTTCCTTTCTCGGTCATTTCAATAACTGTTCCAGCAGGAAGATTGTCATACCATTCATTCTTCTTTCTTTTTCCTTTGAACAAGATCATAGGTGGAATTATTTGTCCTACAGCATTTCCACAACCGACGATTGACACATTCTCAGCGTGCTCTTGCGAAATCAAATGAACTCGTTTGACACCTTTACGAGCATATACCTGTTGTGATTTATGAAGGTTTAGGCGGCAACCTTTCTCGTCAATATTAAAAATGCGTTGAGGGCTTTGCAGGATATCAAGCTTCAACATAACTTCGCGTAGCTTTTCAAAATAGTCATTGACTATGAATCTGTTTAATTTGGCGGCTCTAGCTGGATTCATGAATTGAGATTTTCTTTTAACTACTTCGGGATGTCGATTTAAAAAAAGTTTGAGCCATTTTCGACCAGCTAAGTTTTTATCGATAAAAGGTGCAGATATGCCATTTCTTTGGCAATATTCATGGACAGAACGTCTTATCACTGTTGATGTCAGAGGCATTCCAACGTCAGCTAGCCTAAAAATTCTTCCACACAACTCAGATTCTTGTTGGGGGGTTAAACATGAAGGGCGCCCAAGTTTCTTTTCCGCTTTTCCACTAAGCAAATGATTCCTAAGTGTTCGACGGGCAATATTAAATTCTTTGGCGGCTGTTCTTACTGACATCCCATTTTTAACTGCTTGCAAGGCCAAAGCCATTTGTTCTTCAGTCCATAAAGCTCTAGGCATCTTAAGCTTTTTAGTATTCTTTCTGAAACAAAGTTAAAAACTTATAAAACGTGTTATTGTAGTGGTCTTAACAAGGCCCACCCGTAGTCTTAATAAGGCCCACCCGGGCCTTATTAACAATACTGTAGGTGATCAATGTTTTTAGAAATTACCATTATTTACGTTTTAATAAACATAAGGTAATTCAGGTACTATGAAAGTACAACTAATAAGTACACAAATGTCATCCAAAATAAAAAAAATCGCACTCATAATCGTATTAAATTACAAAAGCATACTAACCTCAATATTAGATTGGATGTTTACCCATTGACCACTGTAAACGAATGATCATATAAAAGCGACAGTTCGCGTCGCTGCTCAACTTAGTGTAACAATTTGCACCTAGATGGCTCTACTGCATCTGTACATTGCAGCATACTGCCATTATTTGTCCATCCTGAGGAATATGGGCGAGTGGGCTTTATTAGGAACCGGCCTTTATTTGGCGAACCTACCTTACTTTGTTTTCAATCGCGAATAATAGGTATTGTTAACTATTATCATGTTAGATTAATATTTACCACTAATAAAACAAAAAAATAAAGGGTTTCGGATTTGTGGAGTGAATAGAAACAGTTGTCTACTGTGTTTCTATTCACCCCACATATCGTAAATATGTGACATAACCTCAAATAATATTCTGAAAATAGAAAAGTGAGGCAGATTTGGTTTGGTAGTTCAATACAATTTTTGGGCAGAATTTTTTTTTTCAATAAAAATTACAAATTTTGTATTGTAAGACTCAAAGTATCCATTTGACTTTTTTATACAAAGAATAATATTAACTGGGGAAAGGAGCAATTTTTAATGTAATGTCTTAGACTCTAAATGCTACTTTGGTTGATTTATTTCTTAAAAGGAGCGGTAATATACCGTTCTAATTGCTTTAAACAACAATCCATTTATCGAAGAAATAAACGAACATCTCCAACTTCGATTTGTTTAAGCATACCTCACGCAGAAAAGAAAAGAGACGTAAGTATGGGAAAGAACGGGGCATGGGAGAGTGAAAAAATCTAAGTCGTCACGTTCGGGGTCAAAGTTGAGAATATCTTAGTGGGACTCACTCGATTCTGAACAAAAGCGGCACCGAGAAGGCGATTTTCGCGTGTGAGGTATGATTTTAAGAGTCTTTGCAGCAGTATCTACATTGTTCGTGATTTTTATTTATGGATTACACTATTAAATTGGAAAATACGTAGTTCTGAGAGCTATCTAATTAAACTTTTTAATGTATTCGTCATTATTAGTATGACATAGTTTTAAAAACAGAAATAAAGTTTCAAAGCCAGGATGGTTTTAAAGTAGAACATGTTATAGTGTATTTTTATGTATGAGAGAGTAATAAAACAATAAATTATGTATGCAAATCCCTAAACTGTTGATACGGGTGACTCAATGAAAAACAGATATTTGTCAACAAGTTTTCAGAAGTATATAGGAAAACAATTTTAAATTGAGTATGACCACCAGGTATAAAGGTTGGAGCAGAATAGAATACAATAGTTGTGAGGGTTACTAATCCCTAAATAAGGTTGCCAGTGTCGGAGTGATGGAGGTTAACAGGTACTAATGAATTTGCAAGAAATGTAAGATGTTTATTTTATTGGTTATATATAACCAAAAAAGTTTAATAAGTTCCTACCTATTTGCAAAATAAAGTTTAATTCTTTAGATAAAATAAAACGTTTTATTTTATCTGAAATGAGTGCATTCCACGAAGTAAGGGTTTCAACAATCAAACATTTAATTCTTTAATTCCAGGAATCTACGACAGTAATTGACTAGATAATTACCTTCTAAACTTATTCCACAGAAAATGTGATAGTGGGTTTTTCCATTTTGTAGGAAGGTCCAAGTTGCGTATTCAAAATTCTTAACAGTTCTTAACTTTAACTTTAAGTTACCTTAAAAGTAGGTACTTCAGTTGCAAGGTGCAGTTTATTGTGTATACTAGTGTTATGAAAAATTTGGAAGTGCCGTGTAAACGCCGAAAAATTGGTCCTTTAACAGTTAATGAAAAAACAATATTTAATTGTTTTAAATCATTTACAGACAAACGTTTATGTGAAAGTGTTGATGAGACCGTTGAGTTAGTTAGCAGTACACTTGGTGTAGGGAAATCTACGATTTACAGAGTTATTAAAGAAGAGAAATGTGGTAGTTTTCAAATGCCACGTAATGCTCCAGGGAAACCAAAATTTCAAATAGAATATCATTCGACGTCATAGAAGGACTTCGACGAGAAGTGCATGAATTCTTCTTCAGACAAGAATTTCCAACATTGGATAAAGTTCTTGTCTCAGTTCGAGATGATAAGGATCACCCAGAAATGAGTCGAAGTAGGTTATGGAAACTTTTAAAAGAAATGAGGTTTCCGCTGGAAAAAGAATCGCAGAAAGTCTATTTTATTAGAAAGAAGCGATATTGTCATATGGAGAAGACATTTTCTAAGAACCATAAAGGAAATGAGAAACCAAAAAAGAAAAATATTTTATCTTGATGAAACATGGATCAACGAGGGTCATACACCAAATAAATTTTGGCAGGATGAAACTGTTACAAGTCAAAGGCACGCTTTTGTAAATAACTTATCTACTGTTTAAACCCACCATCAGGAAAGGGACGCAGGCTGATAATAGTACACATTGGCAGTTCAGACGGTTTTGTTGAAGGTGGTTTATTAACTTTTGAATCAACTCGTACCGGTGACTACCATGAAGACATGAACGCTGATGTCTTTCAAGAGTGGTACGAACAAATGATAGATCTTCTTCCTAAGAACTGTGTAATAGTAATGGATAATGCAAGTTATCACTCCAGACTTATAGAAGGACTGCCCACAACCAAGTGGTTAAAAAAAGACTTGCAGAATTGGCTGAGTTCAAAAAATATTACGTACCATCCCGGATCTATAAGAAAGGAACTTTATTCGTTGTGTGCCCTTCATAAAGAAAAATTTAAAAAATACGAAATTGATGAAATTGCCAAAAATCGTGGAATGACAGTACTTAGATCTCCACCATATCATTGTGAATTAAACCCGATTGAACTGGTATGGCACAGATAAAGAGTGAAGTTTCAAGAAAAAATACCACTTTTAAAATTCATGATGTTAAACAGTTGTTTTTGGAGGCCGTAAATAATGTAAAACCTGAAAACTGGGAAAAGGCAGTAAATCACTTTATTAAAGAAGAGGAAAAAATGTGGAAGCTGGACAATATTACTGATAAAATGATCAAGCCAGTTATTATAAATCTTGGTTCTGAAAGTTCATCTTATGAATCTGATTTGGATTTGTAACAAGTAGCTGTAAGTTTTATATTAATATTTTTATTCATCTATTTAACATACCTTAGACGGTTTTAAAATCTCTTTTTCTCTTTGTAATTTTTAAAAATTAAAAAAAATGTGATTTTTTAAAACCCTTTTTATGTAGGCCAGTCAGTTCTAATATAGTGTGTGATAAAAGAGGTCACTTTTGTTTACATACAAATAACACTTTATAACACTGAAATAATTCATTTATTTTTTTATTCAAAGTAATTTTTCAATTAATCTTGAGCACGCCCATGGAGTGGTCGAAGGTACCAGTTAAAATTATGCTAATTACTCTCTCGTTCATAAAAATAAACTATAAGTCAAGTTGTCAAGTAAACAATCATGTAATAAGAGTTTCCATGAAGAATTATGTTTCTTTTGCCCTTGCTATCAGTGTGTTTTATTGATTTTATGCTGTCGTCTTGCCAAATTCTTTTAATTCCACCCTTTGCAAATATCCATGTCTCATCTAAGTATACGAATATTGAATTTTCAGATTTAAGTCTAGTATAATCGTCTTCTCTTAAAAATTTAATTGTTTTGTGAACCACACTGCCCCTTTCTATTTTGGCTCTATTCCAAATAGAATAATAAAGCTGTTAGAATGGAATAGAGCCAAAACAATTCTTCTGTACAAAAAAAGGAGAAAAAACTGATCTGGAAAATTACCGACCAATCAGTCTGTTAAACCATCTTTATAAACTTTTCACGAGAGTAATCACCACAAAATTAGACAAGAAATTAGACCTATATCAAAGTAGAGAACAAGCTGGATTCAGAGAGCAAACTTTGGAACCAACGATTACCTCTAAACAATAAAACAAGTCATCCAAAAATCTATAGAATATAACAAGCCCTTAGTTTTAACATTAGTAGATTTCTACAAAGTATTCGACTCAGTAGAACCCGACAGTGTTATAGAAGCACGATAGCCGATATTCGAGGCTAATATAAAATATTTATATAAAAATGCGACAAGCTCGATACAACTACACACTACCAGCAACCAAATAAAAACCCAAAGAAGTATCCGACAAGGTGATACGTTGTCACCTAAACTTTTTATATTGTCTCTAGAAAAAGCGATCAAAACCCTCGAATGGGGTGACAGAGGAATAAATGTGGACGGAGAGATGCTACACCGCCTAAGCTAAGCAGACGATATAGTCCTGATTGCAGACGATTTGGGAGAAACAAAGACAATATTGGAAGAACTTAGTACAGCCTGTCATAAAATAGGTTTAAAAATGAATATAACAAAACAAATTATATGACGAACTTAGTACCAAGTAAACACCTTGAAATACAAAATGAAGAAATAGAACTGGTAATAAGATTAAGATAAAGTAAGGTAAGGTACATGAAATTAAGATAAAGTAAGGACAATCAAACAACCAAAGTATACAGAAGAATAATACAAAGAATAATGGGTAGCATACGGAGAAGACTGACATCCCAACTAATACGAAGAAAAAAGTTTTCGACCAATGCTTGCTACCGGTGATGACCTATGGTGCAGAAACATTATCGATCACAAAGAAAAACGCACAAAAAGTAAGAGTAGCGCAGAGAAGAAGGAGCGATCAATGATAGGGACTCCTCTGCGAGACAGGATTAGAAACAAAGATCTACGAGCTAAGACCAAAGTCATAGACGTCGTTGAAATAACCTGTAACTTAAAATGGAAATGGGTTGGACACGTTGCCAGAATGAAGGACGTAAGATGGACTCGCAAAGTAGCTTAATGGAGACCAAGAGCCGATAAACGTTGCAGAGAAAGACCACCAACACGATGGCAAGACGACTTACGAAAGACAACAAAAAAACTGGATACAGCAAGCACAAGATAGAACACTTTGTAGACAAACAGGGGAGGCCTATGCCAGCAGCGGATTGAGAGATGATGATGATGATGATGACTACTCCTTTCGCATAAAAGTAACCTATTATTTTCTTTTTTGAATTTAATTCCTAAATGTCTCAACACTTTCCAAAGGCTAGTCCTCTTAATTTCAGACACTTGACTTTCTCTTATTTACAGTATCTAAACTGACATGTTGATTTTTTTTACGCATTCGATACAAAATATTGCGAATTTCAAATTTTTCTCCATCAGGTAAGTTAATGCTTCTAAACTCGGTTTCATCGTTCTTGGCGTGTGCCTGAAATAAGCTACTACGGAATTTTTAATATTCGTCTGTCTCTGATACACAGATGCGTAATTCAATTGTGCGAGTCACGTTTGTCATGGTAAAGTGCGATGAGAGGGAATGAAGAGACCACTTACGTTTCCCAGTATTGTAGCAATTACACCGATGCGTTTGGCCGATACGGTGTCGGTGATAAGTTCGGCCTCTTTACGAATACAGATAGCTGCCACTGGAGGAGGTAAACGAATCGAGCTTAGACAAGGAAAGACAGATGAAACAACTTATTGCAAGTGTTTTTACACGCACACGCCAAGAAAGATGAAAACATCTATAGAATGTTTACGAGTTGTTTTCTTGTCTTCGTGATACTCAGTCACAGTATGATCTTCTTGGCAATCTCTAGCAGTCTTCATTACAGTTTTTACCGTCACAAAAACGTTGATTTATACCTAAAAATGACTTTAAAGGTCCACAATTGTTTCTTTTCATGGTAAAGTATTTATGCACCTTTGCAATTAATTCATCAATATCCAACTTACATCTAGGCATGATGGTCACTTGAAACTACACTTGTAACTACACGAATAGTGTAGGAAACTATACTATCCTTTATAACTAATATAGGTTTAATTTGTAAGGTGTCTTTCAGAATTTTCACAAATTTCAATATTTTCAATGTGTAGGACTCTCTACAATTCTTGTTGATTCATTGACATTGACATTGACGGTGATTGTAGTCCATTGACATTCGCTTCCAAATATGATTTAATAAAATATATTTTAAAATAACCACTTGGGTAATAATTATACAAGTATACAATATTAATATTTTTTTTTTTTCTTTTCAGGTAAGTAATGTATTTCCACCTGCGATGGTAAGTAAGTCATAATGTTTACTGTATTAATTTTATTATTAGTTTAATATAAACTAAATAAATTCAAACTAATTTTGATATGTTCCATTTTGCTGTGATTTTTAAAATGTTTATATTTTATGTATGTCGTAAAATTGGTTCTTTCTTCGCTGTAATATGGATTTCTGGCTGAGTCCCAGCCACCGCTCTAGACGAGGAACGAAGGTTTTTCGATTTCATCTTCGATTATTTAAGATTTTAGATTTTTGGCTCGGATTGTGGCTGATTAGAGATATACCTGAACTCTGCAGTCAACGGAATGTTATTTGCAATATAAATAAAGTACCTCAAACAAATTTATAAGTATCGAAAAGACTGCGTCGCCGAAGTCCAGAAGGTCATAGATACACATAACATACACATGAAGATCAAATTTATTGTACGTCCAGTACTAAAAAACTAAATGAGTATTAAATCTGAGATATTTCTCGTCAATTAACACTAATCGCAATCCAAATCTAAATCGTCCTCGTTATCTGAATCATCTCCTGTATTAATTATCACAAGTTCAATATCTTTCTGCAAATTGTCCACCGCAAACATTTTTTTCTTCTACTTTCTTGACGTGGTTCACATAATTATGCCACTGCTCTTTAGATACGCTTCTTAGACAAGCTTCTTTTCTTCATCATCATCTTGGTGCTACAGCCTTAGAGGGCCTCGACCTTCTCAAGCTTTCTGCGCCATTCTGTTCTGTCCCTTGCTTGCATTTTCCAGTTGCTGCCGCATCTTGTATTACCCCATCCATTCACCTCAGCTTGATCTACCCCGTCTTCTCATTCCCACGGGTTGCGCTGTTAGAATCTTTTTTATCATGTTCGAAATACTAATGTTTGTATTTTGAGAACGATTTCCGAAGTGGAAATTGAATCGTCAATGAATGATCTTTAACCTTTAATTGTTGCTTATTCCCATTTAAATAGGAATTAATTTAAAATGCCACAAGGAAATAGCTTCATATCGATTTAATTTTTTTATATATCTTGTAATCTTCCTCCTTTCTCGTTGTTCTGATAAGCAGTTTTCTTCTTGTTTACTAATGTTTGCATATTTTCCGACCACCATTCTAGATTTTTTTGTTTCATGTTTGTCTTTATACCCCAAAGCTTTACTTGCAACCTCATGGATGCATTTTTTAAGTTGCTAATGTAGTTCTTCCGCTGATATATTTTCTCGATCCACATTTTGTAATACTGTCGCCAGTCGTAATTTATAAAGAAATTTCGTTGAATCTTCTTTTATGCTTTCTAGGTTATATTTAGGGGATGTTACTTCTTGTCCCTTTTCTATATTCTGTACCTGAGTGTTATTGTTTTTGCGATAGCTATAACGTTGGCCATAAGTAAACGATGATCAAATCCACATTCTGATCCACGGTATACCCTTACGTCAGTTGTTTTCAGCAGGCAAGTTTGACGTTGGATGACATAGTCGATTCTCTCTCTTCAATCCTGACCCCCAGGGGGAGTGTAGTGGTCGACGTGATGTCGTGTATTGTCCGTATCCAGCGATCTCTGTCTCTGGTCATTTCTTTTAATTCATGCATAGATGTTTGGCATATTCCTGTAATTTGATCTATCCATCTTGTTGGGGATCTTCCTCGTGATCTTCGGCCTTCTACCTTTCCTTGTATTATGAGTCTTTCCATGTTTTCTGTGTTTGCTCTCATAACATGCCCAAAATATTTTAATTGTTGAAGATGGACTTTACTAGAGAGTCGTTGGCTAACTTTTAGCTCTCTTAAAATTGAATTATTTGTTCTGCGGTCGGTCCAAGAAATTCGTAACATTCGTCTCCACCAGAACATTTCAGTGGCGTCTATCTTTCTTCTCTCCGATTGTCTCAGAGTCCAAGATTCACATCCGTAGGTCAGTATTGGGAATATTAAGCAGTTGATCAACCTCATCTTTATCGCTCTTGAAATTTGACAGTCCTTCTATATTTTGGTCATTTTTGCTGTGGCAACTTTTGCTAGATCACATCTACGTTTAATCTCTTCTTGTAATGACCCTGTGTTTGTGATTAATGATCCCAGATATAAGTATGAGCTCACAACCTCGAACCGGTCAATTGTGGTTATGTGTGGATGATTGTTGTGTAGTCTATCCACTATCATGATCTTTGTCTTTGATATGTTTAATTGCAGACCAAAATATTTGACTTTCGTGTTCGATCAGTCGTATAAGTTCTATCAGCTCTGCTTGACTATTTGCAAGAAGGGCTGTGTCATCTGCGAAACGTAGGTTGTTTAGTTTATGTCCATTTATTGAGATGCCCTTTTCCCATCCTTCAAGTGCTCTTCGCATAATATACTCCCCATATATGTTGAATAATTGTGGAGATAGTATACATCCTTGTCTGACACCCCGTTTTTGGATGAAATTCGTTCGAAAGTGTGTCAAGTACTTTAACTGATCCAGTAGTGTGTTCATATAGTTCGGTTATAAGCATAATTAGATGTTGTGGTACGCCTACTTCTTTTAGTATTCGCCATAAGTGTCTCCACTTGCCCCTGTCGAACGCTTTACGGTAATCTATAAAACAGATGTTTTCAGTCTCTCATTGATTATATGTAGCATTATCTTGCTGGCATGGGATATAAGAGAGATAGTTCTATAATCGTCGCATTTATGAAAGCTGCCTTTTTTATGTTATGGTCGTTATTGTAGATTTTGTCCAGTCTTCAGGCCATTGTTTGGAATGCCATATTTGGTTACAGAGTAGATGAAGTAACTTTACGCCGGTTTCTTCTGTGGCTTTAAGCATTTCTGCTGTTATCATATCTGGACCTGGTGCTTTGTTATATTTGAGCTTGTTGATAGCCTGTCTTACTTCATTTTCGAGTATATCAGGTTCTTCTTCCACCTCGTCAGAGATTTGGCTAACAAGCTCTTGGCGTTGATCATCTTTATAAGCGACATAGTCGATTATCAAGCGCGGATTCCTAGTAGGTTGTATCCATGTAAATTTGTGGATGTCTCTATGTCTCTAATTTTTTTATAATTTATCTTAACATAGTCCATGCGGTAAATATTATTTGTACTTTTTCTTCCTACTGCGCCTCTTCGAACAGTGGCAATCCAATTTACAATATTTGTTTCACTTCCAATCTTCAGAGTTGCAGCTATTATTCTTTGTAACCTCCACTAAAGATCGCTGATTGCATAAATACCAAATATCGTAACATTTCCTTGATTTGTGTTCATGTTTTCAGTCAGTTTCTGTTTATGTTTTCTGTATACTAAAACTGATACTCCTTTAGCTCTTTCATATTTTGAAATGCCAATAAACATATGTACATACTAATTAATTTATTCTATAAACGCCGTTTCTGGCAAAAATGCCATGCGATATTATTATTAGTAGTTTGAAAGTTGCGTTTCGGACATAACAAAAAGTAGAAACTAAAAATTTGTTTGTCTGGAATACTCAATAACAACACAACATACTCGACAACGGTAGGATGTTTACGTCAATATTCTCAAAAGTAAATATTACCTAATATTTTTGATCCACCCTTACCTTCCCACGGTTATATCATCAAACCGGAGACGAAAAAGGTCCTCAATGATTATCAGAGGCCCTTACATCACAGCTGAGCGAGAAATAATAAGAACTTACAGGAATCCTTCTTTCAATAATTTTGGATGGAACAGCTGTCCCGACTTACGGGAGTCCGATTATAGTCAGACAACCTGTAGATTCGGTATCTCGTATATCTCTTGTTCACGAGAAAGCAGTGCGTGGCCAATGGTCAGTGCTGTTAATTGTAAAAACCGAACACCTTGACGTTCTTTATTTAATGCTTAACCACCGGTGCTCGTCCATGTGGCCCATTAAAGAGTTTTGTCAAATTTTTAAGAAACCAAAAAAAGAACTAATGATATTCAAGGTCGAAATTTGAAGGAGCAATATCGTTAAAAATATGTGCTAAGCTGTATTATTCAAAAAGAATGTAGAGATACAAAGAAAGATATATAGTGTAACCACGAAATATCCTGTTTAATTGTAAAATATTAAATGTTAATATTACTTATGACTACAAGATTTATTGCTATAATTGACAAAAAAACGCAACTTGTTTATCTTTTTTTCAAGTCTGTGTTGCAACTTTGAGTTTTGACAACATTACTGATAAATGATACAAGTTCAT
This sequence comes from Diabrotica balteata, assembly GCA_918026665.1. Classification (NCBI taxonomy): domain Eukaryota; kingdom Metazoa; phylum Arthropoda; class Insecta; order Coleoptera; family Chrysomelidae; genus Diabrotica; species Diabrotica balteata. The sequence goes on along the minus strand of OU898279.1, from coordinate 6,857,357 downwards.
AATCTACTTGAACAAACAGATGATCAACATTATTAATATCAGATTTGATTTGTTTAGCTTAAAATGGTTTCATGACAAAATGAAAACTCCCCTTCACGCTGCTTAGTGCTAGTTCGTAAATTATGATCCAATCTGAAAATGTGGTAGCTAGAAATTGACAAATCATTATCTGAGTAATTTTGATTTATCCAAGTTTCTACTCTAATGATTACTTGATAGTTTCATTGGAAGTTAGAGGTTCGAAGTTCATCTAGTCCAGTACGTATTTCCAACAAAATTATAATTGTAAAATAGTTTCGAAACACAATTCAGATTTCTGCTTTATAATCTGAGCCTTCTAAGAATTGCAAGGCAAACAGACGTTGAAAATTTGCATTCCACGACATGTCTTTTACAACTAAGCAGAAATCCTTAGCGAATTGTGTTTCTTGTACTCCCACAGAGTAAATCCGAATAAAATGAGAAAAGGCAGCAAATATTTGATTTCACGCAAACAAATCCTATGTATCTCTTGATACGTATTTCGACCTAATAGGTCTCGTCAGAAGAGCTATTCATAGGGTTTCTCAACGTGAAAAATCAATATTTTCTGCCTTTTAAGAAGCAACAATAACATGGCTTCGATACGGACGCACTAGCGACATCTAATTAAACAATCGTAAAATAGTTTCGAAACACAATTCAGATTTCTGCTTTATAATCTGAGCCTTCTAAGAATTGCAAGGCAAACAGACGTTGATAAAGGATGTTAAATGAGACATGGGGAATCTAAAATTTGCATTCCACGACATGTCTTTTACAACTAAGCAGAAATCCTTAGCGAATTGTGTTTCTTGTACTCCCACAGAGTAAATCCGAATAAAATGAGAAAAGGCAGCAAATATTTGATTTCACGCAAACAAATCCTATGAAATCAAAGGACTGTCAACTTATTCAAAAGATATAAAACGTACATTGTAACACACATAGATATCAGATTTAGCCATACGGCTCACACTCCCTCTAAGGGGAAAATTCACTCATCGCAGATATCTACGGTATCAAAAGGATTGAGCTCTGGTGGTACTCTTTCCGTGTTTTCGAGCCCTAGGTGACTCGGTATGTTGGAGTATCTCCCAAAAATTTTCGTACACATCTGGACGTTGAGAGTAGTACAGCTTTCTGCATGGTCTTGTAGAGATGTTCATTTAGACCTAACTTTTTTATGTTTTCTAGGAGGTTCTTTGGAATGACTCCAGTAGTAGAGAGAATAATAGGTATTGTCTGGGTACTTTCCATTTTCCACTGTCTTCGTATTTGAATATCCAGATCCCTGTACTTGGCGATTTTTTCGTTCTGTTTAACAAGAAGATTATTGTTGTTGGGTATCGTCACATCAATTAATGTTGTTTGTCTCTTTAGTTTATTAACTAGTATGAGATCTGGTGTATTATGTGCCACTGTTTGGTCTGTGAGCACCGAGCGGTCCCAGTATAGCTTGTAGTTGTCGTTCTCAAGTATACTTTCAGGAAGATATTGATAATATGGAAGATGGTTTGTTTGAAGAAGTCCCAGTTTGATAGCTATCTCTTGATGAAGGATCTTTTCTACTGAGTCGTGCCGTTCCTTATATTCAGTTGCAGCAAATGCCTGACAGCCCCGGTAAGATGTTGAATGGTTTCCTGAGCTTGGCATCCATATCGGCATTTGTCGTTTTGGACCTGAGGGTCTTTGACGATATATTTCAGGTAATTTTTGTTTGGTATAACCTGATCCTGAATGGCCAGTAGTGAACCTTCTGTTTCGGGGAACATCTTTCCTGACATCAGCCAATAGTTCGACGCTATATTGTCGACATGATCTTGATGACCTCATTGGGATGTCGCCCGTGCAGAGGTTTGCCCATCCAGGTGCGCATTTTTTCGTTCTTAGTAAGGTGGTGTATGCGCATTTCCGGTTCCTCCAATTCAATCGGTGTTGTGTCATCTACTGCACAAATCGCGAGATGAAGAGTAGATGTCTCCGCCTGCACCTGAAAATAAGTTCTTAAATTAGTAATCTGTTTTTCTAATTGCTCGCTTATATCCATAAGTCCTCGACCTCCTAAATACCGCTGCTCGCAATTTTTGGATTGTTTGTAATTTCCGACATTGTTGAAATTACCGTCCTTCTCAGCAATGTAAGCCTCAAGGCTCTTGGTTACAGGCATTTCTTTTAGAGTTTTAAAAAATCCAATGCTTCTTCTTTTCAATTTATCAGCATAAACAACAGTGGTTTATCTGTTTTGTAAAGCCTCTGAAAGCTCCGCCAAAATGTCATACGTAATAGCTAAATTTACCAGAAATTGTAATGATGAAAATTGTCTTGATAGGCCAAAGTGCATAGATCTTTCAAAGTGGTTATAAATGGTAGAGTAACCACACCACACAGCCAAACTGCACGATAAGAACTTGCAACCCATCGATTCCCTGAAACTTTTCCAATTTTTTGGAGTTGTTGTTTCAGCTTTAAGACACACTCGGAGAGTTCACGTTGGTTTTTCGGTGATTTACTGTAAATGGAGTATATTTTATCCATAAATATTTGAAAATGATTTACGGCCCCAACTTCATCAACTGTATCACTTAAGGCTAGCTCTAGTCTATGATTCATGCAATGCCAAACAATAATATCTGGGTACATCTTTCAGTTACACCTAATTTTTTATTCAAAATGACTCTAGCACCTCACTTGCAAATGAAACAAAATTTTCTTTCAAGTAATCATCATCAAATCCGCTCATTTTTAAACAGCTTAATAAACTTTTTTAACAATAACCTGAGATGTTGGACTACTCAGTTTAATCAACTCTAAGAATCGTTGTACTGTATCGAAATATAGAGAGCGTTTTCTATAATCCGTGTTTTATTTACAAAACCTAAATTCTCTATTTATTTTTCTTTTCTTAACCAGTGCCAGAACGGCGTTCCGGCGAGTTCCGGCACCATGGTACCACTGATCATAGCCTATTTTATGCCATCCTCAATGCGATTGCGCTTATTTATTGCGTTTTATCACCTTTATTTGCCTGTTTTTGTCATCAGATGCTTGCCCCACTCGTAATATCTTTACCACATCGTTCTGGGCAAGACCAATATTGTTGAAGATGGAAATAAGTGCCATGTTACCAGCATGTATCATTTTTTGAATGATACTGCTTGCTGATTCCGAGATGCCATACACCATCAAATTATTAGCAATTTCAGCACGATCCTTAACTTCATGCACTAATTTTTTCACATTATTTGTACTACCACCAGACTGCTGTTGGTGTGGCTTAACAGTGTCTAGCTCCTCCTGTAAGAACTTGATTTACTCCTCTAGCTGAATGAACTTGTTAATTAAAACAGTTTTTTTTTAAGAAAGCACACGCTCTTCGTGGAAGAACAAAATAATCCATTTTTGAACACCAATGGACCTTTGTTCATTTGCACAAAGACCCAAACGTTTCTCCTCCAAGTGGAAAACAACAGGGCAGTCTTCACATCTAGGAGCTTTCTCAGTTTGATCATCATTGAATGGTTTTAAACATTTTTTTACAAGATTTTATTTTCACAATATATTCCTCTTCTTCATGCTTCTCGTATGAACGCGTTAAAGCCTGTTTCGTCTTCAATATTAGCCTCCTAAATTGTTTAAGTTATCGCACCATTTTTTTCTTGGTCTGTCAAATCTTCTTCGTTCATTTGGTGACTTATTTCGTGCTATTCGTACTATCCTATCCTCTGCCGTTATTTTACATTTTATCAGATTTATTTAATCACTTTGTAGTGTATAAAAGTGTAAGTGCACTAATATTCACAAAATTTGAATATACAACTGTATAATATACAAACCCTTGACTTTATATTATTGACATAACCATTATGTACATAATTACATAATAGCCAACACAAAAACCCATTCTTCTGTTTACAGATCATTTAACACTGACACAGGTAAATAAAGATTTTCACGTGACTTAAGCCCTGAATGCATCTTCAGGTAGTTATTCAACTGTTTCTTAACAGACCCGAAAGAATTCCCACAGGTCCCGTGGATCTTGGGACCTTACTTATGTCATATGGTTAACGATTTTTCCTTTTAGAAATTGTAGGTGGACTTTAAAATCTCGGCTACCTCTGGCAATGTTTTGTTAGAGATCAGCTGTGAGGTAACCTTACCTAGAGTTACGTAAAAACGTACTGATTTGACTTAAGAGGATTGGTTAGCTAAATTTATTATTAACATAATGTTTTTAGTATTCGCACATCGTTTTTTCCTTTAATATTTTTTTATGTCAGCTTATTTCGGTTTTTTATTTTTTTTTTTTTGGCAGATATGTAGTTTAAAATTGTATGGTGTTGTCAGGCCTAGTAAAGAAAAGAAGAAAACAAATGAAGAGCTCAAAGCTAAAAGGATGAGGGTCCATTATTTGTCATTATGAAGATAATACTAATCACTGACCATGTCATTATGAAGATGATACTAATTTCTTGTACTTTATCTCATGTAAAATATTGTATGGTATCTTCTTCTTTAAGTGCCATCTTTACTCTATCTACTGCTGCTCTGAAGAGTTCTATAGAACTGCATTAAAACCAATCCCTTAAATTCTTCTACCATGATACTCTCCTTCTTCCTATACACTTCCTCCCCTTATCTTTTCCTGTATTTTCAGCCTTAGCAGTTCATATCGCTGTCCCCTCATTAGGTGTCCCAGATATTGTAACTTTTTTATTTTTATTGTGTTTATTATTTCGCATTCTTTGCCCATTTCTTGCAATATTTCTTTTAGTTTTCTTCAATGTCCAGCTTTCAAGCCCATATTGCAGAATCGAAAACACGTAGCATTTCAGTGTTCTTACTCTCAGTTCTAATCTAAGGTCTGTGTTGCAGACAATTGTTTTCATTTTTACAAACACATATCTTGCTTTTTCTATACTGGCTCTTATTTCAGTTATTTGATCATTATTGTCTGAAATCCAGGTTCCTAGGTATTTGTATTTATCAACCCTTGTTTGTTGGTATATTTGTTTTGTTTGTTATTAACATGTATTTGGTCTTTTTTATATTCATTTTTAGTCCATATTTTTCACAGAAACTATTTGTTTTGTTTAGCAGTAATTGGAGCTGTTCAGCAGAGCTTGCCATAATCACGTTGTCATCTTCATATCTTATATTGTTAATAGATCTTGCGTTAATTATTATTCCTTTACTTTGAGATAGTAATGCTTCTTCAAAAATGGCTCCACTATATACATTAAATAGTAATGGGGACATAACACATCCCTGCCTAACTCCTCTCCTGATTTCAATTACTGGACTGGGTTCGTTATCTATTACGATTTGTGCTCTTTGATTCCAGTAGAGATTTGTTATTATTCGTAAGTCCCTATGGTCTATGTTTTTTTGTCTTTAGAATTTGAACTAATTTTTCATATCTTACTTTGTCAAATGCTTTTTCAAAATCAACGTAACAAACATGCACATCGACATTGATATCCATGCGTCTTTGAGCTAACACATTAAAAGCAAATAACGCTTCTCTGGTTCCTAGTCCATTTCTGAACCCAAACAGACTATCATCTGTTCCTTCTTCCAGTTTTTTATTTATACGACCATGTATTATTTTCAAGAATAATTTGAGAATGTGACTTATTAGTGATATTGTTCTGTATTAGTGATTACGGATTAGTTGGAAGATTAGTCCTTGTCTCCAGACAGTATCGTATGCAGCTAATAGGTCAATGAAAACAACGAATGTGTTTTGCTTTCTTTGAAAACCTGCTTCAATATGTGTTGTTAGGGATAGAATCTGATCTGTGCAGCTGCGGTTAGGTCTGAACCCTGCTTGCTCAATAGGTATCAATTCAAATATGTTTCTACTAATTCTGATGTATATTAAGCATTTTAACAGTTTATAGACACAGCTCAGCAGTACAATCGGTCGGGAGGTTTAGGTCCAGTCCTGGTTTTAATATGACTATAATGGAAGCCTTTTTTAGTGAATGATTTCTCCTGATTTTAACATATCTGTATACAAATCAGCTAGCCATTTCCTAGCATATTTACCACAGTGGAGTAAAAAATCTGGATGGATTTTATCGGGAGCCGCGTGCCTTTCCAGACTTTATTTCTGATATTGCTGAAATAATTTCTTCTGGGGTACTCTCGTCAGAGTATTCAGATTTAGTATTTTTAGTTCTTGTTTTACTTTGGTGGTGTGGTTACAATCCGTAGGTGCTCTTGTGGTTGCTACAATGTAGGAGGCCACTTTGTTGGGAGCTATTGGTACTTTGTCTCGAGTTGGGAGTCTGCTACTACCAAGTTTTCTAAGTAGAAGAGAATGCTTTTCTGTTTGATTTACCAAAGTCTAATTTTTCCACAGTTTCCATCCATTTTATCGTCTGGCTGCATCCAAACTGTAGTAGTTCGTCCGCAATTTCTCGGTCTTGTCTTTTGTTGTATTCTTGATACAATTTCTCACAATGTTTCATCCCATCCTGGAACATACTCGTTATGATATCCTCTGGATGCAGTTTTCTTCGCTGTAGAGATAACCGCGCCAACAAATCTAATGTGGTTTGGGGTTATCCATCCCAGACCAAATTTGTCCGATCTCTCAGTAAAAGTCGCCCAGTTTGCTTTTTGAAAGTTCCACCTAGGTCGAGGAAAAGATGATGAAAATCTGAATAGATGTTCTCATCGTGTTAGAACGGGTTCTGGTGAAAATGGAATATTTGGTAGTATTTATTTATAACTCTGTTCTAATTTTTTTCATGCGCTAAACAAGTAATGTGTATTAAGCATATATAAATATATAACGCTACCAAAATGGTTATAATAAAGAAGAGTGATATAAGGAACGAACTGAAGATACAATTCACATTGAAGTTTATAGAACAGAAACAGCCAGTGTGAAGTGTGTGGAAGCAAAAATATTGAAAATTAGAAAAGAAGAAGACCAAGATAGACATGGGATGCAACAATCGGAAGGATATTGGTGAGAAGAGGAGTGGACCGACGCAAATATATTGATAGGAAACCGCAAAGAATGGAAGAATATTGTTAAGAATTTACATTATTATATTGTTATGATTGTTTATTTTGAGTTCAAACTTAGTTTATTGAGCCAATAAAAAAGAATTATAACTTATTTGTTATCAAAAGTAAAATAATCCTTATATTACCTGTGTTCGATGGATTCAAAAGATTTTCTAGTTGTCTTTTATCGGGATAGAGCGGAAAAGGATAAGAATACAAATATATTATATTACAAAGATTTATGTTTCTTTATTTTATAGGAACGAATAAAACAATTATTAAATTCTGTCGTTATCTTATCAATCAGCATACAAGAAAATAAATCAAATTATTATGATAATAAGATTATAAAGCTACATACATTTATATTACGTGAAAAACCAATTTTACTTAAAATTTTCTTTACTTGAAAAAAGAAACCACAAAACTTTAAACTTTTGATTAGCCTAACAAAACCTCAGTTCCTCAATTTAAATGATAATGACCATGATGTCGAAACGATCCTTCACAGATATAAAATTCAATTGTACAAACACTTACTTATTTTCTTCTTGAGTTGTATGTTGGAACATACCCAAAAAAGTCCAGTCTCCTCAAATATGTGATCTCCACTCTTTGGCACCTCGGCTCCTTCTTTACTTCTCTGCAAACCTCCTTCAGACTACACAAAAAACACCTGATTAACTTCTCCAAACTCCGCTACTTATTTATGACACCAGGACCTCCTTTTGTCAACTTGCTGCCGTAAGAATACTTTCACATATACTTTATAAAATGCCCACGGTACGTACAAGGACCTCTTTTAATCCACTTGTTATCTCCTTCTTCAAACTACTCACTTCTTTTCGTTACGCCGGTATCCAAACTCACGAACCACACCCTATCTTGAGACAAACGACTGTTTTCTTTCGATGACCAAAATATGACTAACTTCTCCTCTCTCATGATCGACTCACCAAATTCCCATTTAAAAACGACCCTCCAATCAAAAAGCTTAAATTGTGTTTACCATGATTTTGGAAAAGCCTAATTTCGGTTTCAGAGAAAACTAAATAGCTTACTTTAAAATTGTTTTTTTTTTTTCAATACATCATTTATACATATTTCAAAAGATTAAAATATGGTCATTTAATACTCGACTATACAAACAATGAAAAGATTAACTTACAGGTAAAATGTCTTCTAATTCTAAACAAAGGTTTTTTGATAATTTTGTTTGAAACGGAAAAAGGTCGTTTGGCAAACAAATTTCTATTCTTATCTACACTAAATCTTATCTTAAATTACTATATACAATTTGTTTATATTGATATCTTGAAATTTTATTTCGATGGATTTTTTTATTTATTTTTCTTTGGTTGGAAAAGAAAAAGTATGACAATATTTATATATTATATGGAGGTATAACGTATTTTGAGATATACACCTCTAGTAGAATATATTTTTGAGGAATTAAAAATTTAAAGTAAGGAAATAAAATTATATTTGATGTATTATGTAACATCGTTGTTAGCGATAATTGAAGGAAAATATTATTGTAAATTATGTTTGATAATTTAAAATAACATTCAAAATTTGAACCTATCCTCTTAATAAGATTCTCCCACAAGGTCGTTCTTGTAACTAGATGTACCTGGTAGCAAGGATGAGAAATCGATTTTGTGGTTTCTCGAACAAAGTGAATGAAGGGACCGTCCATAAAAGAAACTTCTTTAAGAAAATTTTGTTTACTATAAAAAGCTGGAAGGTGGCTTTCTCAAGACTTTTTGCAAAGAAGGAAGCAGGTAAGGCACGCTTTTGTGCGCACGTTAGGGCACAAGCCATTTAAGAAAACGAGCTCTTTCTCGGAACTATTAAAAAGAGAATGGAAAAGTAACAAGTTTAATTTAAGAGTAGGCGGTGCTACAGGGTGATTATTAGTAGCTAAAACTTAACTATTAATATAACTATTTAAACTCTCCGGAGTAAGAACTTAACTAAGAATGTCTAAATATGTCACTATGTTTGAAAATATATAAAAAAATGATTAGGGGAAAATGGTCCACACAGCGGCGGCTCGTGGCCTAAAAAAGTGGTGAAGACGAGGAAACCTTGCTGGAGCCAAAAGGAGTATTGGTACTTACTTCCAAATCTCGTTAAAAGTTCGTTAAAAAAATGTAGAGTTTAGGGCTCTAATAACTTAAAAACAGTTTTATAGGGCACTTATACTAGATACGATTCGTTCTGCTTGCCTGGAGCATTTAAATTCTGAACCTTCGACATTACATTGAGGGTTTTTTGGCGATTAAAACACCACGTCTGGTAAAACGGGTTCGTTGAGTTTCGATTCAGCCGCCCACTCTGGGTCAGATGCTGATTGCAGCCGATCACTCTGGATCAGACACTGCAGTGTTTACTGGTTTTGATTCTGGTACCACCTATATCTAGGAGGCATTCCCCTATCCGCCATGGAGGTCCAACAACCTCTCACGGGATGACAGAGAGAGAGAGAGAGAGAGAGAGAGAGAGAGAGAGAGAGAGAGAGAGAGAGGAGAGAGAGAGAGGACTAAAGTGGCAGATGTCATAGAAAAAATTGCACAAGCCAAATGGAGATGGGCTGGACATGTAGCACGTTTAAATGATAATAGGTGGACCAAAAGACTCATAGAATGGAGAAGTAGAGAAAATAAAAGACACTGAGGTAGACCACCAAAAAGATGGATGGATGACTTGAGAAAAACAGTGGGAAATTCAATATTCGAGACCTATATCTAAAATTGGATGCAAGAGGTTGCGGAATGATGATGGTGATGATACTAGAACCGGGGGTGGAGAGATACTTAAACAAAAAAGCAGTATTAGATAGACTAATAGAACTGACTTATCTAGTTTTTATAAATCAAGTCGATCCTTAGGTCTTTAAGGAGGCAAATCTATCAATAATATCCTCGTAGAAATGATGCTTCTGCATAGGTTCATTCAACAGTTCTTAGATAACAGTCAAACTGGATAGTCTATCTTGTGAAATAGTGTTTCTTGTAAAAGCTTTTAACCTTTTTAAGCACGAAAAACTTCTTTCTACGGAAACGCTTCTGGATGGAATTGTCAGAATTAAACAAAATTGAACAATGTATTTAATTGGTTGTAACTTTATAACCAATTCTTGCAAATTCACATTTTTCACTCTTCATCTCACTTTTAAGTCTTTGAAGTCAAATTTTGTTGTATCTGCTAAGCTTACGAATTTTAATTTATCACAATCCTGAAAACGTACCATTTCCATTAAAATATGTTATATTCATATTAAATATATCTTTATATTAATATCTGAATTATTTCGTCTGAATATTATATTTTAATGTGTACCAAAATCTTTGCTTGTGTAAATAAAAGTTTATTTTGGGTGGTTCTGCTTTTTCACTGCTTTCATAATCCGTTGTAAAGTCAAAGCCAATATTATTATCATCCCATTTTTATTGGCTGCAATAATATTTATTTTTGTGTGATATTTATGGAACCCAATCTCCCAATCTTGTTTTCAAATCTTCAAATGCTTTTTATTAAAATTTCAAAGGTATGGCAATATTACACTCTTTAAAAATACCACGAAAATTAAAACATCTGGTCTTCAGATGACCAAAATATTCTTTTGGTATAGAAATTTAAAGTTAAAGTTATTATATATTTCCCAGATTTTACAATCTTTACTTAACAAGTGATGAGAACTTTTACTACAATACGTGACTTCTTCCTCATTTTTGGATTTAAAGTTAGTCTTCAAATACCCAGCTTTGAAATATTTATGTTTAATGTATTATTCACTTTCAAGTTTAAACATGTTTTTTCTTATGTGTGTTCTGTAATATACAGTTAAATCCATGGTTCTTTACCCGTGCCTCATCATTTAACCTTCTACTACTGACGTGTACTTTCTGGAACATAACTACGGATGTGGTGCCATGTAGACCCTATGTAATTTCTATTTAGTATTGCCAACATTTTTTAAAAATATGACAAATTATATTCAATACAATTTCTTTGGTATATTTTACATTAGTGTATTAATTTTTTTTATATTTTTAAAAATTGTTAGTTGTTACATATTACAAATTACATGTCAAAATATAAGAAATAATGAAACGGTTTACTAAAATCCACAAGGAATCTACGTTCCTGTAGTTGGCTGTATACCATGTATTAAAAATTTAATTAAAAATCCTTTGTAAAAGGTATATTTTAGGCCCAAACGGGCTAAGTTAAAAAGACAAAACGTTTTCGGAAACCATGTTCCATCATCAGTGTCTAGGGGTACATGAATGAAGCCACCAAGATTAAATATGTGGGTAAAAACCCGATTACATATGTTTTAATTACATTTAGTTTTAAATTAATGTTGAAATGATATAAGATTACAGAGTTACCGATGGATTTGGTAACATGGCGACATATGACTCCACGTTGAAGTTGCTAGTCCTGAGACGGTATTTAACTTATTTAACTTAAAAGTAACTTATCCCGTTTGGGCCTAAAATATACCTTTTACAAAGGATTTTTAATTAATTAAAAGGTTTACTAAAAATGTTATAATTTTTTTATTGTTAAATCAAAAAAAATAAACCCCCCCTTATAAAAAAAACTACAACACCCAAACTTAAGCAATTTTGGAATTCAGATAAAAGGTTACTTTGCACATTCTTTACAAATATTAGCTCTACAGTTATCACAAATTGATATCTTACAAACATCACATGAATTCTTAGTCTTTTTATCATTTTTTCGTGGATAGAGCCCACATCTTTTTCGTTTTTGGTTCATATCGGAATGCACATTTTCATCAATCATCGGTTTGTTCAGGATTCTATGACTTCTTCTTCTTCAAGTGCCATCATCGTTTCGAAGGTTGGCGATCATCAGGGCTATACGTATTTTCGAAACTGCTGACCGAAACAATTCGTTGTTGCTACAGCTATACCATTCCCGTAGATTCTTTAGCCAGGAGTTTCGTCTTCTTCCTATGGACCTTTTTCCTACTATTTTCCCTTGCATAATTATTCGAAGCAGTTCATATCTTTCGCCTCTTGTAATGTGTCCCAAGTATTGCAGTTTTCGTTTTTTGATCGTACTTTGATCGTGATTCTACTAACGTTCATTCTCAATTCTTTTTGAAGTCTTTGATTGATAATTCTTCTATTCAAATGTCGTTCAACGAGTTGTTTAGCGAGCAGCATCACAAATTCTGCCCGTAGTATGATATTTGCTTCTGGATAACTTTGGTGTAATATATATGAATTAACTCCTGCAATGTCGATCTTCTTCATGTACCATGTCCTTTCAGAACGTTGGTTACCATCATAGCTAGCTTAATTTTATTCACTGCCACCCTAAATAGCATGCTTGTAGCAACACCATACCAATCTCGCAAGTTCTTCAACCACGAGGTTCTTCTTCGTCCTGGACTGTGTACTTTAACATCAGTGTATTTTTGTTGATGCATCGTAGAAACTAAAAGTACAGCATTGCTTTTCTTTGGAACATAAGACACAATTATTGTAATATAATTAGTATAGTGCTCTCAAGCACTCTTGACCATGGAGCTGCGTGAAGGCGGAGTCAAATTCACGTAAAGGCAGAAAAGTTCTATTGTAAATGGAATTATACAGTGCATAGTACAATGCGTTTCACACGGAAGTGGTGACTAAATTAAATTTCATCTACTACGCCGTGGTCAAGAGTACTTGCGCGCACTCTAAAACTGCCTACTTCTCTCTTCCGGTTGGGCAACAATTCGGTGGGAATTTCTTTCTTGTTCTTCTTAAGCGTACCTACATATGTTAATCCTCTTTGTTGCAACTAATTTGCAAGTTCAATAGAGGAGAACTAATTGTCTGCAGTTACATTTTTGTTGGTATTTATAATAGATTGGATAAGTTTTACCACGGATTGGGTTGGTATAGCCAAACGTCTTTTTTCATCTGTTAATAATTTGCCATCGCTGCCTTTGCCGGTATAAATATATTCATTGAAAAAATAATGAGTACGGGCATCAGTAAGAATCAAGACCTTCAGACCATACTTGTTGGGTTTATTTGGCATGGGCATGCGAAACTTTACATGCTCTCTAAAACATATGAGCATCTCATCGATACAGGTGTAGAATGTCATTATCGTTTAGATACCTCCATATTTGTAAAGGTGATGCACTTTTGCCCAACTGTTTTGCTTCACCACGAAGTCCTGGTAAATACGAAAGTAAGTTATGTTTCTCTGTTCTCGTTCTCTTGTGACGACCACTTAAATCTATTTTTACCATAATAACTAATTTCATTTGTAACTTCTTCACCACTTTCAGAATCGAATCTGTCAGACAAGTATAAAGAGGTTCCATGGAACCTCTTATACTGTGCTCTAGGGGTCTATTTGACAATCTTTACTTTTATGGCGCTGATGAGTTTGTACTATGTACGAGGGTATATTAGGGTAATTGGTGATGAGTCTACGTGTACCCCAATTTCTTCAATATACTGAGTCTAGAGCGTTCATAAAAATAACATGTGTCTTTACCTGGTTTGTCTTTAGTTTAGTCACGAGTAAATAACCATGGACCCAACTGTATATGAGTGTTTTTCATTTTGTGTCATCCTTTAGGAATAAAGTAGTACTATAACATTCTAAAAAATCTGCTTTAAAAAGTGATGATAAACATAGAGATGTCTCCTTAAATAAACTCAAAAAGGCCATAAGAAAAACCAGGTGACCATTTATCAAATGTTTATTTTACAAACTTTTTAATTTATTCATTTATTTTTAAAGGTTATGAGTGCATTCTATATTAAATTCCATTAGAAGTTCCCAAGTTTCTTTTAATATTTCAAGTCCGTCTTATTTGATGGAAAATCTGAACAATTCCTGGAATTTGCTATGCAGATCCTTGTGAAATCTCTCAGATATAGTCGTTGGGGTCGGGACCTTATTTTCCTCAACATACCGCACTTTTATGAAAAGGGACTTACGGGAAGTTATGAAATCAAATTTTCCTTTCAGAATTCAATAAAGCTTATAAGTACGGCCGCATTTTTTCCTTAATGCGATTTTGTCGAATAATAAAAAGAATAAAAGTGCTTCTTTCTTCAATTATTATTAAGTAATTTGAGCATATCGCCTATACTCTCAAAAATTATTAAAATGTAAATATTTCTTACAAAATTATAGTAAAATTCAATAAATTCTGTATGAAAAATATTTATTTATTTACTTTTCCGGAGTTTCCCGATTTTTCAGGGAGGTGAAAGTAGTAGTAGTAGTATAAAAATAAATGTTCTAAGTGCCACAGAAGGAGAGAAATTGCAAATTTTTCCAAAGCGCTTCAGGAGCGCAGGGGAGCTCGAAAAATTCTCCCCTCCACTTAACCGTAGCGGTATTTTACTAGTATTGGATCATAAAATCTAGATCTTCTTTAATAATCTTTTCAGTTTTGGTCTCTTAATGTTGATGAAAAATGGAAATATGATTTTAAGAAAAAATGCTATCTTTAGCCGTCTGGTTAAAAAAAAGGTCGAAAAAGTTTCGCAGATATCTGAAACTTTTAAGACATAGGTGGGGGTTACCATATGACGAGTAGATGAAAAGGTACTCGTATTTTTACATTTCGTTTCTTTTAAACAATAATTTATGGTCACAATTTAATTTTTATCTTATAAGTTTTATTTTGTATTTATACAAAATTTGAGATACGCCTATTTTGGGATACGGAGATTCCATATTTGGTATTTGCAATGTTGCCAGATTTTCAGTTTCTCTTATATTACTAGTAACTTTGGTTTTTCAAATGCATCACCCTGTATATTCAGTCATTATTGGAATCTCCTATTAAATACGAGTTCAACCATATGTAACACTTATGATTTTATGTTGTTTGGAATGTCTTAAATACATAAAACAGAAGTCTGGCAACGCCTAAATTGTTTCAATACATTTTTTAATACTAACTATTTTCAAATACATTGAAACGTAAAAATTGATAGTTTAGAATATTTTTTAACATAATAGTTACGTTATTAAGTGTTCAAAATGTGCTCCCTTTGTGAGTTGACAGCACTCTAATCGATGGTAGAACGCGTCTACCACATTTCTCCATGATTGTCTAGAAATTATTCGAGATTCATCGATAATTTATTGCCTTAGCTATGCAAGACTTGCTGGTTAAGTTTTGTTAACTGAATTTTTCAAGTATCTCTAATAAAAATAATCTTTAGGATTGAGATCGGGTAAACGTGGAGGCCATTCAATTCTACCTTGTCTACCATTTTATCGTCCGCGAAATATCTCATCTAAATAACGCCAAACATTTACACCAACTATCTGACGTTAAATTTCTTTTGATAAAAAATGGCCCAATTAAATAAGTACCTACTATAACTCATACATTTAATTTTTGTAATCTTTGAGTATGGTTTTCACGCATTCAGTGTGAATTTCACACGAGTTCAGCTATTCAATACGAGTTCAACCATATGCTCACTTGATTTTATGTAGTCTGAAAGCTCTTAAATACAAAAAACAGTGCAAAATATGTAGATTTTAATAAATTTAAATAATTAAATGGAGAATGCTGTGATTTTGACATTGTTCACCATTTAAATTTTGAACTAAAATTGACAGTAGTTGTGGTTCAAAAAGTTCTGCAATTTAAATTGCTTCTCTAAAATGCCGTTCTCTAAACCGTTCTCCTATTCATAAGACGACGGTACAAAAAACTGTAAGGCGATTTGAGGAATCTGTAGAAGTAAAAGATAGATACCGATCAAACGAGTTATCAATGACAACAAAACTTCAGATGTAGCAAAGATTTGTTGAAGATCCACATACATCCCCAGGTAGGGTTGCACAAGTACATGATGTAGGTCATTCTTCAGTCTTACGTTTATTACGTAAAAATAAATTTAAATTATACAAAATTAACTTATTGCAAGAATTAAGTGAAGATGACTTTGGTCGTAGATTAGAGTTTACTGAGGTAATGATGGATAAAATCGAAAATTATTAAAATTTCGTTAACAGAATATGTTTTTCCAATGAAGCAACTTTTACACTGTGTGGAGGTGTAAATCGACACAATTTAAGGTACTGGTGTGACGTAAATTCACACTGAAGACTGAATGCGTGGAAACCATACTCAAAGACCACATAAATTAAATGTATGGTCAGATAGAGTAATTACTTATTCAACTGGGTCATTTTTTGTTGAAAGAAATTTAACGTCACATAGTTGGTGTAAATGTTCGGTGATATTTAGATGAGATATTTCCTGGACGATAAATTGGTAGACAAGGTAGAATTGAATGGCCTCCACGTTCACCCGATTTCAATCCTAAAGATTATTTTTATTAGGGATACTTGAAAAATTCAGTTTACAAAACTTAACCAGCAAGTCTTGCAGAGCTAAGGCAACGAATTATCAATGAATCTCGAATAATTTCTAGACAATCATGGAGAAATGTGGTAGACGCCTTCTACCATCGATTAGGGTGCTGTCAACTCACAAATTGAGCACATTTTGAACACTTAATAACGTAACTACTATGTTAAAAATGTTCTAAACTATTAATTGTTACGTTTTAATGTACCTACTTGAAAATAGTTAGTATTAAAAAATTTATTGAAACAATTTAGGCGTTGCCAGACTTCGGTTTTATATATTTATGACCTTCCAGATTACATAAAATCATAAGTGTTACATATGGCTGAACTCGTATTGAATAGGAGATTCCAATAATGACTAAATATACAGGATGATGTATTTGAAAAACCAAAGTTACTAATAATATAAGAAAAACGGCAAATCTGGCAACATTGTAAATATCAAATAGGTGTACCTTAAATTTTGTACAATTATGATTAGCATGTTACGAGATAATTAGCCGTTTCCAGACTTTTGGGTCACTCTGTAAATATAAAATATATAAAATTTTCTCTCTCAATAATAAAAACTGTTTGCAATTTTTGGAAATATGAAATAATGATCCTGAATATATATAATCCTGAAATAATCTATTGAAAAGTATTGAAGATATGATTTTTAATGAATTATTGCGGTTAAGAATACAGACCTTCTTAAAAATCTGTAAATGGGATTAAAGATGGACATATACCAAAAAATTAATATACTGCAGTATATATAAAGTCATTTACTGAATGAAAAAACGTTGGTAATTATATTTTTATGTTCTTGTTTCTAAGGATACGCTAAGGATGGACTTTTGTTTAAATGCACCCGCATATGTCGTCTTCGTCTGTCGTCATCACCTGTTGCTTTCTGCCCGCAACGGGCCCTTGCATTAGCTCGAGGAGATGCTGAGGCCGTACTTCTTATTGCTTGTTTCATTTCTTCAAGACAGGTGTTACTGCGCTAGTTCTACGACTGACTGTCCATCATATGTCTGTGCCAATTTAGTTATTAGCCAAAAAATGACGGAAAACGTCCGACAATTAATTTTGTAGAATATCTTCATTATAGCAGAAGGTTTATAACCCTAATTTCAGCGGTTACGCTAAAACAGTAACTAATTATAAAGTACATTTACTAAAAATACCAAAAATAATGGCATTAGCTTACTATAAATTGTGATACAAATTTTATTATGAAAGGGCTTACAAAAAAATGAAGAAATGAAGAACTCTAAGAATTTGCATGGTAGACACTGAATAAGAATATAATTCAAACTGCATTCGTGACATGACTGCAACATGACACCTCAAACTTACATAAAAAAATGAAAGAACTTACAGGCAACACCAAAGAAGAACACTCAAAACAAGATATAATAATGGAGAAATAGTTACTGAAGAGAGCAAAATAAAGGAAGTATGGGAACAATATATAATCCATCTATTCCATGACAAAAGGGAAAATGAAGAAGAACGATACCTACAAATTTTACCCTCAGAAGTAAACCATGCCCTACAGAATGCAAAACAAGGAAAAGCACCGGGACGAATGCCTTAACTCGATATTTTTACCTCTACCAAAAAACAACAATCCCAAATCATGTAATGACTATAGATTGATAAGCCTAATGTGTCACCCTTTAAAGATTCTCTTGAAAATTGTTTAAAATCGAATTTATAAGAAATGTGTAGAGCAGATAGATTAAAAGCAGTTTGGCTTCGGAGGAGGCATGGGTCCAAGAGAGGCTTTATTTGAGTTGACGCTACTCTTGCAGAAATGGGAATATAACAAAAGTGCATATATGTAAACTTCATATACTTTAGCAAGGTCTTTGATCAAGTACAGCATATAAAGTTAATAGATGAATTAAAAAACATCAATTTAGACAAAAAAAGACATTGAGTTTATTAAGGCTATATACTGGAACCAGAAAGCAGTAGTAAAGGTGAACGATATAGAAACAAATAATATACCAATCGCGAGAGGGGTCAGGCAAGGATGCATCTTGTCTCCGACCCTCTTCAACGTGTACTCACAGGTCATATTCAGAAAAGCCGTATGGGAAAGAAAAGACGGAATAAGAATTGGTGGAGAAATCGTAAACACCATGAGATGTGCAGATGACACGGTAATTATGGCTGAGAGTATAGAAGAACTACAAACTTTACTAGATGCAATAAATAATGGATTCAAATGGACCTTGACATCAACACAGATAAGACCCAAATTTATGGTAGTATCAAGGAGTCCAATAAATAATGAACAACTAACCCTTGGTGGACAGCAAATAGAGAGAGTGACAAAATATCAATATCTGGGAGCTTACATCAACACAGAATTAGATCCAGACCAAGAGATCAGAGTACGAATAGAAATGGCAAGGGCAGCGTTCGTAAAATACAAGCAAGTGTTCTGTGACAAAAATCTGAATACTGCGCTGAGACTGAGGTTTGTTGAATGTTACCGATCCAGGATTATTTCTATTGCGTCTTGAATTGGTGCTGATGTTCGCTGTTGTCCTTCATGACATATAGTGATTCTATATAATCCCTAAAATCAAGATTGCCACTTCCGCCATCCACATCGTACCGAAGAAATTCTTCCCGCCGTTGTGGACTTCATCTGGATAAGGGACCCTAAGCAGGTACTAGTTTACCGGTTCAGAAAACACCTGGAATCTGCGGAAAGCAGGGATTGATTCATTTTCCCTGATAGGACTATTCAGAGGGGTTCCCGGTACCCGTTAAAACGGATGATAGCTGATGACAAATCCTTGAAGACTGATTTTGTTTTGTTTTTTTAACAATCATAAAAAGTGAAAAAATCATTTTTGCCTATAAAACGTTTCTTATATACTTGAGAGGAAAATGGTTCAAAGTAATCTTAAAAAGTTCTGTAATTTGTGAGATTCTAAGTTAAAATACATAAACAATTGTCAGAGATGCAGATAATCCCCATCATTAACAAAAAACTCTTGCATGCGGTAATTTCATATCTTATCCCTCGTATAACTAAGTAAAAACAATATTCTCAAGAGGGAATTTGTAACATTTTCACACTGAATACATAATGCATTGTCTTTGTCCCGGATTCATATATATGTATATTTCCTATTTAAAACATTTCCTTATGCGATTAAACCGCTGAATTGAAACAAAATTCCGCAATGCATAATAATTTAATTAATTTACTAGTAACTTAAGATAAATGCCTCTCCTAATTAACATTTTCCTAGTCTGTAACAAGCGGATGTTCTTTATATGGGTAACAATCAAAGATTAATACTGCTAACTTTACTAGTCTTCCCAGAGAACTTGTAGCTCGGCCTTATCGTAGATATAAGCCCTCGATTATAATCGGTAGATCAAGCTTGCTTGCTAGTCTAGTTTGGTTCGAGTTGTTCCTTCGGTATATCCTCATTAAATTTGATGGAGTATTGGCCGAAGGTGTATTTCACATATAAGACGCTAACTTCAAGAACTTTGAGAATTCTTATTATTTATTGCTGTAGTTAACTCTTTGGTTAATAAAAGTGTTGCGTATATGTACAACTAGCGACAGGACTAGGAATAAAATTATTTAATAAAAAATTCTGAAAAGAATAGGTTTGAAAATATCCTCAAAAAAACTGTATCAATCAAACCTGCCCCTGCTTATTAACATAAACTTTGAGATAATACTCAAAAACGCATTTGAAGGTGCAGATGACATAACACTGAATGAAATATTAAGAAATGAAGGGCACAGGGAAAAACCCCTTCAGTCAAACAAGTAATTTTCGAGAAAACAACCATTTTATTGTTTTTTTTTAACTCTGGAGGCTAAAAGAATAAACAATATACGTATAGAAAACGTTTTAATTTATTTATTGACAATTTTGTTAAAATGTTTGCAGTAAAAACCCAAAAACCAACCTAACAAAATATAAAAAACGGTTTGAAGTCAATTCTGTCCATCATCAATTAGAGGGTCCTCAGCGTATTCGTCATCATTGTCTTCCTGTTGAACAGCGTCGACAATTAAATTTTGATAAAAAAGTATTCGTCATCATTTTCTTGACCAGAAGCATCTAAAGCTGGTTAAAGTCGACCTTGGTGACCATACCAAAAAAAGTAAATGTTAAGACATGCGAAGGCTACAGAACAATTAATCTAATGAGCCACTTACTTTAAACGTTCTTGAAAGTGATACACGGCAGAATATATAAAAATGCGAAGAACAAGTATCATGGATGCAGTTTGGATTCCGCGATTCCTTAGGCACCCGAGAAGCTCTATTCGCTGTCCAAGTGCTTATACAAAGATGCAGGGATGTTAACTGCGATATGTATACTTGTTTTATCGACTACAAAAAGGCCTTTGATAGAGTTAAGCATGATAAACTTATAAACATCTTGAAATAAGTGGGGTTAGATGATAGGGACTTGGGAATCATCTATAATTTATATTACAACCAAACAGCCAATATTAAAGTGGATGACCAATTGACAAAGGCAGTCTCCATAGATAGAGGAGTGAGGCAAGGATGCGTTCTGTCCCCGGTGTTATTTAATATATACTCTGAATATATCTTCGAGCAAGCGCTAGGAGAACTACAAGAAGGCGTATTAGTCAACAGAATGCATCTAAACAACATTAGACATGCCGACGACGCAGTAGTTTTTGCAGATAGTCTGGACGGTTTGCAAAGAATGATGTCGCGTATATCAGATATAAGTAGAGAACACGGACTTGATCTTATTACGAAGAAAACAAAGTACATGGTAGTCAGTAAGCGCGAAATATTAAATACACAGCTTTTGGTTAACCAACATCCAATTGACAGAGTGGACAGCTACACATACCTTGGTACCAACATTAACAGACAATGGGATCACTCCAGTGAAATAAAACAACGCATAGGAAAAGCGAGATCAGCGTTCATATTGATGAAGTCTCTTTTCAGAAGTCACGATTTACCACTTTCTACCAAAATATCTTTCATTAGACCCTATGTATTTTCTACGTTATTATACAGAGTAGAGGCCTGGACACTTTCCGAAGCTTCTTTAAAAAAAACTCGAGGCATTTGGTGTGGTGTTAGAGACGTATTTTAAGAATTTCATGGGTGGATCGTGTGACTAATGTTGAGGTCCTACGTAGAATAGACAAGGAATGCGAGATTATTAACACCATCAAAGAGCGCAAACTAGAATATCTTGGCCATGTTATGAGAGGAATGAACAGAGATACGGCTTGTTGCAACTCATTCTTCAGGGCAAGGTATTTGGAAAGAGAGGACCAGGGAGAAGAAGAATATCTTGGCTTCAAAACCTGGGAAAGTGGTTTAATACATCGACAACCGGACTATTCAGAATAGCAGCAAGCAAAGTTAGGATATCCGGAACGGATAGGCACCGTAAGAAGAAGAAGAAATGCGATCAGCTAAAACATTAAAGTTAGATTCAGAAATTTTATAAGTCATAAGATTTTGAGCTCTGTCTATACTTTGTTTTACTTTATAAAAAACTGATTTTTTTTTCTTTTCTTGGCTTGGACAATTGTCATTCAGCCAGTCTCCATCAACATAAGTTTTTTTAAAGAATTTAAATGTGTCAATTAGTGAAACATGATTAATATAATAATAATAATAATATAATTATTCCTTACTAAGCTAATGTACATACTATGTTAATAAATACTATATCATACCTTTATTATAATTTAGTTATTGAATAAAAAAAAAATAAAAATAAAAATTTCTACCTACTATGTTAATAACTACAACTATGGTAATATATATATTTTTTTCACTACGTTAGGACATAAACTCGATTCAACATCTCGGAGGTTTAGATCCTTTTAGTGATTGTTTTAGTATATTTTTATTTTTTTTTTTCTTATTTTGTTCTTTTTTTTTTTTTTAATATACCTATTTTTATAATCATCTTTTTTCTTTTTTTTAATTTATTTTTTTTCTTTTTAAATCTATTTTTTTAAGTATTTTTTTATATTCTTCTTATTTAATTTTTTTTAATCTTTTTTTTTAATAATATTTTTTTAAATATTTTTTTCATGAATTTTTTCTAAACATAGGTTACAAATCTTACTAATTACAGGCATACTTTACTATCAGACAAAAAGGTTATCAAGCAGTTAAACATTTTCTTTTCATTGAGTGATAGTAGAAAGAGAATATTAACAGCAAGTGAGATGTTCTTTTCTATCATTCTTTTAATTAGGTTGTTGGTGAGTTGTTTATACTTTTGACATTCAAAAAATATGTGGTTCAAGTCACTTTTAATCTGACATTCTTGGCAAATATCCGAATCTAATATATTTATTTTAAATAAATGTGCAGGATAAAATACATGGCCAAATCTAAGTCTACTGATGGTAGTTATGAATTGGCTGTTGTCTGTGAATTGCTATTTTCCATTAATGTAATTTTTTTTTGAGACCGGTGATGTCTTCTCCCAGCTTGGCAAATCTTCGCGCAAACATAGCAACAGTCTTGAATGCATCACGACAGGTAGCGCAAAAGTACATAAGTAGACGTTTCTGCAAAATAATTACCAGTATCTCGGATGTGGACAAGCCAGAGCATTTTTCTGCAATGTGTATCCTTGAACAGCAACTGTTGCATGCTACTATATAATATACATTATATTATATATTAGATTTACTATATAATATATTAAGACGCAAAGATGAATGTAAACAATGAACGTAAACGTGAATGTGTATATTTGAAATGCAATTCAAAAAAACATGTTTTCTTTTTTTCGAAATTTTACGATTTTATTTTAACATCGTGAAAAGGTAAACGAGCTATCCAGCTAACAAGCATTGCGTTTGAACATCTCGCAATGCCGATTTCACGAAATCTAAACACATAATGATTCACGTTTCGATATAAAAGATTTTAATGTTTATTTCGGGTGGAACTATAGGGAAATAATGGTCCATTTATCAAGTAAATAATGTTGCAACGACTCTAAGAAACTAGGCCAACGCAGATTACATTCGAAAGTTAATTTTAAAATGTCTGTGAAAATAATATTTTGTATTTACATTGTTCGATTTATGATGAGCCTATTTTTGAAAAAATTTCGGAAAACATGTTTGGCAACAAACCTATTTTAAATGTTAATCCTCTACACTTGGAAGTGATCATTATTAATTATGAAACGGAATCCAACAAGCATTAATAAACACAGACCTTCCTTAATATATTTTAAACGAATCCTGCAGTTGTTGCATGCAATTTCCTACTACATATATACTTGTTTGCAGTTCCATCTTGATCGATCTGCATTTACTAAGTATTAATCCTCTCGTGTAGAAAGAACGCAGCATATCAAAAAGCCATCGACGCAGATTGTACACGGAGAAAAAAAGAATAGTATAGACCAGGGGTGCTCAAACAGTCGATCGCGATCGACTGGTCGATCGCGAGTGCTTTTTGGGTAGATCTCGAGAAGAAAAAAATTTTAATAAGTAGGTAGTCAGTTAAAACTACTGTCAGCAGAGTTAAACGTTTTTATTAATACTGAACTATACAAATACATAGAATGCTTGACTAAGCATCATTGCAATTCAAAGAAGTGGGGACAACAAAATACTGTCCACACAGCATATTTTATATTTACATATATTAACTAATTATTTTATTAATTCAATATTTATTATAATTATTAATCAAATTCGGGATAATATTCTATCAACTACAAAAATGTATTACGTAATAAAATAACACGGCTTGCGGCAAAAGGAACACGCGGCACTTGTCAAAGAAAAGCCGTGTTGTTTCTAGACGAGAGACAGAACAGTCTAGTTTCGTGCGGCGCGTTTGACGGGAACATTCGAGACTTTCGTTCACGCCGAATTGGAGTTATTCTGAATTGTAACTTGATAGCGATCCTACGTCGATACAAAGTTTATTATTAAATAGTGGAAAATGAGTACAGTGAAGAAATCTAAAACGTATCATTTTAATAAGGATTGGGAGGAAGAATTTTTCTTTTCTATGGTGAAGGGTAAGTACATTTGTGTTATTTGTCGTGCGTCAGTTGCAATACCTAAGCGTGGTAACTTAGAGAAGCATCATAAAACGATTCATAAAAACTATGAAAAGGATTTTCCGCCACAGAGTGAATTAAGAAAACGAAAAGTAAGTGATTTGATATCTTGTTTGAAAAAAGAACAATCCATGTTCACAAGACCAGCCAAACAATCAAAAGCTGCTACGATCGCGTCATTTAAAATATCTCATATTTTGGCGAAACACAAGAAACCATTTGAAGATGGATCGGTGGTGAAGGAAGCATTTATTGAAGCGGGTGAGACTTTATTTGGAGATTTTAAAAATAAAACAAATCATGTCTGCTATTAGAGAACTTCAGTTATCTCGTCCGACTGTCACAAGGCGTATTGAAGTCATGAGTCAAGACATCGCAGATAAACTAAAACATGATATCATGGAATGTACATACTTTTCTTTACAGTTCGACGAATCCATCGATATGACAGACACTGCCTAGCTGTGTATTTTTATTCGGATGGTATTCAATGACATGTTGGCTAAGGAAGAATTTTTGACAATCATTCCTCTGAAGTGGAAGACCCGTGGCGAAGATATATATGACGTTTTCTTAAATTTTGTAAAAAACTACGAGCTACCAATATATAAATTAATGTGCATTACAACCGATGGAGCACCAGCAATGACTGGAAACAAAACCGGTTTTGTGGCATTGTGTCGATCTAATGAAGAATTCCCTTCATTTCTTTCATTCCATTGCATTATACATCAACAAGTTTTGTGTACAAAAGTTTTAAACACGGAGGAAATTATGGGCATTGCAACAAAAATTGTGAATTCCATCCGTGCACGTAGCTTGCAACGGCGGCTCTTTCAGTTGCACTTGGAAGATAGGGAGTCAGCTGAACACACTGATTTAGTTCTTCACACGGACGTCAGGTGGTTGAGTCGCGGAAAATTCCTAGAAAGGTTTCAAGAATTATTGCCCGAAATAACAGCTTTTCTAGACGAAAGAGGTGATGACGCTCAGATTTTGAAAAACGAAAAATGGCTAAATGATTTGGCATTTTTGACTGACATCACAATGCACTTAAACACCGTTAACTTGGAGCTTCAAGGTAAAGGAAAAACTATTATTGAGATGATTAGCGCAGTAAACGCATTCAAAAGTAAATTGCAACTTATGATAGATTAACTGAAAAGAAAGGATCTGAAACATTTTCCGTCTTTGAAAGCAAGGATTCCTCAGTTGAATTATGATACGTATGAGGCTGAATTATCAAATATTTTGAGACAATTCGAAATGCGTTTTTATGATTGCAGTAAATTGGAAAATATAGCATTATTTATGAGTTATCCTTTTTCATGTAAAGACATTGAGGAATTAGCTACTGAAATAGCAAGTCAGTTTAATATGAACTCATGTTCTGTTGAAAATGAGTTGGTGCAGATTATATCAGATATACATATCAAAGCTACAGCATCTGATACAAATTTCTGGCGTTTTATATCTGAAGATAAATATCCGAATGTAAGGCAAATCGCCCTTCAACTGACGGCATTTTATGGGTCAACTTCCTTGTGCGAGTCTGCATTTTCTGAAATGAAGGTAATTAAGTCAAAATATCGCAATCGACTAACTGACGATCATATGACATCATGCTTGCGATTAGCACTCAGTGGTTACGTACCATCTTATGAAAAGTATGCTGAGGACATGCAGTGCCACGCTTCAACATCCAAAGCCACTCCTTAGTTAAGTTTAACACCATATGTAACTCTTTTGTTTTGTAACAACAAATAAACTCGCAATTTTGAATAACTATAAGTTTTTTCATTGATATTGTAGAGAAGAACCTAACTAAACCTAACCCAAACCTTGACTAAAATAATGTACCTATATTGTGCAGAAAGCTAATATTTATATATGCTACGGTACGCCCTACCTAGGCAGGTAGTAAAAATATTGAGGTAGATCGCCAGCAGTTCAAGTTTGAGCACCCCTGGTACAGACGTCTTAGAAGAGAGGAAATTTCCATCGACGTAAGAAGAGGGAATACGAACGGAGCACTTTGAGTTAGATACAAAGTTTATTCGATAAAAATGAAATGAGGAAATACTTCTTCTTCTTCTTCAAGTGCCATCTCCGTGGCGGAGGTCGGCAATCATCATAGCTATTCGGACTTTTGAGACGGATGCTCTGAAAAGTTCATTTGATGTACATCCGTACCACTCTCTCAGGTTGCGCAGCCATGACATTCATGACATACGCCTCCCTATGCTTCTCTTTCCTTGGATCTTTTCCCGCATAATCAGTCGGAGCAAGGTGTATTTTTCTCCACGTGTAACATGTCCGAGATATTCTAATTTTCTTGTTTTAATTGTATTTAAAATTTCCACTTATTTATTCATCCTTCTCATAACCTCTTTGTTTGTGACGTGTTCTGTCCAGCATATTTTCAGGATTCTCCTATACACCCACAGCTCGAATAATTCCAGTTTTTTCATTGATGTTGCATTCAAGGTCCAAGGTCAATTTTTGAAGGTAAGGAAAGTTGAAAAGGCGATTTTGTCAAAGCTAGAAGATTGCAGTGGCTAGGTCATCTTGTTAGAATGGAGGACAGTAGAGAGGTAAAGAACACCGGAAGAAGAGAGGAAAAGAGGCAAGATGGTTCTCCAATGAAGACAAACAAAGCACTCCACAAAGTGCTTTGTTTGTCTTCATTGGAGAACCATCTCTAAATAATGCCAAATGTCCATTTAAAAATTTTTAACCCTTCGTATCTTCGAATATGAACATTATTTTCTGGAGAGTTTGTGTGTTTTTTGTTTTTTATTTTGTTATGTTAGTTTTAAATGTTGAATAAAATTTACGATACATAGATAATAATATCTACAATATACTTCATATTGAGTTAGAACTGATGAAGCTTTAGAAATATAAAGCGAAACGTCTTTCATAAACTTATGAAGTAGTTGACTTCTCTTTTATGTACTAACCTGAATGACCGATTAAACCTCTGAATTCACCAGTTGGATACTTTACAAAATTGTTGTGTTTCATTTTATCAATCAAAGATAGAATAAAAATTTTAATTTGTTATAGAACGCAGGCACATAAATTTGCAACACCCTCTACATCGATTTGTAAATATTTGTTATAAGTTACTTTTAAGCAGTGGTTTTATCCATATTGAGTTTTACCTGAAATACTGAAAAACATTAGTAAATACTTAAATATGAATAGACAATTTGTTTCCCGGTATTTGTAGATATTATATTTTCAATGCCTTTGGTTTTGTTTCGCTGGAAAGGCCAAAGTCACCAGGTAGTTATTATATTTAGAAAGTATAAAATAAAACCGTTATCATTTTCAAAGAAAGTTGTTTAGAAGCGATGCTTGGGTTTTTCTGATGTAAAATAAGAAGAGGGATATAGGAATTTTTAACGAATTTGGAATGGGGAGGAAAGAGAGTGAATATTATGAAAGTTTGGTGTAGAAGATAGAAAAGATTATTATGTCATGGTCATCCGAAAGAAGCAGTTGAAGTTTTGTGTAGTCAGTTAAGAAGCAAGTGCCAGTGGTGTTAACAGTTAGAAGTGGGTGGCTGAGAGGTGGAATAAGAGATAGGTCAAATATGAGAAGTCGAATACCTCCTTGATTCTATAAAGTCCAAGTGAGTAAGTCACAAGAACTATAAATATATAAAATATTTGTAGGTCTCAGGAGATTGTTAGTATATGAAAGAGAGGAGAAAATTTTGGAGTTTGTTGAACGAGTACTGGTAAAAGAGGCTTGCTCGTGTTTTTGGAGAAAGACTTGCTGGTCTGCTGATAGGTTGATACTTAGAACGGAGAAGGCTTGGATTAGTAGCCCAACATAATCAACATGTGGGAGCCTTTCTGGTCGAAAGGAGACATCGTCTTGTGTGAATTAAAAGGTCAGTCAATAATTTTTGTGACAAAATATTTTTGTTTGTTTCAAATAAAAGACACTATGTCATCAGAAGAAAAAAAAATTATCGCTATTTTAAAATACCATCTCTCTCGTGTCGTTTCCTCATTGCTGAGGATCGTGATTCCCTACAATGCGGGCTGTCAATTCTCTCCATCTCTTGCGATTTTGGGCTGCTCTCATGGACTCGGAAAACGTCTCTCCAGTGGCTTTCTGTACTTGATCTGACCATCGGATAGGTGAGCGTCCTCGGCCTCTACGTCCTTCTACGTAGGACCATATAATATAAATACCATAAATACCATAAATTTTGTAAAAGTTGTTTTTAACGTCAAAGGATGGTTATTAATTTTGCTTAATAAATTTAAAAAGTTTCTTTTTATAATATGTTTGCACCATATTTAAAGCAGTTTTTAGATATTTAAGACCCTAAGAGGGAAAAACAACCAGTAATACAGATTCACGCAGGCCACCTCTGTTATTGCTGTAAATATTTTTTATAAAGTTTTTACTAGATAATTTATTCGAATTCCAATATTTTAAGAGTTTAGCAGTAGCTAAATAGTTTTTAAGTAGGGACAAGATTATGGTTTTCCGGTTTTTGCCTCGTTTTGAATAGAAGCATAGCGAAATTTTCGTGCCAGTCGTCAGGGTTTACAGTCGATTATAAAATTTCCTTGAAAACTATTATCAGTTTTTCCGACAGTTCTTTTTTGCCTTATTTTAGGAACTCGGTCGATGTGCCGTCTGGATCTTATAATTTTTTATTTTTTGCTTCTTTTACAACATGCTAGGTTTGAAATAATTCGTTAAATTATTCTGAATTAATTCATATATACGCTAAAAAGATGGATACAGTTGATATTGCTTTGTTTTTTTAATCATAAAAAGTGAAAAAAATCATGTTTTGTCTATAAAACGTTTCTTATACATTTTAGAGAAAAATAGTTGTAGTTCTTAAAAACTAATATATAAAAATGTTATTACTATAATCGGTTCACAATTTGTCGATAGCTCACTACAAGTTCAACTATAATTGGAGAACTGAAATACAGACTAACCCATCTTGTATCTGAAGAAATACAATACAGCAGTCAACCTTATAATTCCATTACGAAGGTATTTTGGTTACAGATAACCGACCAGTGTGTTTTAAATATATCCATTATTTTCGAATCCGGAGAAAACTAAAAAATATTTTTGAAAAATTTAAACGCAGAATGAAAGATTACATTATTACTGAGGGAAAACAGAAATTCCCTGAAAACTTCTACAATGTTTATTTTAATATGTTATGAAATAAGGGGTGAAAATAAAAGAGAAAATATAGTATAATTTTTAATTGAAAATATTACATGCAAAAGAAACTTTTTATTTATTCTAATAAATATTTCATTCTGCCTTTAAATTGTTCAAAAATGCTTTTTAGTTTTCGCAGGATTTGAAAAAAAACTGGATACATTTAAAACACATTGAACATTTTGACAGGCGACATATTGTGCCTTTCCCCTTTAATACCTTACGATTACAACTACTATTACTTACCTTATTTAAGTACGTTAGAAAACTATTCAAATTCAAAATAAATAGGATCAACTTCGGAATCCAAGACGTCTTGAGGGTTAATAATTAGCGGTTGTGTCTCTATGGTCGCATCAATTATGTTATCAAGATCCCACATTTTTTGTTCTTCTTCTATTACATGTCTTACTGCATCTTTCCAGTTTTGTTCTGTAATATGTTGTAAAGACTTGTATAACAATTCACGTACAGCTTGTATTTTATATGACGTATTTTTACTAGCCACATAACTTTTCATTTGTGCCCAAATGAGTTCAATTGGATTTATTTCGCAGTGGTAGAGTGGAAGTCTAAGGACTGTGATGTTTCGCCTTTCCGCCATTTTGTTAACTACGTATTTCTTGAACTTAGATTTGTGTTGTCGGGCAATTTTTAAAAGTTCTGCTTTTACCATTCCATCTTCGTAAGGCAGATACCTATTCCGCAGCCAGTCAAGAATATCCTGTTTCTTCTACGCAGTTGTTGGAAGTCTTTCTACTACTCGTGAATGATAAGGTGCATTATCTAATACTATAATTGAATTTGGTGGTATATGTTCAATTATCTGCTCAAAATACTCTTGGAAAACATCAGCTGTCATCTCCTCGTGAGTCTTTTGTGCTTTTGGACTGAAATTCCAACAAACCATGCTTAACAAATTCCTTTTCACTGCCAATGTGACAAATTATTAATCTACTGCCTTGACCAGAACTTGGGAGATACCAGTAGACCAACCTTCCATAAAGGCTTGCTGGAGCTTAATATATTTTTATCTGACCAAATTTTTTTTAGAGTATGACCTTAGTTTACCCACGTTTCATCCTGGTAGAAGATTGGCCTTCCTTCAGCCCGGAGTTTTCGTATGGATCTTAGATAATTTCTTCGCCAACATATTATCTCCTCCCGGTCAATCAAAAGTGATTTTATACCCATTATATTAATAAAAATCTGGGCATCCCATCCTAATTATCTTGCAACGAATAGTACCTTCGGATATGAATTCCAGGTTTTCTAGTAAAGTGATGAAACGCGAAGATTAGTATTGAAATATCCAAAGAGATAAGGTATTCTTATTTACAAAATTGTTAATGGTTAAATTCTTATTTTTATTAATATTATATAATAACCAACATTAGCCGTGAAAGTTTTAATTGATTTTTTTGCTAAATAGCTTAGTATTAAAACATTATTAATATTGATAAACATTTTGTAAAGGAAAATAAATGTAAAACGCACATTTCGTGCGTTTTCAACAATTTGTAAACGGATGATATATCTCAGCTAGATCGACCAAATCATCATCATCATCATCACTGGCTCGACAACCCTTTTTGGGTCTTGGCCTGTTCAAGGATTCTTCTCCATTCTGACCTGTTTCGTGCTTTTTTTTTCAGTTTTTAATTTTTAATGTTGTTATATCATTTTCTATTTGTTCTACGTATCTCAGCTTCGGTCTTCCTCTTGTTCTTTTTCCTACTGACACTTGTTTGAATATTTTGTTTGGTATTTCGCCTTCTTCCATTCTTTCCACATGTCCAATCCAACGTAGCCTTCCTATTTTAGTGAATGTTATGATATCCGGATCCTGGTATATGTTGTATAGTTCAGATCGACCAAATAGTTTGTAGAAAAATTCTTTAAAGATTGTGTATTTCGAAAAATGATTTAACAAACTAATTTTCTATATTTTTTTTTTATTAAAATTGTGGCACTTTTCATTATAATTTACCAGTCTTCAAGTAGTCTAGTATTTAAAATCAAATTGCAATCTTACATTGTTTTCAGCAAAGAATTACATTAAATCTTTTGCATATTTTGTTTATTACATATTATTATCACCAAATTTATCAAAAGCAATTGTTAGATACATGTATCAAAG
Source organism: Diabrotica balteata (assembly GCA_918026665.1). Lineage (NCBI taxonomy): Eukaryota > Metazoa > Arthropoda > Insecta > Coleoptera > Chrysomelidae > Diabrotica > Diabrotica balteata. The sequence goes on along the minus strand of OU898279.1, from coordinate 6,825,473 downwards.
AGTGTATTGGAAAAATCGTTACTTCCTTGGTCTAAAAGTATATTCAATCCTACAATTACAGATAATTTTTATTAATTAGTAAACTTGTGCTTTAATAAGGAACTAATTGTGTCATCACTTTAATATAAGCCCATAAGCATATGGCTGTTTAGTTGTATTAAAAACGTATCTTTCCTAAATAAAAAATACTGACCGTATTTTAAAGTGTACCTACCGCATAAATGAAGTATTTAAAAAAATAATTGTAGTATATTAATAGGAGCAGTCTATATTTGAATCAATTGAATAATTGAATTAAAGGTGGCTTAGTCAGACTTCCTGTTTTTAATTAAGTTGATAATTGTTTTATTTAAGCGGTTCATTTTTGCTGTCTTTTGTGTTTTTTAGCTTCCACGAAGAACAGAGGTCGAATAGGTGTATGGGTTAAAGAAATTGATGAGTAGGTAGACGAGTTTCGACACCTCAATGCCAGATTGCTGCAGTTTTGAAAAATTGGTATCGCTCCGTAAACAATTATGTTTGCTACATAATTATACGCATCACATTAGTCATTGTGAAGGTGAAGCAACACGATCTGTTCAAATCGATAAAATATTATATACAATTTTTAAATTGGCATTTTTCCCAAATAAGTATTTTCATATAAAATAATTCCTTTATAATAGGTATTTATTATATTATTTATTATACAGGGTGTTGCACTGCAAAAATGGTATTTTAGTATGGTTTTGATAATGAAACTTTGGAATATTGTCTGAGGTTTTTCTACGACTACGTTCTCCTTTTTTAGTCGAATGAGCTGCTGGTGCTGGTGTCACAGTTACTGATTTTTCAATTTCGGGATAGCCGTCAAAAACGAAATGGCTGCCTGCTGCATAATGTTTTTCGACATATCGCAAATATACATTCATGATCACTTCCACCGTTTCATTTTTCTGTCAAATTACTTTTTGCAATAAAAATCCAACGTCGACGACATGCACAATGCCGTCAGAATGCGTTGGTCTATTTGTACTCACAAATAATTCGTAGAGCTGAGATGTAACGTTTTTCCTGAGACCATTTTCGGTAAATAGTGACAATGAAAAAAGTGCAAGTTCGTATTTTAAATAAGTCTGCATATCTTTTTTACTGTCGATCATTAGAGATATTCGTTGAAATAGCAATAACGGATCAATTGCTATAATATCTCCGTTTACTTTAACGCCTGTTTATATGCCTGTTTCATTGATTTTAAGAAGGCATTTGACAGAGTGCAGCATAATCGGCTTAAAGAAATTTTATTAAATAGAAACATAGACAGTAGAGACATTAGAATCATATGTAACCTCTATTGGAATCAAACAGCAAAAGTGAAAGTTGAAAACGAACTGACCGAGGATATACAGATTCGCCGTGGGGTCCGCCAAAGGTGTATTTTATCACCCTTGTTATTCAATTTATACAGTGAAGCCATCTCAGAATTAGCGCTTGCCGAGATCAGTGAGGGCCTTATAATAAACGGTGAGCCACTTAATAACATAAGATATGCTGACGATACCGTCCTTCTGACAGGAACACTAGAAGAACTGCAACACCTTGCTGAACAACTAAATATATATTGCAACGATTATGGACTAAAAATCAATTTGAAGAAAACCAAGTTCATGGTATTTACAAAAGCACAAAACATCAAAGTTAAGCTAGTACTAGATAATACAGAAATTGAACATATATCTTCGTACAAATACCTTGGAGCATGGATCACAGAAGATACTGATCAAACAAAAGAAATAAGATGCCGCATTGAAATTGCACGGTCAACTTTTAATAGAATGAGAAAACTTTTTTGTAATCACGATATCAATATATCGCTCCGGATAAGAATGCTTCGATGTTATATTTTTTCTACCCTTTTGTATGGAGTTGAAGCTTGGACACTTAAAAAATCCAACATTAAAACATTAAAAACATTAAAAACCTAGAAGCATTCGAAATGTGGTGTTACCGACGTATTTTGAAAATATCATGGATGGATCGCAAAACAAACGAACAAGTTCTCGAACAACTAGGAAAATAATGCGAAGTTTTAAATTCCATAAAAATCAGAAAATTGGACTACTTGGGACACATCATGAGAGGTGAAAAATACGAACTATTAAGGAATAATAATGCAGGGTAAAATCAAAGGTAGAAGAAGCGTAGGAAGACGTAAAATCTCGTGGCTACACAATCTCCGTGAATGGTTTGGATGCAGTTCAATTGAACTATTCAGGCGCGTGACCAATAAAATTATAATTGCCAGAATGATTTCCAATCTCCGATAGGAGTGGAACTTGAAGAAGAAGACTTTAACGGAAGATTGAATGGTTTTTAGAGACAACACTTTGTTTTTTCTTTTAAATTTGACACTGCCAAAATTCATTCTCACAATAGCTTGTAAAGATTTTTCTTATTCTTCATACTTCTTCTTCTTCAAATGCAAATCCACTAATGGATGTTAGCGACCACATTTTCCATTAATTCTCTATTTCTTGCAATATGTATCAGAGATTGTATGTCGTTAATCCCTGTCCATTGCCTTATGTTTCGGAGCCTGGACATTTTCTTGCGTCCCATTCCTCTCTTGCCTTCAATTTTACCCTCGATTATAAGTTGGAGGAACTGGTATTTTTCATTTCGCATGATGTGACCTAGATACGCCGTTTTCCTTTTCTTGATGGTTTCGAAAAGTTGGCGTTCTTGGTTTATTCTTTTAAGGACATCTATATTTGTGATTTTCGCTGTCCATGGTATTTTTAGGATACGGCGATAAAGCCACATTTCGAAAGCTTCTAATCTGTTTATATCCCTCGTTTTGAGTGTCCAGCCCTCTACGCCATATAGCAGCACTGACCATACGTAGCACTTAGTAAACCTTAGTCTCAGTTGAAGATCGAACTCTGAACAAGTCAGTACCTTCTTGAATTTTCCGAAAGCTTGTCGAGCTTGCTCAATGCGACATTTTACTTCCCTGTCCGATGCCAAGTCTTCAAAAAGCCACGATCCCAGGTATTTAAATTTACTCACTCTTTCAATGGACTTAGTATTCAGTGTTATGGTGGAGTTTTCAAGTGCATACGCTTCGTACGCTTCGTAACAATTTACAGAAGTACTGCCAATAATTCCAGAAAATATTGACATAATGTTATCAGTCTCTGAAAAGGGATCATATCTGTTGAAAAATTTATGTAATAGTTGCAAATCAGCTACATCTCTTGTTATTCTATATTCCCGTGAATCAATGAGCTGAACTTCCACAAGTATGATCATAGCTTATAGTTAATTGTACATAATGATAAAAAAAAATAGTTCGATTCGAGTTTTCTTCGTTTTTTGTGAACATTTCCTATAGTAATGTATATTTTTTACACTATTGTAAAATAGAGATTTCAACGAACAAAAAGCCCACCGACTTTTTAAAAAAAGCTGATATTTTGACGCGTGAATTTTCGATTGAAAATTAGGGTGCTTTTTCGATAATAAATCAATATCAGGGAAAAAAAATAAAATTGTCTATTCCAAAAAATTACAGTGTATTTGATACATCCTAAGACAAGTTTTCACCAAATTTCTTTAATTTTTTTTTTAGATAAAAATAAAAAATCAAAAAACTTCATTTTTTGAAATTTCCACAAAAATTTTGAGGTTATGTGAAAAAAGTATAAATACAGAAGGTGTAGATCTTTTTGTTGCCTACAACTTTGCTATTTAACTTTTTTCCATAGCACTTGTAGTTTCGCCGAAAATCGTGATAAACCGATTTTTACCCTTAAACACCCCCCCCCCCCCCCCACCTCGGATGGAGTGTAATTTATTTTTTCTTCCAATTTTAGCATATTCTCTTCTTTTTCCAATAGTTTTCATTCTACTATATTTTTTTTTACTTTTTACGTTTTTTAAAGGCTTGGATACTGGTCTAATAAGATCCTATCGAATAATATCTTACGAGCAATACATACATACAAATTTCCAAAATTTGTGTGTCCCCTGGTGATAGAGAAAATATCTCAAATCGTTTCATTGACCCTGTGTTCTACTCTGTTTACATCAGAATATCGAAATCGCCCTAAAATCGAATGCCTATACTTTTCACCAACAGGTAAATAGTTACCTTAGTATAATAATACCAGGTACCTAATTCAAGATAGGGTGTCGCATCTGCTAAAGGCGGCTGCTGTTCAAAAGCATACGGCGTGCGTCTCGATTCCCATTGGCTAGCGACTCGTGGCTGCAGATGCTACGCTACCCCCACTACCCGTTCTTCCGGATACTTTTCTCACTGTCCGTTTCTGAATTTGGCCAGTTTTACGCTCACATCGGTAGGGTTTGTATCGCGTGCTCCTCTTATCTTAGTTTTCTAGTCGTATTAACACGTTCACATGGAAATAGGACTGTTCTTGATGAACTGTAAGTGTTTTTGAAAAACTTTTGTGCTTGTGACTGATGGGTATATTAGAAAATAACGCGTGCAACTGCAACAGTGTTGAAAATAAAGGAGAAAAGAAGTTTTCGCCATTAAAAGGGAAAATGAAGGTTCTGAAGAAAATCAAAAGACGCATGGGACTAGGTTAGTACTTTTTATTAAATCTTTTAATAGCAACAAAATGATCAATAAAAAAGATTCTGCCATTTATATATGCTTAATGAGGTATGGGACAAAAAATATAGAAAAGCTTTTTATTGACGAACTTGGAAGTAAAATTTCAAAATACTTTTAAAATAATGTGTGTGTTTTCAAAAGTTACTATTTAGATGCATATATTTCTTAACATTAAAACCAAAATTAGTCGAAATATTCGCACGAGTATATATTTTATTTGTTAAAGTCAAAAATACCTACCTTTATTTTATTTGTATTGATTATTTTATAGTTTCAAAAAAGGAATACCACATCTATCTGGGTAAAAAGTATTTAATATTTATATAGAGCACTTTGAATTGTTAGTGGTTTTAGCGAATAATCAATCAAATATATTTAAAAATTATTTCGTCTTCGTCTTGAATGTTACTTTTGTCTTTGTCTAACCCATTTCTTTGAGATCATAATAGTTTGAATAAAATTTTCCTCAGGGCCGCAAGTACAAGTGGTGCTATGAAATAACTTTAAAACTATATGACTATAACATAAGTGTATTACAAGTTACGTGTACAAAAACAATATAATTATAAATTATGTGCACTGTTTTGCATGTAAAAAGTAGGAAAATGTCTTTTACTTAACTCCAGGAATGTCAAATCCTGAATTTATTATTTCTTTGAAGCCGACAGGCGAAATCTTTCACAGCTCTCTAGAATGGCAACTATGTTAGCAGGTTGGGAAGAAACTGCAATTCTCAAAATGGTTTCAACGTTCTCACTAGTTAGCCTAGATCTGTACGTTTTTTATGAACTTCAGCTTCATCAATCAGTCAACCGCGTCCACTCCTGGACATAGGCTTCCCTCAGTTCTTTCCAATGTTCTCTACACTGGGCCGCTTGTAGCCAGTTTCCCGCTACACGTTTTATATATCGGTCCATCTAGTCGGTGGTCGTCCTCGGCTTCTTTTATAGTTTCTGGGATTCCATTCCATAATACGTCTTGTCCACCGTCCATCTTGTGCTCTGGCTAAGTGCCCTGCCCAGTTCCACTTAAGCGACGTGGTTCTTTCGATGACGTCTTGAACTCCTGATCTTTGCCTAATTTGTTGGTTTGTTATGTGGTCTCGAAGGCTCACGTTCAGCATTACACGTTCCATAGCTCTTTGTGTAACTCTGAGTTTATTCGCAGATTTTTGCGTGAGTGTTATAAGTCTTTGCTCCATTAGTTTGTACAGGTAAAACACATTGGTTATAAACCTTTCGCTTGAGACACATGGGAATTGAACTTGTACGTGTCGTGTTCCTGTAATCTATTCGGCTTTGATTTAGAGCTTCCAGTATTGTTTTAAACTCTACAGAATCAAAAGCCTTCTCGTAATCGACAAATGCAAGAAAGTGGTATGTTGTACTCGATGCACTTTTCTATTAAGATCTTTATGATATGCAAATGGTCATTTGTGCCATATCCTGCCTGAAGCCTGCCTGTTCTTTGGGCTGATAGAAATCAAGTTTAGGTGTTAGCCTCTTTGTTAAGGTTTTCATAAAGAGTTTGTACATGTTTGAACTTCAGCTTACTGAATGGAGATTCAGACATATGTAAATACAAAAATTCACAAAATTTTCTGAGCACAGTCACCTAAGTTCGAAAATTTGTCATTTTCAACTACTTCCCAAAACTTCTAGTGAGCTTTTTCTTTGTTTTTTTTTCTTCATTTACATTTTCGGGCATGGGCATTTACGAGGGCCACAAGGTTTTGAAACATCTTTACTGGCCGGCCAGTGCCACTGTGGTGGGGGTAAATATGACTAATGCGAAATGCGCTACAATGCATGGCGATTACACTACTGTAATCTGATTAATTACATAAATATAATATATAATTTAGATTATAACTCGCAAATTTTGTTTTACTTTTTTCTGTCGCCTCTGTAATTGTCCAGGCCTCAACTCCACACAGCAAGACAGAGAACACGTAGCATCTCAATACTCTAATTCTAATTTCAATGTTGAGTTTTCCATTGCTTTCATCTTGTCATTTATTTAGTTCGCAACCTAAGTACTAATATCTGTGCACCCTGCCTTTATTTATTTAGCGTATGGCTCAATACATGGAGTAAACACAGTAATAATTGTAAAAAACGTAAGTACATAATTCAAAAATACAAACATAAGATTATAAAAACGAACATAGACAAAATACGGATAAAATATAAGATAATACAAACAGATAAGCTTATATCTTTAAGTCAAGTTAAGCTATCCATTCAAGGCTTGCAGGCGTAGTTTTGAAAAATTCTTTTGGGTTCCCTCGATATGCCCTCGATTCACATGTCTCCACTATGTGTTAGATGGTTTGATCTGGAGCTCCACAGTCGCAGCTGGAGGTAGGCTGTTTTCCCCATTTATGTAGGTTGTGTGCGCATACTGCATGTCCCGTTCTAATTCGGTTTAGGCTCTTCCATATGTTTCGTGGCTGGTCGAAGCCATCAGGCTTTTGGAGTGGGTCAATAAGGTTGGATACTTCAGGTCGGACTTCCTCAGTCCACAGCGTGCGCCATCTTGAGGTAACATTGAAATCATCTGCTGTTAGCTGTTGGGCTGTTCTTATGGGTGGTTTTCTGGATGGGAGTCGGTTTGCTGCCTAAAAGTTTTCCTTTAGCATAAAGACTGTCTTCCCAATCTTGTTCTTGCTTACCACCATGATTTTTATTTTATTTGTATTCAGTGCCATTCCATATCTCTCGCAGTATTGAGTAATGCGATGAACCAAGATCTGTAATCCTTCTCTGCTGTCCGCAAGGAGTATTGTGTCATCTGCGTATCTAAGATTATTCAGGCGTGCTCTGTTAATAAATATTCCTTCATTTACGTCTTCTAATGCCTCTTTAAACAATTTTTCTGAATACACGTATTAAAAATAAAGGGGAAAGCACACATCCTTGTCTTACTCCACGATTTATAGGTATTTCTTTCGATTTTTTGCATTTGCAGTATTTTTGCCATTCTTCAATGTTGTGCTTTGTCGAAAGCTTTTTCGAAGTCTACTAGACATATAAATACGTCGCAATTAACATCTCGACATCGTTCGATTAGTGTTTGTACAGTAAATAATGCTTCTCTGGTACCAAAGCCTTTTGTGAATCCCAATTGGTTTTCAGTTATTCTATCACAGCTTTTTATAGATACGTTCGTGTATCAAAGAATACTTTTAGAATATGGTTCATCAAGCTAATTGTCCTGTGCTCTTCACTTATGCCTTATTAAGCTATATTTTTATATACATACTGTGTTTATTAAGGAATTAAACAACTTACTGTTGTTTGTCAAGTAATATATACCGTTTGTTGACATTTTGCTATTTTTCTCACACTTCAACAATAATGTTCATTTCCCTGCACTTTACCTACATTTACATTGTTTCAATGTAAATATTCCATGTAAGAATTAGTCACCCATGAGAAAACTCAGTCTTGCATATTGCAGTTTAAAATAGAATGTGATCTATTTTTAAAAAATTAATCAATATTTCGAATGTCGATTTTCGTGTCCGGGGTCAACACTAATTAATAAAAGTCATTAAGAAAACATTTCGATACGAACACTCACATATATTTTTATTTTCCTAACTAGGTATTTCGTGTTGCGAGGTCCTTTTTTTGTCCCATTTCCTTTACTCATTTTTCCTACAAAATATCTACTTGTTCAGAGATAGTTATGAAATTTGCTCAAAAAACTAAGTTATGATTGATGATAAAAGCATTGAACAGGTAATACATCTATCTGCTGTATAAACAAAAGGACATAGACGTGGAGAGGCATTTTCGAGGGGCGCAAAATTTGGGATTGTAACCAAGACTATAGTACATTTGAAAATGATTGCTAGCACAAATTTATTGTACGTCAGATAAAACCCGATATCATCATAAAACAGTGACAGTGAGATTTTCTAAAATAAAACATTAAGCATTGTTCTGAAAGTTTTTGGGTTTCCCTAAAAGTTTTAAACGTACCAATTTATTTCAATGTTTCTCTTATATTTTGTAGTCATTTTAATCAATAAATGATATAAGTACGTAATCTCTACAGGTACAAAATATTTATAATTTCCAAAAAGGAGAGGGTCAATTTACAAGCCCGTAACTTTCTTAGAAAGGATTAAAAATAGCCACGCGGCAAAACGTGTTTTGCAGATTGTGAATCCTTTTTGGTTAAGATTTTTGTAAGTCCTTTGATTATAACACGTAGGATTGTTAGTTCTATAATAAAAAGCGATATTAATAAGTAAACTTGTGTAGTACTATTTAGTTTCAGGAATTCATATCTGTCACCACGTGTCATAAGTCCATGTCTCCACACCATACAAAAGAACAGAAAATACATACTTTAGTATTCGTTTTTCTTCTTTTAATTTCCAGAATTGTAGTGTATTTAGTTTAGTTAGATTAGGTTATTAAGTGAACGTTATTACACATGCTGCTGGCTGGATGGGCACTTAGCCCGATTGCCGAGGAAAAAAATTGCCAAGTATTCATTTTATAAGATTTAGGCTGAGGTCTGTACAACATAATATTTGCTTCATATTATTGAATCCTTGAAACCCTTGAATCCGTTCTATCGTTCTTATCGTCTTAAGTTACGTGTAGATTGATGTACCTATCTAATATTTTTCTTTGATATAACCATGAATTTTGTTTTCTTTATGTTTAGTGACAGATCAAATTCTTTACTCGCTGCAATAACCTTATCTAAAAATTTTTGTAAATCTGTAATATTTTCTGCGATTAGTATCGTATCATCAGTATATCTAATTTCACATGGGTAGGTCATTTATTTTTATGCCGGTTACTTCATCTTCTAATGCTTTTTTGAATATTTGAATATTTCCTCTGAGTATGCATTAAACAGTGATGGCGACAAGACAAACCCCTGTCTAGCACCTCTTTTGATTTTGATTTCATAATACTTCATACTTTATACAGCTTCTTGTTTATAATACAAATTCATGTTATGTCTTATGGCTTATGTTTCACTGTATCGAATGCCTTGTTATAATCTAGGAAGCAGACATAGATGTCCTGGTTTACATCTAAACATCTCTGTATTGGCACATTTACTGCATATAATGCCTCTCTGGTTCCTTGAGCATTTCTAAATCCGAACTGAATTTGTGCTATGTCTTGTTCTAACTGTTTATATATTCTAAGATGAATAATCTTTAGAAATACTTTTAGTATATGGCACATTAGATTGATTGTACGGTGATCGCAACATTGTCTGGCGTTTTTCTTTTCCGGTATAATCACGAATGTTGATGGAAGCCATTCTTTAGGTAATATACCTGTTCTGTATATGATATTAAATAATTCGACAATAACATGTATATTACAGTCGGCGATAAGTAGCAATATTTCTGTCGGCGTTTCGTCTGGTCCTACTGCTTTCTCAGTTTTCATTTCTTTAATTCTGTATTTTACTTCTCTTTCTGTTATTTCTGGTCCAGTCTCTTCAACGAAATATTCGTTATCTATTCTGTATCGTTTGTACTCTGGTCTTCTAGTTAATTATTTTATTTTCCTGTGTAAATTGTCCTGTCACCAACAACTTGGTGACACACAGTTTGGATTCCGCAATAACCTTGGAACAAGAGAAGCACTATTTAGTATTCAGGTTATGGTACAGAGATGCAGAGATGTCGGACATCCAGTTTATATTTGTTTTATTCTTCTTCTTAAAGTGCCCTCTCCTCAATGGAGGTTGGCTACTACAATTTTAAACTCTTCTCTATCTTCAGCTGTTCTTATTAGCTGTTCAAAATTTAGCCCTGTCCATTGTTGGATGTTTCTGAGCCATGATAGTCTTTTCCTTCCTAGGCCTCTCTTTCCCTCGATTTTTCCTTTCACTATAAGTTGGGCATATTGGTACTTATTATTTCTCAGTATGTGGCCTAGGTATGATGTTTTTCTTACTTTTACTGTGTTAAAAAGTTCTCTTTCCTTGCCTATTCTATGCAGCACTTCTTCGTTTGAGGTATGCGATGTCCATGAAATTTTGAGTATTCTCCGGTAGATCCACATTTCAAAGGCCTCCAATTTATTTATCGTTGATGTTTTAAGGGTCCACGTTTCAACTGCATATAGAAGAGTCGACCAGACGTAGCATTTTGATAAACGTAGTCGAATTTCGAGTTTTATTCGAGAATCACAAAGCAGTTTTTTTATTTTTTCGAAGGATTTTCTAGCCTGTTCTATTCTCGATCTTATTTCTTGATCAGGATTTAGGCTGCTATCGATCCAACATCCCAGGTACTTAAATCTATTGACCTGTTCTAAGATGTGCCCATTTATTGTGCAAGGTTGAGGTACGTTTTGGTTTTTTCGGATTGACATCACTTTGGTTTTTTTAATGTTTATTTTCATACCAAATTGCTCACAGGTCGAGTTGGTCTTGTCGATGAGTCGTTGTAGACCTGAGTCGGAATCCGCAATTAACACTGTATCATCGGCGTATCTGATACTGTTGATATTTACGCCATTCACCTTGACTCCATCCTTGGAATCCTCCAATGCTTCTTTAAATAGAAACTCGGAATAAAGATTAAACAGCAGAGGCGACAGAACACATCCCTGTCTAACTCCCCTCCTAATTTCTACTTCTGCGGATGTGGAACCTTCGATCCTAACTCTGGCTTTTTGGTTCCAGTACAAGTTTTTTAAGAATTTGATGTCTTTTCCATCTAAACCGACTTCTTGCAAACGTTCTAATAGTAGGTCGTGTCTTACTTTATCAAATGCTTTTTCGAAGTCTATAAAGCATATAAATATATCTTTCTGTTGGTCGTAGCATTTTTGGGCGAGAACTAATAAACTGAACAGGGCTTCTCTCGTTCCCATGCCGGCTCTGAATCCAAACTGATCGTCTCCGATGATTGTTTCGCACTTTCTATAGATACGATTATGTACGATTTTTAGTAGGACTTTTACAGCATGACTCATAAGGCTTATCAGACGGAACTCATTGCAGTGTTGTGGGTTTGGCTTTTTTGGTAGTGGGATGAATATTGACTCCAGCCAATCTTGAGGTATTTTACCTGTATCATAAATGCGATTGAATAAAAGGACAAATAATTCGATATTTTCTTCGCTGATTAATTTGAGCGTTTCTGGGTATATTCCGTCTGGACCTGGGCTTTTATTTGTTTTGAGATGATTAATTGCATTTATGATTTCAGATTTCAGAATTGTTGGCCCTTCGTTGTTATTTTCCAATCTTGGTTCTTCTCGTATGTCGTGAAAAAGAATTTTAATATAGTTTTCCCATTCTTTCAGTTTATCTTCCGTTGATTCTAGCAGTTTGTCATCCGTGTTCAGCATGGTGTGAAAAGTCGTTCTCTTGGTAGTCGATGTAAACTCTTTTACCTTTTTATGTAAATTAAAAAAATCGTGCCTTTGTTGCAGTTCTTCTATTTCAACGCATTTTGTTTCCAGCCATTTCTCTTTTGCTTCGGTTATTTTTTTTCGAATTATTCTATTTAGTCTTTTGTATTCTACGTCCTTGTCATTTTTTCCTTTAGCTTCTCTTCGTTTGTTCATTAATTGTAAAATCTCTTCTGTCATCCATTCCTGTTTGTTATTTCTAGGTGTTACTTTTAGATGTTTTTCCGTTACATTGTTAATTTGTTCTTTAATAGTTTTCCACAGAACGTTTATGTCATCGTACTTTCTAATTCTATTGTGGTCAATATTTCCTAAATTTTTGTTTAATTCTTTATTTACTGTCTTATGTATGGTGTCGTTTTTCAATATTTGGATGTCTAATAGTTGGTGTTGAGGTTTTTGTTTCTTGATTAGTTTCCATCTTGCGCGAACTTTTGCAACAACAGGATTATGATCGGAATTGATGTCAGTTCCAGGATATGTTTTTGCACTGATGATTGCATTGTGATATCTTTTGTTGACCAATATGTAATCTATTTGGTTACGGATTACTCTGTTTTCATTGTGTTGTGGTGAAGTCCATGTGTACAATCTGCGAGGGTGTAATTTAAACCATGTATTTGTCACTACCATGTTGTGTTGTTGGCAGAATTCGGTCATTCTCTCTCCCCTGTCGTTCCTTGCTCCAAGTCCGAAGTTTCCGATCAATCCAGAAACTTTTCCTCTACCTAACTTGGCATTAAAATCACCTAAGATAAATGTTAGGTCTCGTTTTTTGGTCATCTTTATTAGTTTTTCTACGTCAGCATACCACGCTTCTAGCTCTTCTATGGGTTTATCGGCCGTAGGGGCATAAGTTTGAATGATGTTAATATTTACTGGCTTTCCGGATAGTTGAATAAGAAGACATCGGTCCGAAAATGGCACAAAGTTTGTGACGGCATGGTTATATTTGTCTTCTAAAATTACTCCAACCCCGTTACGATGAGCCGGATCGTTATTACCCGAGTAATAGAAAGTTTTGTTCATGGTTTTAACTTTACCTGAACCTGGCCATTTAACTTCACTTAAACCCAATATCTGCAACCCTAAACGTTTCATTTCGTGGCATGCATTTGCTAGTTTTCCTGTTTCGAACAGACTTCTAACGTTCCATGTTGCAATCTTAAAGTTTGTATTTAAAATATTTAGGCTATTCCTCCCGGGGATTCTTCGCACCCCTTGATCATCTAAGATCTGCCGGGACTAGGGGCCAATTCTGTTTGTGCTTTCATTGTAGTTTTCTTGGGAAATATATACCAGAGTGGTTTCCCGTTGCCTTCTCTGGTTTGTATTTTAGCCGATCCTCTGGACACAGACGCTATTTGCAGCCGCCCACTCTGGGTCAGACGCTGCGTGCTAGTTTGATCCCTACCACTTACCAGCTCATCCGCCCGAAGCCGTTGGACAGCAAGTGGGAGATCGCTTATACCGGCAATTGCTCGGTAAATATTTTCGCCATATCTGGCTACCCTCACTTAGTTTAGCCTGCAGACCAATGCAGTTGCCCGGGGTGTGGCACGTGGAGCCATAAGTGAGAGTTAGTTGTCTTATGAGGACCAGTTAGCAAGAACCATCTCCCGTCTATGACGCTCGATGTGGTCGTTCCGATAAAAGGTGCTACCTCTATAACACAACTCTACACCCCCTAATTTGTTTTATTACGTTCGAGAAATCAGTAAAGCAGGGCTGCATTTTGTCCCCGCTAAGGATTACCACAACGTGTGATGAATATGGCCTTAAGCTAAACACCGCAAAGACAAAGGTGATGGTCGTCAGTAAAACGCCAATACAACCGGAAGTGGTAATAGCTTATGGTGAACAACTGGGGAGGACTAACAGTATCACTTACCTTGGTTGTAATCTAAATGAGAACTGGGACATGAGCAAATAAATTAGAATACGGATAGAGAAGGCCAGAGCTGCATTCTTTAAGATGGAGAAACTGTTATGTGGAAACAATATTACTTTAAGTCTGAAAATTAGATTAGTGAGATGTTATGTGTTCTCTACTCTTTTGTATGGTGTCGAAGCTTGGACTTTAACGGATACACTTCTCAAGAAACTGGAAGTCTTTGAAATCTGGGATCGGAGAATCCTACGAATAATTTGGGTAAATAAAGTTCGTAATGAAGTTTTTTTGCATCGGATGGGAAAAGTTTAGTTATTTTGGCCATGTTATGCGCCACCCAGAGAGATATAATATACTCCTTTTAATAATACAAGGCAAGGTAGACGGAAGAAAAGGGCCAGGCCGAAGAAGAACGTCATGGCTTAGAAACCTGAGAGATTGGTTTAACAGAACCTCTGCATCTCTTTTCGGAGCTGCCGTCAACAAAATTACTAGAGCCAATTTGATAGCCAACGCTCGATAATCGAGCAAGGCACATGAAGAAGAAGTGTAAATTAAAGCTGTCATGTTTATTTATACAGGAATCAGTTGTACGTAATATTGACATTTTATTTTTTCATATTAAAATAATTTTATGTTCTTCAATGAGGCATTCAGTTATTGTTTAGTTAGCTCATTTGCATTTTGTGTATTGTATTTGAAATTTGTCGGTTGTATAATAAGGTATCAATTTATTGCGTTTTTTCTGCATAGACCAACCTTGTATTTAGACCTTTGCCATAACATTTGTGCTATCAATCATTTTCAAATATACTATAGTGCTTTCAGAATTCATGTAGACCTAATAGTTTACGCATATGAAGTTTGTATATAAAGCTTTCTAGGATAAATAATTTCAATTTTGCAATGAAAGTTTAGTGAAACTTCTTGAAATTTTTATACCTGAATACAATGTGATATTATCCCTATTATAACGCGAAACTAGAGTTTTTTGTACATTTTTTGAAAAGTTAATAATTTTCAAAAAATCGACGTTTGAAACCATTTTTGCTGTTATTAAACAACAATTTAAAAGAAAGAATGCTACAAACTCTCATTTTAAAGGATTTTCTACGCTTTTTCAGGAAAATTGTGTGACTTTTCCGTATAAAAGTATTTAAAATCAAGCAGCGATCTTACATTGTTTATATATTGTTTATAAGTAAAACATGTAAACAATTTATCGAACACAGTTGTTAGATACCTGCTTAGACACCTGGTATAATATCTGGTCTACAAGTAAATGTCAGGGCTGAGTGTTTCATTCCTTGACATATTTGATTTCTAAATGATTTTTTCTTTTTTAATGCCTTTCGATTTTTTAGGTGAATTCACGTAAGTCCGTATTAATGTTTCATGATGTATAAATATTTTGTGGTTCTCGACGATTTCCGAATAACGTTCTATAACAGTCCTCTACCTTATTATAAAACTCTCCAAGCAATTTAAAATACATTTGGAAATAAAAATGGGGCCGAAATCGCTCATAAAGTATTCCTCACATGCTTCTTGGATGTTAAACTTCTTCAACAATTAATATTAAGTCTAGTACCTAGTGTGCCTTGGTGAATCTACGCTTAAGGTTGTCTTTCGATTGTTTCTTCGTGACGTTATTTTCACGTTAACTACTTACGCACGACTTTGGCGTGTTCCCACGGTAGCGAGACGCTGTTGCCAACTCTTATTACATTTCATAAACGATACAGATTTCTATATAAAACATTTTATTATCTCTCAGCTGATTAGTACATCCGGTTTTTATTTTAAATCTTTTCGTAGCTGCTTCGGCGGATATTTCGTATAAAGGAACTTATTCATTGCAGTGATTATAAACAAAAGATAATTGTGGCCTATTCAGAATCGGTGTTTCATAAAGGTATATTGATGTACAACAATAATAAAGACATGATTCATTCACATTGATATATAAAGAAGCCGCCTTGTCGGTTAAGTTTTTGTAATGTAATATGGATCAATTTCAAACTAGGAGATTGCAATTTTAAAGATAATTTCATACTAAAATATGGTCGTAAATCATAAAGTAAGCCACTTGTTGTGTAATTCATTTATAAAGGATAGGATTTTATACAATATCTATTTTGTTGGTGGGTGTTTGTTGTCAGAGTTATTTATCTCTAAATTTTGTTTTGTTGATAATTTATTTGAATCTTCCACTTGTCGTTAACCATGCTTCTTTCTTGTCTAATTTTTGTTTATTTGGTTTTTTTTTCTATTTGTTGCCAAATTGAACGAGCAATAAAATTAGCAAAAACCAGAAAAGCGATGGAGCCAGATGAAATACTGAGCCAAATTAAAGCTGTTCGAAAGTTCAGGTAACAGTTCTCAGCTTCATATTTTTAATAAAATTTATGAAACTGGCTGTATACCAATGGATTGACTGTTGTCGACTGTTTTTGTGACAATGTCTAGAAAAACAAATGCGAAAAGATGTAGTAAGTACCGAATTATCAGCCATGGTTTAAAAATATTAGGCTTGATGATTTTAAGAGAGTTCCTGTTAAATTCTTTGTTACTTTTCCTCTATTTTTCACCCTTTTCCATCTCGCTGTTTTTCCCTGCTCGTGCGTTTTCTTTTTCTTCTTTTATAGCATTTTCCCCTAGAGTAGGTATCTGTTGCTGTCATAGTTTTCTTCAGTCATGAAGTCTACAGAAATTCAGATTCTTTATTTTCGTGAGTAATACATGTTGCACCTTATGCAATAACAGGAACTGAATGACTTGTGTCACTTAAAGTTCCCAAAACTGAAACAAAAAGACATGTGGAGTGGGTAGGTTTTTCACCTGAAGATCCTGGAACAGTAACAAGCTTGTATTATCTAAACGCACTGCAGGAGAAGCAACAGAAGCAAGTACCTAGTTCTGATGTGGTGGAGGTTGTCGGTGACACAATGACGCATAGTTTAAAGAATATTCAAATTCGTTGCATGTCTTCAAGTACCTATTATAGCCTTGCTCACTTTGAATACTTTTTTCATCTCCCGAAACATTATTCTCTTGTCGGGGTTTTCATTATTTATAGCTTCGATTGCATTTTGCAATTCATCAGCATTTATTGGTTCCCTTTTGATACCTGTTTTACATCCCCCAGAGAGATATAATATACTTCATGTAATAATACAACACCGATGGAACAAAATTCTTATAAGTTGAAGATTCTGGGAATATAAACGAAGCAGAGGAAGGCCCCAAATGAGATGGGTAGATGATATCAAGCACGTGGGCTCTAGGTGGATGGCTGTATCGACAGACAGAGAAGAATGGAATATGATTGGGGAGGTCTATGACCAAAGATGGACCGAAGAAGGCTAATTAGATAGAATAATACAAGGCAAGATAGATGGAAGAAGAGGAGCCAGGTGGAAGAAGACCGTCATGGCTTAGAAACCTGAGTTTAACAGATCCTCTGCATCCCTTGCTCAAGTTGCGGTCAACAAAATTAGTATAGCCAATTTGATAGTTAAAACTCGATAATAAATATTTGTTAGAGATGCCGTAAATACGCGTAATATGCGGAACTTATACATAATATGAATAAGAAAGCTAAAGCTGTGACTCTAAAGCATTAAAGAATAAAGATGTTAGTTAAATGGGCAACAGAAGCTTCTGATAGATCTAAAATTGCTTTGAGAGTATTGAATGTACTCTCAAAGTTTTTGCTTTGAGAGTATGTAGAATAATTGAATGTACGAAGTATTGGCTATTCGCAAAAAAATGAAGTAATACCGATCAGTTATAATGCCAAGGAATCGTAGAATCATAAGTAATTTGCTTAATGTAACAAGATGTATACATAAGATTGATTTTTATTTTATTTCCCTTGAATTGTACTTTAATAAAAGTTTAAATCCGGCAACCTAGCCAGATTCTTACCGTGAGTAAAAGTCATCGTTACTTCATCATCATCTTCCGAGTTTGTATGTATTGAACAAAGATGGTCGAGTACCTATCTGTGGGTTCGCTTTCGTAAACTATTAAGTTTCTATTGATCTTGCATTAAGGCACTCGTAGCCTTTCCATAACCAATATATTTGGGAAAATCAAACAAAACTGCGGGAATCCACGTATATTATCGAGTGATGAGACATTCTCACGATAGCCTAGCTTGAAAGTCGTATAGATATTTACAGGTGGATTCAAAAACTGCCTCAAATGCAAATGCGGCTTTCAGAAAGCGTGTGAAAAGGACTATAGGGTGTAACATTTCGATGTTTCTTTGATCAATTCAATAGATGGTTAAATCGTGTCCTCATACAAAAATGTGTACTTGCATGTTTGTATTTGTACGTTTATCTTTTAATTTGAAAGTTAAATCCATATACGCATTGTTTCCTCAATAATTCGTAGATAACAACTTTCCTAAATCATTATTAAAATAGATAAACATATTTCCAATGTGCACAAATAGATAAATTTACCTTAGACAAATTTACTGGATACTGGATAAAAAATGATTTTTTTTTTTCATTTTTGGGCAGACTTTCAAGAAAATTACCATTTATGTATAATTAGATAACCGCGTGGATAAAGAATTATGAAAATAAGGCAAGGAATAACGATATTATGTCATAACAAACCGATAACAAGAACAAGACTATCAAAATATTAAAGATTTTAACGGTAACGTAAGCACTTATTATTTTTAAATCATAAACAATAATAAAAACTTACCAGATTAATAGCACTTCAAAAGTTTTTGTTAAAATGAAAATTTACACTGTTGAAACAAATTTGAAATCTAGTCCTCATTCTGTTTTACCTACTAGAAAAACGGTCAATAACTTGTTTATTAAAGTCTTCAATGTTGCTGGAAAACATTTTTTCTGTCGATAACGTTCCCAATGCGCTAAGTTTTTCTTCTGTCATCGAGTTCAGGGCCAGTGTCATGGCCACGTGGCCCTTTAGGACTATCTGCCGCTGATGCATACTCTGTGTAGTATTATTTGCTATTTATTTTATATTGAGGTTATATATAAAGTATGTATACTGTTTTGTTCTAAAAGAATATTAAATTTATTTAAATGTATATTTCTTTGTTTCTTAGGATATGAATTTTCATTTACTATGTAAACTAAAAATAATTTGATCAAAATCAGAATTTGATATCACACTGAAAGTAAATCTTCAATACTTGACCAGAATGCATTGAGAATAAATAACATATTCTTTCTAAAGATAGAAAAGACTAAAAAAAAGACCATTATAACTGCTGCTAAAGAAAGCATTGGAAGGTTAATTTAAATGGAGAAAGGAAGATAATACCATAATTCATCAACGAAATTAAAACTTTAGCTTATGAAAAACTTCACTATCAAAGTAATAAGATCTCCACAAATTACCAGCACTATGTAACCACACGGAATAATGTCAACTCGCAAATAAGTAATATATCTTGTTCAACCAAAAATAAATTAGATCTATGAAATTGTAACCTTTCGCGATCATGGACAAACTCGCTCTATGTAGAATGTTTTCCAAACTTCTGCTTGAATATGCTGAACGTAACTTCAAGCCCTTTGGTATTAGATTATTGTCTCTACATCTTCGTAAAAATTTGATTGAATTTTGACAATGTGCCAGTTTCTTGTACATAATGTCCAATCTCCGAAAATTTTGAATAACACTGGGACCATACCGGTTTTGTAATATTGTTTGAAAGCTTTTCTTGTGGCATTTTAAAGTAACTAGTAGTAATGATTGTATTTTGAGAACGATTTGCGAAGTGGAAATTGAAACATTAATAAACATACTTTAATTGTAGTTTATTCACATTTAAATAATAATTCTCTATTTGTCTATTAAAATATTAAATTTCCAAGTATTTTCTCTCTTCGACAATAACCCATGACAGTGACCCTTCATAAAATAGGTAGTTTACAAGTTTGTTTCTTTAGTTTTAAGTTCCGCAAACAATCTTAAACAAAAACTAAATATGAATAAGTATTTTAGGTCCCCTGGTTCGAAATCGTTAGCAATATTTTTCCATTCGGTCTCCCCATTTACGAGACTTTTCCTCTATTTTCAATGCATACAAACGACTTTTCTATAACCCCTAGACACCAAAAATACAATGAACTAGTCACCACAAGGTAATAAATAGCCGTTTTAGATTTCCTTAGGGTGCAGTGGGATGAGGGCACTAGATCTATCCTTTCCTAGACCAAGTTTATGGGGGTGGCGTAGTAAATAGCGCCAGATGGGATGTTTCTCAGGAGATTTTTCCTTCTCGGCTTAACTAGAACAGATGTAAGGGGTGTTTTCGGTTTAAAGTTGAGATTATCACCGGCATGTATATCCCGGAAGAATGTTTTGATGAGTTTTTTATACAATTATGAGTATTATTTTCTTCTAGTGGGGTTTCGTGTGATATTTACTGTAAATCAAATCATCTAAGTTAAACCAGGGCGGATCTGTTTTGAGGTAGATGTGAGATTCTTTCATTGGGATTTTTGCAGAAATAGCAGTGATAACATCAGTAATTAGTAATAATCTCTCAAATAGATCGGGAACATTCATAAAAAATTAAACTATTTAAAAATTAATAAAAACTTCGATTTTTTCTACTTTTCTTGTTTGACATTTTTTTTACTTATATAAAACGTACTTAGCCTATCTGACACACTATATGCAGTTGAAATCGGATTATTTGGATGGTCCCAGAATGTTTTAAAATTATAAACATTTCTTTGGCTTATAAACAAATAGAATAGCTCTGTAACTATTAGCGCAAATTAAATTTAAGAAACGGCATTGGAAAACACTCGTCAAGACGTTTCTTATAAAGGAAAAAAAGTTGAATTATGAGCAGAGGTTCTTGAGATACAACCGATCAAAGTTAACTGGTATTTGCGACGAAGTTATCAACAATAGGATGTTAATCTTTAAACCATTCCTTTTTTTCTTTGGAAGCTCCTTACTCTTTAAAAAATTTCATATATATAATTCAGGGATTCTACAGTATTCATTCCCTCGCTCAACCGTTTCTATCTCTCTCTGTTGTCCCATTCTCCATCGTTTAGGCCTCTCTTACTCATGGCTTCGTCTACTTCGTTCCTCCAGGATCTTCGGGCTCATCCTCTTTTCCTACTTCCTATGGGGCTCCATTCGTTAATTTTCTTTATGCTAATAATATAATATTCTTTCTGCTGTCGCTAGTTCTTCTTTTATGTCCCTACCACTTTAGTCTTTTTTGTTCTATATATGTTAGTATATATGTCAGTTACTTGTAATAATCTTTCCATTCTTTGTCCTGTATATTTCCCATTTTAATTGTTTCTTTTGAGGTTTGTTTCAATCCTCTCAGTACTTTCCATGACTCCGAAGTTCTTGTACCTCCTATGTATGTTTCAATATTTAAGCAGGTTCTTTTCCATCCTTCATTCTTTTGTTGTGATATTTGTTTTTTCACTTTTCTATCTTTTTCTCTATATTCTTTATAAACTTCATCGTTGTTTGTAGTAAACCATTTTCTATATAGTTGCTTTTTTTCTTCAATCTGTCGTTAAGGTCTACTGTTATAATTATAGAAATAAAGATATTATAACATAAAGATATTATAATAATAAAAACCATCGGTATTCTGCGTGAAAAATACCAAAAAAATTAGGTTGAAGTTAATTGAGTTAATATCAAAATCAGTATACGTAAAAAATGTATTTTCTTAGCTTCTAATGGAGCCATTTTCTTCATTTTTTTTTTAATTTGACGTAACTGGAGTAGAGCTATCTAAATGACATATTACCAAATGCCGGAGATGATTTAGTTTTGTTATATATAAATTAATTCATTTATACTCCACTTGTCAAAGACGAAAATGCCGCTGAACCTCAAAAAATCATACGAACAAGCTGTATTTGCCTAAGATGTTAATTTTGGGACCACAAAAAATATGCAAAAATGTGGGGAAAAAACGGAAAAAAGTAGTTAATTGAGTCTACGATTGATTATTGTGAGATTGTGGTCAATGCGGTGTTTTTGGTAAGACCGAAGTAAAAATTCCTATATTAATTGTACAAAGAGTACAACTACACATAAAAAAATGTTAATTCTCCGAAACATTGCTCAAGGAGGCGTTAATCTCAGTAATCAGTAGGCCGCGGTACCGCAACCGGAAGATGTTCTGGAAATTTGACCAACGATGAAAAAACTGCCTTGCGCTTTCAGAATGTTATGCTCTACAAGCACATACCTACTTCAAATTAGAAAATACTGTTTTAGTTTAACCGTGTATAATATTGTTTGGTAAGGTAGACAACCAAATAAAAGGTTCGAATAAAAAACCTTTAGGATTTCACTTCATCTGTAATTGTCATAAAACTTGTATCAATCTTGGAGATTTGGGTTACCCGCAAAATTTTACATAAAACAGTGTATTTTAATATTGTTTTTTCAGCAATTAGTTAGATGTCTAGTTGAATGTTGAGTAATTGAAAAAATCAGTATCTTGCCATTTTCTTAATTGATTCAGAATTGTTTTTTATTGAGTTAGAAATGATTTTATTTCTTTAAAATAGCTCTCATAATAAAACAAACATTTATTTTCCAATCAACATTGGGCGTGAAAATATAAAACATTTTTTTTTCATATTGAGTAACTATAAAATTAACCATAATTAACAAAAAAAAATCATTTTAAAGTTATCAGTAATGCAAACATATCCTAAAGGGATCCTTTAAAAAAGATAATTATGTTCAATACCTGGGATTTGATTACTCCAGACACAAGAACTCGTAATGATAAGAGTATTATCTGGTATTAAGTATTAATCATTTTAATAAAGAGGAAAAGGTCACTGATTAATAATTGATAAAATAAATTACAATTCAAAACTTACTAGTTCTATTCAAGCACAAGATTATATCTATACTTCCATGCATCCCTTGCGTGTCCAATTAATTCCCTCCAGCCCAAACCTCTTAAATTCCAACAATTCTTCCCTTTCCAATCTACTTTTTCTGAACCACCTCACTCTGTGTTCACGTAGTACCGAGCATAGCCCCATGAAATGCAGAACCTTGCACTTCCCTTTCATTACACAAAGCACACATCCACCTTATATCATTAAAATACACTTATATAACCTATGTGAACGTTGAGTCCAATTAAATCTCTATGATGATTGCAGAAACTAGATTTAGTTGCTTTCTCCAATGCTGTTTCCCTTATCCCAGCACGAATTGCTCCTATTATATGTTTCAGCTCATCCACCCAAAAATTTCTTTGCTCCCACTTTGTGTTAAATTCTACTCTCCCTATCTTTCCCCCAATTTTTCGTAATCTCTTCTCCAACCACAGATTTGCTCAGAAGAAATTTTGGCAGACTTCTTTCCTCATACTCTACCACTCTATTGACATAATTTTTATGTTATTTTATAGTAAATAGATACCCATTCTTTATGTTAGTTTCTAAATTCAAAAAAAAAAAAAATGAAGAATAATGTGCAGAAAAATACAAAGAGGTTGATAAGAACATAAAGCAAAGAATAAGAAATGCCAAAGAATCATGGATTACACTTACAGAACAATGTGTAGAAATGGAAAACTATGAAAGAAAGTATGACACGTTCAATATACATAAAAAAGTAAGAGAAATTACAGGAACCCAAAGAAGACGTCAAATAAGTTTGCTTAAGAACAAAGATGGAAAGATTATTATAGATTTAACAGAGAAAATTAATAGATGGAGTGAATACATAAGAGAATTATTTGAGGACAACAGAAATAACATTGTTCTGATATATGGCGAAACGGGACCTGAAATTCTAAAATGTGAAGTAGAAATGGCACTTAAAAATTCCAAAACTGGGAAGGCAAATGGACCGGATGAGGTTCCTACCGAATTGCTAAAGCTCTTGAATGATGAATCAATAGGTATAATATTGCACTTATTTAATACAATATACAATACTGGTATTATACCTCAAGAGTGGCTGTTGTCTACATTCGTTACACTGCCAAAGAAATCTAATGCTAAAGAATGTTCAGAACATCGAACAATATCTTTAATGAGCCACCTACTAAAGATATTTCTAAAAATCATCCACAACCGAGTTTATCAAAAGTTGGAGTCAGATATTAGTAATACACAGATGGGGTTCAGAAAAGGGCTTGGTGCTCGAGAAGCTCTCTTCGGTTTGAATGTTCTTACACAAAGATGCCTAGACGTTAATCAGGAGGTACATACGTGTTTTATCGATTTTGAGAAAGCGTTTGACAGAGTACGCCATGATAAGCTTAGAGAGATTCTTGAAAGGAAGGACATAGATAATAAAGATCTGCGAATAATTCTCAATCTATATTGGAATCAGAAAGCTAACATCAAAATAGAAACTGAAACATCACAAGCAATAGAAATACGTAGAGGAGTACGACAAGGTTGCATTTTGTCACCTCTGTTATTTAATGTATATAGTGAAAGCATCTGTCAGGAAGCCCTTTTACAAGCAAACGGAGGAATCGTAATTAATGGAGAGATTGTAAATAATATTCGATACGCGGACGACACTGTACTAGTTGCAAGAACAGTAGAAGAATTACAAAGATTACTTACAAACATAAATATTGCTTGCAACAATTATGGTATAAATATCAATATTAAAAAACCAAGTATATGGTCTTCAGTAAAAACATGACACAACCAGCGTATATTAGTATAAACGGCACTCAAGTTGAAAAAGTATCAAGTTACAAATACTTGGGAACTTTAATAAACGAAACTGGAGACCAAAACAGTGAAATAAAAAGACGTATCGAAATTGCTAGGGCCACCTTCATAAAGATGAGAAAATTCTTCTGTAACAGAAATATAAGCATCCCTCTACGATTAAGAATGCTGAGAGGCTATGTATTTAACACTCTATTATACGGTGTAGAGGCCTGGACTCTCAAACAGAACAACATGAAAAATATTGAAAGTTTCGAGATGTGGTGCTACCGTCGAATGCTGAAGATTAGTTGGGTTGAAAGAATAACAAACTGTGAAGTAATACGAAGAATAGGAAAAGACCCAGAGATTTTGTTAACGCTAAAGCGAAGAAAACTCGAATATTTTGGTCACCTGATGAGAGGACATAAATACGCATTACTTCAAAATATAATGCAGGGAAAAATAGAAGGAAAACGGAATCCAGGCCGTAGAAGAATGTCATGGTTGCGGAATTTGAGAGAGTGGTATGGCTGCACCACTAATGAACTCTTTAGGTCAGCCGTAAACAAGGTCAGAATAGCCTTGATGATTTCCAATCTCCGATAGGAGCGGCACAAAAAGAAGAAGAAGAAATTCAACATGTAGTTTGGACAGTACCTAGGAATATTCAACACTAAACTTCCTTCAATTCCGCAAGTGCTCAAACTTGAGCTCTAAGAAATCGGACTATCTCTTCATATATGCTCACCTTAGATGATAATGGAAGATTCGCTTTAGCTAAAATCTGTCGCCAAGCCATGTTTATAGTTGCTCTGGCCGTTCGTCGTTAAAGTGGACACTAAAAGATAGCTACGGTGTTAATTTCACTCCCAAATAGCAATAATTATTAACGATTTTCACCATTTCCCCATTTTCCACTCTTCTTTAAAAACTTAACCCCCTTGTCGAACCACCATAATTTTTGACTTGTCCATGTTGATCGTTAAACTCTATAGCCTGCAATCATCATTATTCTGGCTTTACAACTTTGTGTGGTTCCTACCATCATCAAGAATTTTCGCCTTTCTCTGCCAAGCATGTATTTCCATATCTCTCATGTCTTCATCGATGTTATCAAGGAACTTTCTTATGGGTCTTCCTCTTCTTCTTTGACCAATGGTCAGAGAAGGAGGTTTCCGTTTCCAAGGTGGTTTTCCGTTCTCCCACCAATATTAATATCATCAGCATAGGCCAGGATTTGCACTGATTTATTATATATTGAACCAGTGGTTGTGATTTGTGACATACGTATTACTTTTTCCAGAGCCAGATTGAACAGTATACAGGAGAGAGGGTCCCGTTATTTGTTTTCAAAAGTTCAGACAATGTTTCAAGAGTTAGTTTGGTTTTTGCAAGAAATTTCGCTGAAATTATCTAAAAATGCTGCATATTTTACTTTCTTTAAAGGCTTAAAAAATAGTACGTTCATGTAGAACGAAAGGTCAAATGCAGATTTGTGTAATAGATCATAAACAAGGCCGTATACCAGACTAGAAACGCGTGGGAAAAGAAATTCCCAATAAATTCTCGATTTTCTTCGATAAATAATTAAGTAAATTGCATTAACCATGACTAACGTTTTACAATTTCTTCGACTTTTGTATCACGAATGTTGAGCGACAAAAAATCCGGAACAAAAGAATTTCAAGACCTTAAACTAGGAACAATTTAGACATTGTTCACGAGAGGAAAAATGTGAACCATTTATTTCCGGAATTTTAATTTTAATTTTCGTTCTTAATGGTTGATAGCTGACTATTAAATTTCTACCCAATTATTTATTTCACTGTGATTCTTTACGTTGTTGCCAAGTGTAAGGCCTTTAAAAATTTTGAATACGAAAGATCTATTGATGAACTTCTAATTTTTAGGAAAAACGCAAAAACATGTCAATTAATATTTGAAGGCGGAGACATTATATCATATTTAAGGTTGCTGTGAAATGCATCCTCTCATCCCTTTAGTTTTTTTTTTTAATTACTTCACCTTTTACATTTTATTTGATATTTGGATTCTCCTCTTTGTACTGATTTCAGAAAAGAACACATGATGCTTGAAATGATTCTTTTATGAGAAAAATAAATACAAAAGCAAGAAAACTGGATAGAACAAAAACATTTCACTACAATAGTGCAATCTATTTTGAAATTCTTCTCTGAAATTGTTTTAACACGTGTGTATTTTTATGGTTCATCCTCTATTCTTTGTTGTAAATCATCTAGAGATCCTGGTTGAGTAGCATACATTTTTGTTTTTGTATACCCCCATAAGAAGTCTAGAGGTCTTAAACCCGGTGACCTAGGTGGCCAATCCATCATCTGTCCTCTTCTACCTATCCAACGAGCGGTAAACGTTTCGTTTAAAAATTGTCGCACAGATAGAGTAAGATGTAGAAGAGCTCCATCATGTTGAAATACAACCAAATCTTCGGAAAGGCTATCATCATTTTCTACTATTTGAGAATGCTGTGTGTGAAGTACAAGTTCAAGTACAATATGTGGTGCAATATGAGCTTTACTTTCATATTTTCTCTTCATTTTGTTGTTCTGTCTTTTAGTGGTCATTTCTAAGAGCTATACTTTTGTTTCCCTTGAAAGCCTGTCTTACTACAGGCGTAGCTGAAACCGACAGCTTTACGTGCCCTCCGAAGTACGGTGACGGCTCAGTTAAATTAAAATTTCTGTGTGATTGCTTTGTACTAGACTAGGTACAAAGATTGCATTTGTTTAAAATCACATTTATATTCTTTATTAACATTAAGAGCTAAAAACTGAACAGGTTATAGACGAAGATTTTAATTTTATGATCCATTTTATAGATGGGATCATCTTTTTCTGGTAATTTTATTTTTTAAGTTGTGTCCTACAAATATTTTTCCATTTTTTATTTATTTGACAGTTTATGTTTTTCTAATTACTAATGTAATACAACTATGGTTCAAATTTGTATCTTGATTTCATATTCTGGTACTTTGCTTGTTCTTAGTATAGCCTAAGAAGTATGTTGTTAATTCAAGCTGTCTAAAAAAAAGCTCTGAAAAATACAATGTTTGAAATGGACTAAGAAATGAATGAACTAATCCCAGAGAATGAATGTTCATAGCCAAAAGTCCTTATTTATATAGTCCAAACATTAAAAAAAACCAATATTCCAACTTCTTATGGGACAAATACACACAAATTAGAACTGTTTGAAAAGGATTTTAAAACTCCCGTCCATTGTGACGTGAGGCTTAGGTAGTCCATTGTTCTCATTGAATATGGCGCTTTTACTAACAGACCAGCTTCCTAACCCAACTCTATATACCATGTGGTCCATATGTATGGAATAAATTCATTTTTAGCGTTATTAAGTACTATGTGAAAAAAACTTAAAACAGGTCGATTTTTATTCTTAAATTGACAATTTACAGTATGAAAATAATATCCCCCTCCAGCATCCCCTTTGAATTATAAGCACCCCCTCGAAAATTTTAAATAGCAAAGGGGGTCGTGTAGCACCTTGTTAGAAAGGGATTTTAGTCCTCTGTTCAGTAATATTAAGTTTTTTAAGTTTGGTGCAATAATAACAATGATTTTTAAAATGTAAAACTTTGATAATGTCTTTACCACAAAACTTTAGGTTAAATGAAGGTAACAATGTCACATAATATTTAGAATGTATTTTTCAATGTACTTTACAATTAAATTAAATGTTCAAAATGACCACTATTTACTTTTTGACAATACCCGAGGCGATTTTGGAATTCTCGTACAACATTTTGTACGACTCCGGGAGTTATTTTGTTAATTTCTTCCGTTATCCCAACTTTTCAATCAGCAATACTGTTTAGTCTAGTAAATTATACTTTAGATTTTAAATAACCATAAGAAGTAATCGAGAGGAGTCAAATCGGGGGATCTAGCCGGCCATTCGATTGTTCAATGTCTTCCAATCCACCTGTTGGGAAAAACCTTGTTTAAATAATTTCTAATTATAAGTACAAAATCTGGTAGAACTCCACCTGGTTGGTAGTAAAAAGGTCCATCTATCTAATTTGGATGATTAACATTAAGAAAAAATCTTCGTAATGTAGGCACTAAAAAGTTAATCAAAAAATCTAGAAAAACCTCATCATCAACTGCGCCCTCAAAAAAATAAGGACTGATAATTTTATTGTTAATGATACCAGCCCAATCGTTATTTTTTTAGGATATTGCGTGTGAGTCTCACACACTCAGTGAGGATTTTCTCTGCTCCAATATCTACAGCTCGGTTTCTTAACCGTTCCGTTTAAATGAACCGTCGCTTAATCAGAAATAAACTATTTTGTTTATGAACTGCAAATCTGCGTTCATTCTGTCCATCATCATTTCACAGAATTCTTGCCTTCTATCAGGATCATCTTCATTTAACTCCTGAACCAACTGAACTCTGTAAGGGTGGTATTTTACTTTATGTAAAACTCTCAAAATAGATGATTTACTTACATCATTGATGGCGGCAAGTTCTCGAGTTGTCTTATACGGATTTTCCTCAATCTCTAGAAGTACATCTAACTTTTTTTCATCAATAAATTTATTACTTCTACCGGGTTTTTCAATATTTTTACATGTCCAGTATAACGAAAGTTCTTTGCAATTGTGTTAACTGTAGACTACGAAACTTGTTGACCAGGGTAATCATTATTAACATTTCATAAACCTCTTTTTGAGCTCTTGTTTTATTACCACAACCAATCATAGTTAAAATGTCTATTATGTTAGTCTCGGACAAATGAGCCATAATTAAATTTAATACGCGCACAAATATTATACTCACGTCTTCTAGTAACCTTAAATACCAAAATGACAGCAGCCTACTAGATTCATATCAATTGTTTATTTGGCTTTTTGACTAATATTTTATTATCTTTTCCCTAATGTTTAGCAGAACAGATACGAAAATACCTGATTTTTTCTAAAGTATATTTTAATAGACCAGGCAATATTGCTGATATAAAAGTTAGGATAACGAAAGAAATTAACAAAATAACCCCCGAGGTCATACAAAATGTTGTATGAGAATTCTAAAATCGCCTCGGTTATTGTCAAGAAATGAATAATAGAGGTCACGTTGAACATTTAATTTAAAATTGTAAAAATTAATTTTGTATGTTATAATTGCACAAACTCAAAAAACTTTACATTGATGAATAGACGACTAAATCCCTTTCTAACAAGGTACTACACGACCCCCTTTGCTATTTAAAATGTTTGAGGGGGTGCTTATAATTCAAAGGGGGTGCTGGAGGGGGATATTATTTTCATACTGTAAATTGTCAATTTAAGAATAAAAATCGACCTGTTTCAGGTTTTTTTCACATAGTACATATTAACGCTAAAAATGAATTTATTCCATAGATATGGACCACATGGTAGATGAGAGAGACATAATATATTAATCTTTTTCTTTGGTATTCATTGTTAAAGCCATCTTTTTGATTGAGGATCCTTATAGCACTAATAAATGATATACCGAAAGCTGTACGTTAAGTATTTCACCCCTGTTATCATTGACGTAAAATTTTCACATAACTGCAACGGAAAATTAAGATCCGGCAACGTTTTGCCGGGTTTCTCTCGCGGTAGCGACAATATGATGACGAATTATCAGTAGAAAAAGCTCAGTATCCTTATTCGCAACGGTACCTGGTATTGTTGTATCGAGCGTGGGAAAAGTTCTTCGCATTTTTTGTTTCCGCCGACTGTGAGAAGAAAGAAAGAGATGGAGAATGCATGATTTCCTGAGAAGTCGGTTCGTTACGAAAAACCTCCAATAATTTCGGGCTGTTCCGAGATCATAATCAATAACCAGTTTTTTTGTTTTTGATTACTGTGCTTATGAATGATTACACAATATGTAATGGAACTATTTCTATTTAGCGCTTTAGCTAATATGCAAAGGCAAACATTTGCAAATAATGTATTTAAAATAATTGTTTTGTTATATCAAATTGCAACCTTGTAGTTAATACCGTTGTAGATACAGCAGTAAACAGCGTATTATGAATTATTGCCAATTATTTCTTATAAATAACTTTTTTATACATGCATTATTTCTGATAAATAATTTTACTATAGTTTATTTTTATGAACAAGAGAGTAATTAGCATAATTTTAACTGGTATCTCCGACCACTCCATGGGCGTGCTCAAGATTAATTGAAAAATTACTTTGAATAATTGTAAAAAATAAATGATCTATATCAGTGTTATAAAGTGTTATGTGTATGTAAACCAAAGTGACCTCTTTTATCACACACTATATTAGAACTGACTGGCCTACATTAAAAAGGGTTTTAAAAAATTCACATTTTTTTTAATTTTTAAAAATTACAAAAGAGAAAAAGAGTTTTTAAAACCGTCTAAGGTATGTTAAATAGATGAATAAAAATATTAATATAAAACTTACAGCTACTTGTTACAAATCCAAATCAGATTCAGAAGATGAACTTTCAGAACCAAGATTTATAATAACTGGCTCGATCATTTTATCAGTAATATTGTCCAGCTTCCACATTTTTTCCTCTTCTTTAATAGTGTGATTTACTGCCTTTTCCCAGTTTTCAGGTTTTACATTATTTACGGCCTCCAAAAACAACTGTTTAACATCATGAATTTTAAAAGTGGTATTTTTTCTTGAAACTTCACTCTTTATCTGTGCCCATACCAGTTCAATCGGGTTTAATTCACAATGATATGGTGGGGATCTAAGTACTGTCATTCCACGATTTTTGGCAATTTCATCAATTTCGTATTTTTTAAATTTTTCTTTATGAAGGGCACACAACGAATAAAGTTTCTTTCTTATAGATCCGGGATGGTACGTAATATTTTTTGAACTCAGCCAATTCTGCAAGTCTTTTTTTAACCACTTGGTTGTGGGCAGTCCTTCTATAAGTCTGGAGTGATAACTTGCATTATCCATTACTATTACACAGTTCTTAAGAAGAAGATCTATCATTTGTTCGAACCATTCTTGAAAGACATCAGCGTTCATATCTTCATGGTAGTCACCGGTACGAGTTGATTCAGAAGTTAATAAACCACCTTCAACAAAACCGTCTGAACTGCCAATGTGTACTATTATCAGCCTGCGTCCCTTTCCTGATGGTGGGTTTAAACCAGTAGATAAGTTATTTACAAAAGCGTGCCTTTGACTTGTAACAGTTTCATCCTGCCAAAATTTATTTGGTGTATGACCCTCGTTGATCCATGTTTCATCAAGATAAAATATTTTTCTTTTTTGGTTTCTCATTTCCTTTATGGTTCTTAGAAAATGTCTTCTCCATATGACAATATCGCTTCTTTCTAATAAAATATACTTTCTGGGATTCTTTCTCCAGCGGAAGC
Source organism: Diabrotica balteata (assembly GCA_918026665.1). Lineage (NCBI taxonomy): Eukaryota > Metazoa > Arthropoda > Insecta > Coleoptera > Chrysomelidae > Diabrotica > Diabrotica balteata. The sequence continues at coordinate 6,793,435 of OU898279.1, read as the reverse complement.
CTATTTCTTTTAAAAGTTTCCATAACGTACTTCGACTCATTTCTGGGTAATCCTTATCATCTCGAACTGAGACAAGAACTTTATCCAATGTTGGAAATTCTTGTCTAAAGAAGAATTCATGCACTTTCAGTCGAAGTCCTTCTTTAAAATGATATTCTATTTGAAATTTTGGTTTCCCTGGAGCATTACGTGGCATTTGAAAACTACCACATTTCTCTTCATTAATAACTCTGTAAATCGTAGATTTCCCAACACCAAGTGTACTGCTAACTAACTCAACGGTCTCATCAACACTTTCACATAAACGTTTGTCTGTAAATGATTTAAAACAATTAAATATTAATGTTTTTTCATTAACTGTTAAAGGACCAATTTTTCGCGTTTACACGGCACTTCCAAATTTTCCATAACACTAGTATACACAATAAACTGCACCTTGCAACTGAAGTACCTACTTTTAGTGATCTGTTAAGAATTTTGAATACGCCACTTGGACCTTCCTAAAAAATGGAAAAACCCACTATCACATTTTCTGTGGAATAAGTTTAGAAGGTAATTATCTAGTCAATTATTGTCGTAGATTCCTGGAATTAAAGAATTAAATGTTTGATTGTTGAAACCCTTACTTCGTGGAATGCACTCATTTCAGATAAAATAAAACGTTTTTTTTATCTAAAGAATTAAACTTTATTTTGCAAATAGGTAGGTACTTATTAAACTTTTATTGGTTATATATAACCAATAAAATAAACATCTTACATTTCTTGCAAATTCATTAGTACCTGTTAACCTCCATCACTCCGACACTGGCAACCTTATTTAGGGATTAGTAACCCTCACAACTATTGTATTCTATTCTGCTCCAACCTTTATACCTGGTGGTCATACTCAATTTAAAATTGTTTTCCTATATACTTCTGTAAACTTGTTGACAAATATCTGTTTTTCATTGAGTCACCCGTATCAACAGTTTAGGGATTTGCATACATAATTTATTGTTTTATTACTCTCTCATACATAAAAATACACTATAAGATAACTTCTTGGAGCTAATTTTTTTGTAGTGCAACAATTTCCTCTCTTAATTTAAATGAATATAATGTAGAGAAAAGTTCAGAGTTTTGTGAAATTTATGTAACTTCAATAAAAACCAATATTTTAACTGTATACAGATCAGGTAAGGGTGACTTTGACTTGTTTTTGGTGATTTTTGAGAATGTCACAACGTCCTTGCTTAGTAAAGCAGCCAAACTGGTGATACTTGTTGATTTTAATATAAATTTTATAATTGAATCTGACCCTTCTTTTAATATTCAAAATCTTTTGGTCTAAAAGTAACTATAAAAAATTATACTAGAATCACGTCCCAGTCCAATAGTTTCATCGACAACATTATGACAAATTTTTCTGAAAATATCTATAGAGTGGGCGTATTTGAACCTTGTTTTTCTGACCATCGATCTCAATTTTTATTTATTGACTCTGATCATAAAGTTGTTGACACTTACCAAACACTTCAACGGTTTATTACTTCTTCAATTCATGCACTGGAAAACTCCTGCATCGTCAATAATGAAAAAAGCAAGGATGTCGAAATCAAAATTTAAAGCCATGCTAATCGTTTTTTTCGACATTAACGGCATCGTGACGGCATCGTGATGACTGAAAAAACAACTGTCTGGGAAGCGTGATTTAGCGGCTAGGGCTAGAGGCATTTTAGTGCTCGAACACCCGCCGTACTCGCCTGATTTAGCACCCTGTGACTTTTTTCTGTTTTCGAAGATCAAGTCTGCCAAAAAAGTCGGTGGAAGAAGTGAAAAACGGCGGAGCTGCTACAAGCTCTAACAAAAGAAGACTTCCAGCATTGCTTTGACCAATGGAAAAAACGAATGGAACGTGTGTGGCAAGGGAAGAGGAATATATTGAAGGATAGTGTCCGACTGTAGAATCATTTTTAAAGTAACTCTTTTGCATAAGCAGTCTTGTTATTTAATGGCCATACGTCGTAATCCTTCTTTATATATAATGTATTTTTTTTTTGACTTACTAGAAACAATATTTCTATTTGTTATGTAGTTAAATAAATTACTCTATGTAGTAGTTGTTCTTCAGATTCTTTCTTTAGCCTGCTGTGTCAAGATCATGATTTTAATTCCACAGAAATGCAGGATATAGAAATGAATTATGTAAAAACGATATATATGTATTATGTTATACAACTACGGAGCTTTAACAGGATGAACGTTGCGATAAAAATGATCGGATACTTTTCGGTAAATACGTTATTCAAGTGAAATATGACTTCCCTTCCCACATAAAATCCAACCCAAGTAACAATTTAGGTTCTAAAAAGGTTATAAAAAACTCCCAGAACCTGTTTTAGAAATATTATTGCTCATGCCATTAAGCACAACTAACGTTATTTCTTAGCCCGCAGAACCTCCTGTAGCAAAAAAAGGCCCAGCCCTGAAGAAGTTGTCGTTTCCAATAGGCCCTGGCCAATTTGAAACCAGATCGCATATCACAGAACTTCATAGGTAACAGAAATAAACTTTAAAGATGCCTAAAAATAACCTTTTTACGACCTAAAAGATTTCAGGCCTACCTGTTTATAACCCTATAGCAAAATGCCTTTTAGTTGGTTAATTTGACCTATTCGTGGGCTTTTGGCATTGCAGATACATCAAAAAGCATTAAAATTGAACCATTTAGTTTTAAATATGGTATAGCTTCGGCAAAAATAAGACAAAGAGATAAAAGGCAATGCATGCATGCATAGCGACATTTTCAGTATGAATCTATTTCAGAAAATATATATTGTTATACATATTATGACCGATATTTCCATTGCGCACACCAGTTCGTCGTTAAAGTTAGGTGTAATTTAGCTGTAAAACACACGGGCCTTTGATATCTAACTAATTAATGGTAATTATGTGTCAAAAAAATATATATTTTTTTTATTCTGATGTATACTTCAATGAAAATATATAATTATATTCTCCAGTGTCTATAAATATATAAATTCTTTGCACTTTTCATCATTTTTACCTATATTTGAATAGCTTAAACAAATGGTAGTAATTACATTTTTTTTTTCATAATGGACGTCTGCCAGGTATGTTTACAAGCTGCTTTAATAGCTAAAGCAAGTATTGAAAGTTATGTCGTAGAACGAAAGGCTTAAAAAAATGCCAATTGGTTCTAAAAACAACTGAAACAGGGCTTACTAGCATCTTTCATTGCATAATGGCACTTTCAATGACCAATTAGCAGGTAAAGCCCGGGCGAATTCCAATAAATGGCTTCTATGCGTTCGGCAGGGTCTACTAGCATCATCTATTACTACGCGGAATTTCTTGACACCTCTTTATTGCCATTCAGTTTGTGTTTGGTTTTGGTGGTTACCGGAATTGTGCAAATAAAAGTGTTTTTAACTTTCATTAAAAGTGCATACAGGGTTGTATTTACATAAAAAGGTAAGTTCATTTTAATTCATATAATAATATAAGGGATTTTGACAAAGATAAAAGGTATAAATACAACGAAGTATGGCAATTATGTAATATTGTATGGCTCGGATAAATGCAACCATAACCAACCTAATGTGAAGCGATCCAGTGTTGCCGCGTCTCTATTTGCTAAAGGACCGTTCATACCTAATGTTAACGCTTACGCTACGGGACCGTTAAATTTTTGGTTTTACCGTTTGGATTCATGCTCATTCGTGCTCTTTAGAATAAACGTCACGATTAAAGTCGTGAACGTTCGCGAACGCTCTCCTCAAATAAACGAGATAATGTTCAATTGCTCACAACAGTGCAATTATGAAAATCAATTTAGTGAATATTTATATTTTGATTTATATACATTTCGCAGAAATTAACATATATAGTAGTTTTCATAGTTCTTAAGCACTAGCTCATTATTATTTTAACAAATTTAATAAAACAGTAGTAATCAAAGCATAAAACATTAAATAGTGAAATATTAAATAACGTCATGTTTTTGTGTACTTTAGACAATTCCTTTTAAGAATAGCGTATTTTTAATAAATATAAATACAGGGTGTCCGAGACAAAACAGTCCACCCCAATAAACTGCCACCCCTCCCAAATAAAAAAAAATAAAAAGCTCGGACCAGCCGATTTTTGTTTTGAGGGGACACTTAATAATCACAAAATCACGTTTATACTCACAAAACCCTAAGAGGGCGTGGCATCAACCCTAAAATCTTAAATAGGAAGGGGGGTCAACTGATACGTCATTTTAAAGGTATTTTGACCCCGAACATAACTGCCAAGTTTGAAGCTGCTACATGCATCTCCTTTCAAATGACAGCTTGTCAAAATGTGGAAAAATTCGGATGTTTTTTATAAAATCCTTCGTAAGGATTACAGTACATGTTTTAAATTTAGAAAATTTTAATAAGGGCTTAATATATAATAATACCCTTTTTATGAAATATCAATTTAATTTTTTGGAGGTGGTGAAGAAGGTGATTTTGTGATTATTAAGAGTCACCCTTAAAACAAAAATCGACGGGCCCGAGCTTTTTTTTGGGGAGGGGTAGTTATTTTGCGGTGGACTGTTTTGTCTCTGACACCTTGTATATTTATAATAAATAAAAAGTGAATTACTAAATTTTATTTTAAAAATATGCTTAAAATTGTGTCAAATGTATAAGTCTTTGGTTACTAATAGCAACAATACTATAATCCTTAAAAACAATAAATTTTAGTGTTTGTAATAGTCTTTTAAATAAAATTAAGCTGACTAGGTTCTGGAAAACTTATTAGGTTAAACTTTAACGTTCATTTTTTTACATTTACAACTTTTTTTTAGAAAATGCCATTTAAAGTGGTTCAAACAATCGAACGCGGAACGATATGTATATCAGCCGTCCCAAGTGGGTGGGAGAAAGATGGTACGCTATGGTGGCCTCCAAAATCCCAAATGGGGGCCGTATTAGATGAAAACTCCGTCCCAAAAGATAAGTGGAAATCATTTTCCTGTATCGTAAAAAGGCAGTTTGGGACATACAAAGAAGCATCAGAGGAAGCAGAAAAGATGGAAGCGGAAACGGACACGGAGCAAGAAGATCAGCAGGATACTAGAAAGCCGCAAGATGGCTTAACTATATTTGGGGATTTCAATTCAATATTGAATATACCCAATGAAATACCGCAAGTTGTAAGTTTCTTATTAATTTTGGGTTTATAGCAGACCAAATTAGGACAAAAACAGGGAATGTCACAAAATATTAATACTGATAATTACCGATTATAATTCAATTGGAAATTTGTCTTTTTCTCCTAAATCTCGTATTTTAGACGCGGCTCCTAACGAGCTGTGTCGTATTTTTCTACAGAATATGTGTTTACAATATAAAATAGATGATTCTCAACTAGATAGCGAGGCTAACTTAATTTTCTATATTTTGTAACATTCCTTGTTTGTCTCCCGTGGTCTTCATTTATGGCCCTAGGGCCCTGCATGCCCTAACGTAGGACGTCAAAAAAGCTCGGACATATATTTGATAACAACACATTTTTTCTTTTTAGGGAGAAACTGTTACATTGGATGACTGCAACATACAAACTCATTCATTCGTAGTAAGGAGCAGCCCGGAAGAAAACGCATTCGTAGTAGGGAGCATTAGTCAAGGTGAAGCATCTGAACTATTACAAAATCAAAGAAAGATTATTGCACAACTTGAAAAACAGGCTGGAGACACATCAAAAATCCTTTCTCAGTTGGCAAAACATGAAGCCTATTTTGGTGAACTGTATAGCAAAATGGGATTAGCTTCAGATACGGATAGCCATCATAATAAGAATAGTCTCTTAGTAGAGCGCTTTCCGCCTGTAAAAACAATAGATGAGCTGAAAGCCTTAGAAGAAAATCTTAAAGACTCCAATTTTGAAAAGAAATATATAAGCTCAATGTCCACTTTATGTTCACGCGGAACTAACATGAAGGGGCTGACCCTATGCTATAGACTCATAGATTTTTTTTTCTCCAGGGACTTGTTATTGCAATGTTCCTGGACGGGTAATTCCAGAAATCAAAACGAGTGTGAAAAGACTGCCTTCAAATTTTTTGAAAGGATTAGGTCTACATTTTTTTTTGTCGTACATAACTCCGACCAAACATTTAGCAAAATAGAATGCGACCAGTTTTTTAAGAGAGTTCTGAAAAATTCAAAGCAAAGGTTAGCTGCCAGCCTAAGTCCTCAATGTACGAAGAAGAAATCAGTTGAAAACCTTAAGCGGAAAAGAACAAGGTCGCCTACAGATAATGACCACATAGCCAGAATGAAGTTAACGTATAATGAAGAAATCCTAGTACCGCCGAGAAGTCAAGCAGATCTACCGCTGAATCAAGATGCACAGGCAAGCACTGTTTCTGGGAAGGAAGCAATAATACTGTCGACAGATCAATTAACAGATAGGCTATCTCCATTAGACTCCTTACCGAACGATGAAAATCCAGACGATTAAAAAAAATTAACATTTCTAAACAGACTGAGAATCTTTTTTTTTTTTTGTTAGTGGCAGTACTGTTAAAAAAAAAATTAACCAACATTTTTAAACAGACCGCGAATATTTTTTTTTGTTAGTGGCAGTACAGTAGCCGATTTTCATTATTATGTTTCACGGTACGTTGGATTTAAGTTATACTTACTTACGCAGTTATGTTTTCGGTTTTTTTACTTTGTGTAAATGTTATAGTTGGCTAAGGCAAATATGAATAAAAATATCAATTTAAATAGAACGTGTTTATTTACAAAGAGTATGCAGTAGAGGCACAAACACAATTTGATCCTTATATATTATATGCACTAACTTACATTTAATATCAGACATCTTAAATGTCTCTTTTGATTTAAATTCAGCTCTAGCAATATATATATTAAGAAAAGTAGAATTAACCGGTGTTAGAAAAAAAGGCGCGGCAGCTTTAACTTTCTTTCCACTGATTAAATAACTAGCTTTTAATCTTGCCACCGCTTCAAAGTACACTATTTCATTTTGTTTAGTTAAAAACCACCTGTTTTCATCACTTCCGCCAAGACAAAATCCTTCAAAAAAAATCTTTTTAAAGATAGTTGTGGTTTCACCTGGTTCAATAATATTGCGAAGGAAGGTATCATCCGTCACATTTTTTAAACATGGATAGGTAGGCAATTCTTTATTTTCCCAGAGATCAAAACTTTGCTTTTCACTCAACCGATTTGCTATTTGTGCCAATGGTTTATTACCATTTCTTATCATGTTTTTAATTTCATACAATTTTGATTCAAAAGGATAAGCGGAAAATTTTGTTAAATTTCCCAGCACTTTAACGTCGTCTATTAAATGTGTTAAATTATGGATGTTACTGGTAATAAAGAATTCACCGTATATACTTGAATAACAATGAACGAAACGGTCTAATAATGCTTCAGCAACATGAACATAGTCTGAGTAAAAATCTGTAGAGCAAATTGTTATAGCACAAAATAAACCTAGAAAGTGTTCATAAACACGAGGTTCCAATACATCTCTTAAGATAGTGATTCCGATGTACAAAAGAAAATTTCTATATTCCAATCCTTTCCAGTAGGACAATACATCCAGCCCTCTAGTTGCTCTATGAAGCTCTTTGGGTAACTTTATTTTTAGCATCTGCATTGAGACACCTTCCGTTACCTTTGCAGACCATTTTAGGGATTTATTTTTATAAGTACCATCACGCCAACCTGATAATAAAAATAAATTAAATTATTGATCAGGATGGAAGATGGATGAGTACAAGAGTTAATAAAAATATCTTTACCTGTTAACAACCGTTTCATTATTCCCAAATCTATCAAATGAAGAGAGTCAGCTACAGGAAAACAATATATCATGTCAATTGGAAGTTTTAAGATTACAGAGTCAGTTTTATGATGGTATTCATCTTTCTTCAAGCGAAATTGTTCATCGGTTCTTTTTGAAAATTTTTTATTTGGATAGTAATTACTGTGCGTTATATGGGAGTACTCTCCAACAATGGTACACTTTTGGCATCCATGTTGAGAATTAAAATTTGCTACACCTAAAATTAAACAAATATTAAGTATAGAGAAAAGGTGGAACGTCTGACATTTTGGAGGCAACATATCTGGAAATTGTAGTAGTAGTAGAACGAGGTTATATGCCGCAGAGGGAAATATTTATGTGTCATTTTGCTCCAAGCTTTCTGGATTTTCATAATAACGACATGGAAGTTTTTAAAGCAACGTACTATACACTGTCTTATTCTCATAAACAAAAGTGTCCATGTAGGTGTTACGAAAATAGAGAGGGCTTGGAACAGAATAAGGCATATTACCCCTGCGACGTATTATCCCGTTTTACTTTACTATCGGGAAGTAGGTGTCAAAATTTGTTTACAAAAAATGTATTTATTATTACATACCTTTAACAAAAGACCTTGCTGGCGAATCACATATAAAACACTTTAATTGTACGTGTATTTTATAATCGCCGATCACCACACCATTATTCAATATTAGCAATAACTCCTCTACAAATTCAGATAAAAACTCATTTAAATTGCTAGGCTTTCCCTTCCCATAATATATGCCAATTATCATAGGCTTACATGAAATTTCATTGACGTTAAAAAGTATGGGCCACAATTCGTATTTCGAGGAGTTGAAAATCGGCAATCCGTCAATGTTTATATTTATAGAAATATTCTGGCTTTTTTTCATGTTATGATATAATTCTAGCAAACACTTAGTTAATCCATTATGCCAATATTGACCTCCAGCAATATCCCGTACATTGATTTTACATGGAGTAGCCAAGAAAGTTCTAGGGTCCCTCGGAAACTTGACCTCTGTATTTTTATTTAAAATTTGTAAAAGATCTTTAATGGCAACGTGATTAATGTTATACTTCAGTGCCCACTCTTTTAGATCTTGTTTAAAATCAAACTTCTTTAAGTCATCCGTTTCACCTTCATCGAAATCCAATGAGCTCGCCGGTTGTTCTGAAGCCAGGTCTTCTATTAAGCCACTGGTACTGGTATCCTGAATATTTAATTCTTGGGGATCAGTAGATTGAGTACCAATAAGACCGTCATTAGTTAATTCGCAAAATTCTTCATATTCTGTATTATTTGCAAACTAAAAATTTTTTACGCTATAGAGTGGTCATCAATTTAAAAGCCATATTTACCTGACTAGTTGTGATTCGCTGTAAATTTCGTTTTACTTTTCTTTTAAAATTACCACTTCTAACAATTTTGTGCCAAGACATCACTGTATTTACAAAGGCTGCAGTAGTGGAACAACGTGGGAATTAAAAGCCGCGACCGTCGCTAAACGGTGTTTTACTGTGACTAGTTGGTTATACCTTATCCCATAAAGTTATATTTCTATCCACATGACTTTTTGCAACTCCTTTAGGTGTTAATAAATGCTATATTGCCTTAAATAGGCCGCATAAAGTGCCAAACAGTTAAGCAATTGTTTCATGACCAAGTGGCTCTGAATAGGTAATTTTTTTGCTAAAATGGTTCTATTTTGGAATTTTGGTTGCCAAAATAATGCTAGAATTTAACTTTTCCAAAACCTAATGATCTCAAATCCATTAGGCCCTCGTTTAAGGCCATAACAGCGTTATTGTTAACTCTTAACTAAATCTAATATAACTTTTATTTAACTTAAAGATCCTAGTTCCTATTAGGACAATATTTAACTTGAATATTTCCATCAAGCAAGGCAATGACTATTACAGAACCTTTATGCGGCTAAAAGGCAACTTTAAAAACCAACAGCTTAGGAAAATGTTACTTGGGAAGTAACTGATCTGAAACCATTCACTATACTATAATGTTCGTTCAATTCAAGTGGATATAATAACAAGACTGTAATATTAGCATAGAGCATTCACCTAAAATTCTTCACTTCTACAACAACAGGAAGTTGGGGAATCTCGGCCTACTTAGTTTCGTTTTTGTTTTATGATTAGTGAGTGTGACGTCGACAACCGGTGAGTGGAACTTCTTCAAAGCCAACTAACCACCTGTGATTGCATGTGGTATTAAATTACGAAAAGAAATACACAATTTTTGTAGATTTGTTGTATTAAAATAATTATCTGTAAGATATTACTAGATTATTTATTGTAATATTATTGTGTTTAGGTGTTTGTAAAAATGTTTGGGGTTTATAACATTCATAAATTTATGAAAGGAAAAAACCATGGTTCTTTATCCCGGACTGGCTTTCGATCGAAGCAATAATAACTTCTGCTGCGAGCTTTGAAACTTCGTAATAAAATTTTAAAACTACCAGTTTCAAGTAATCCAACGTATGAATAAAGATCGTGAAAATCAGAAAGATGACATGCTTAGGGTATGCGATGCGCAATGAGAAGTATCAACTAATTCAACTAATTGTACAATAGGGTGGAACGAAAAAGGCCAAAAAAATAAAATAAAAAAAAATGATTGCGGCTATCGTTTAAAAGTTGTGTCAGGTAATGAAAACAAATGGTGCGAAAGCATTTTGAAATAAAAAAAAATCTTGAGGTTCCATATTGGATTTGAAAAATGAAAAAAACAAAAAAAATATTTTTGTTGAAAAAATCGATTTGGCTGTGATCAACAGTCGTCTTTAGGATTGAAAAGCATCTTATACAAAATTATTTTGAAATTAAACGATATTTTCAGGTTCCAGAGGCGTCATTTGATAGGGTCAAGGGGGCATTTGCCCCCTCCCCCTGGCCCTGAAAATGACTGAAATTTACAAAAAATAGATCAATTTTGTATTATGTTTGCATATATAATGTATGGTATATATAATGCTTGCCCCACCCCCATATCAATATTTCAAATGACGCTTCTGTCAGGTTCCATAATGCCATTGAAGCTTGATGGTATGAAGTACGTGTTCCAAACAACGCCAGTTGTAGATCAAGTAGGTAGAGAAGGGAAAAACGCAGACGCAGATGTTACATCAATCTTGCAACCATTCACGCAGGCATAGTGACACAACAACAGATAGTTGAGTTTCTTATCTCACACAGACGTGTCGTATATAAACATATTCTTCGAAATGTCAACGCGAAGTAGTTTGAACTGTGAAATACTAGGAACAATTATTGGCGTTTTCAATGATCGTGTTTTACCCACTAAGTGTGACATTCTAAAGTGCTTTCTCTTTATTCGTAATGAACTTAAGTTGACAAATAATAATAAAGATCCATCTATCGCCGACGCCTCGAATGCCGTTGCAACGAAAGTAGAACAAATATGGATAAAAGCTTATATTCCAACATTATCGCATAAGCGCATTCAAGATATGATCAAAAATATTTATACAGAGTATCAAAAGCTGAAGCGATACACAAAAACTCAGCAAGCATCTAATTCATACAAAGAAAAGATTTGCCAGTTTCGAAATGAGTGTGAAAAGTTATTTGATATCGCGGCTTGCAAGTGCAACATGAGTGGAACACTGTGTGAGTGTACTTGTGATAAAACCAAGAAAGTACCACAAAATGAGCGAATTTTTCTTCAACATCAACGATCCTGTAGAAAAATGGCAATTGGACCAGTGGATATTGCAGCATCTGCTGCAATAAGGAAGAAAATGGAAAGAACCACGAAGGCAAAGGCAAGTTCTCAAAAATATAATACTGAAAAAATTGTTCTTAAAGCATGTACCGTTGATTCCTCAAATCGTTCCATAAGTAGCAACTTGTCTGCCTCAAATTCTTCTGATGCAGATGATCATGAAGAAGAATTCATTGCCCCTTTGTCAACAGTTACAGTCCAACCATCTATGTCACAAATGCGGATTTGCTTGCCAAGTTTAGCTTCGGCGTGCGACAGAACCGGGGTCTCCGATCGTTCTGCTGCAATTCTAGCATCAGCGGTCTTAAAAGATATGGGAGTTATAACTGTGACATGATACATCGAAAGTAATTGATAGAATGAAAATAAGGCGACAGCGTGCATCTCATATACGTTCACTCATCTGCACATGGTACATCATCTGCAAATGCGAGAATAATCTTTGCTCCTCTGGCAGTTACGTCTGGTTTGACTCTGGTATAGATTTTTCGCATTGCGTATTCCAATGCTAGGTTAAATAGTAATGGGGACAGCGGGTCTCCCTGTCTGAGCCCGGTGCTTATGCCGAAAGCCTTTGAAGTTTTGCCTCCTATTCTAATTTGTGCAAAGGAATTGTTGACACACATTCGCGCAATCATGGTCAGCTTCTTTGGTACGCCTAACTCCATTATTGCACTCCACAGTTTTAAGCGATCTATGGAATCATATGCTTGTTTGAAATCTATGAAGATCTGGCTCTTTATTATATTCCCAATACTTTCTTAGCATTTGTCTGATAGTAAATATTTGGTCGATTGTTGATCTTCCAGGCCTAAAGCCGCATTGGTAATCGCCAATAATTTCCTCTGTATATGGCAGTAATCGTTTTAGTACAACTGCAAAAAACATCAATACATATAATACAGATGAGAATAGTAACGTAGTAATATTGAATAATCATTAGTAAAGAAAAGTAAAGCGCACAAATAACATATTGCACTTTAAAAAATCTACGGTGATTTTTGATTAAAGGAATTCACACACACACACACACTCAGTTTCGTTCTATTTCCAGAAAATCAACTCCCAGTCATTTATATTTCGTTTAGATCGTTTAGAAACAACAGTTTGCATCAATCTAGTTTCGCAACTTTGAAAACTTGTTGCATAAAATTCAACAAACGGAACAGATCTCCACATTTCGATATTTATAAGGCGACTGTTTATGTTTTAAACAAAACAGATGGCTTCTCAACGAAAATAAATACCTTTGCTTTAATATAAGTAGTGAGTAATACCAATATGAAGAGGCAGACCGAAGAGATTGTAAACACCTTATTAACGTGAGAGTGTCTATGTATCCGAAGCCTTATATGAATTATTAAAAAGGTGTATGATATTCATGAATATTATTCCCACGAAGGTGCGAAAAGTAGCTCATTAAGCAAGTTGATTTTTAAACTTCGACAATTTGTACGTTGCATTCCCTTTACGTTGGGATTAAAAATATTAAAATCCCGTGTTGTCGGTTTGGTCTGGTTTAAAAACTCGAGATTTTATTTTGAAAGTACGGGATTAGTGAACTGAAGTTATTTTTGTTGTGGCGTGAAGTGAAGATATTTTGAACAGCATACTCTTAAAAGGTCCGGACTCATTTTTTTTTAATATTTGTTAAATTTAACAAAGTCTATAATTGGTGTTTAAATTTATTTTTATAAGTACTTACTTTATAAGTAGTTTTGTCCGTCACCATGCGCCAGGGGGTCCAATCAATTGCCATCTACAATCAAAGAGGTTAGTCTTTGTAAGTGGGTATATTTATTTAAAAACCCTTAAAAGGGCTACATCAAAAAAACAAACGTTTTCGGACTAAACAGTCCATCATCAGGTTTAAAATCTGCTAGGTTAAAATTCCTGAGCCACCAAAAATACATGGGTAAAAACTCTTTAAATTACTTATAGTTATCAAAGATTATACATCTTGTTGTTAAAAAACTGTGATGTTCATTATTAAATTAAACTCAAAACTTTTTGCAATGTATGTTACCTGAAGTCATATTTAATTTAATAATGAACATCACAGTTTTTTAACAACAAGATGTATAACCTTTGATAACTATAAGTAATTTAAAGGGTTTTTACCCATGTATTTTTGGTGGCTCAGGCATTTTAACCTAGCAGATTTTAAACCTGATGATGGACTGTTTAGTCCGAAAACGTTTGTTTTTTTGATGTAGCCCTTTTAAGGGTTTTTAAATAAATATACCCACTTACAAAGACTAACCTCTTTTTTGTGATACGTGGTATACAGCCAGCTACAGGAATTGTTTTCCTTGTGGAATCTACAATCACTCTACTTAATTTTTTCTGTCTTCCTTATATTTTAGGCTAAGACGACAACAGAATAATATTTTAATCTGTTGTAAATACATCATAACCCATAAGTCACTTTTGTAGAGTTGTTGAACTTTTTGCGTAAAGACCTTTGTATAAAACCAGCGTAATTCTAGTTTGGCAATTTATTTGTTGGGAAAGCCTCGAGTTTTGTTTTATATTTTTTATCGGTCACCAAATTCGCAGCCAATATTTTAGCATCAACAATATTTCAAAAGAATTAAAAATTAATTTTTTAAAATAATAAACTTCTTGCATGAAAGGGCCGGTATTTTCACCTCCAGTTAAATGTAGTCCTATCGGACAGATAGTTATTTGAAGGATAGACATTTATTTATAAAATAAAATGTACCCGTCTTTCACGTCAAATCATGTTGCGGTTACTTATCTGTAAGATAAATGTAAAATGTATTTCGGTATTGTACACACCAATATTTCATTAATTGTCAAAGAAATCACAATAATGTCTTAATTTCTCTTTTGATTATACAATTTGTGGTGGCACGAAGAAATTAAATTATGTAAAAAAAATTTAATAACGAATAAAAAAATAATACATCAATATAAGGTTGAATGTTCGAATAATTGAACTTTGATGGTATACAAGGCAAATATCGAACACAGTAATTAATTAAATCTTGCCCAAGTACTTTCGATCAATAGATCATCCTCAAGGGCATTTCGTCAGTTGTGGCCTATCCGACACAAGCAGAATGTCATACATGTAAATTTGGACATAACAATACAATACACAAAGACACACAAACACTTTAAAATTTTTAAAAATGTCTTTCAGAAAAAATCAGAATGTCTTCTTCTGCTGGAAACATTCTGTCTCCGGCTTCTATATAACATGTAGCTTCTCCATTTTTAAAAATTTTAAAGTGTTTGTTTGTATTTGTGTTTTGTATTGTTATGTCCAAAATTTACATGTATGACATTCTGCTCATGTCGGATAGGCCACAACTGACGAAATGCCCCTGAGGATGATCTATTGATCGAAAGTAGGTACTTGGGCAAGATTTAATTAATTACTGTGTTCGATATTTGCCTTGTATACCATCAAAGTTAAAAAAATAATACATGTTTAATGATTCTTCTCAGGTTTTTCCATAACACTAAAATATTATAAAGGTTAGCTCAAACATCTTCGACTTCAAAAAGTTCAGTAATGTCTTCATTTGGCAATTCATGTTCAAAATTATCTTAATTTTGATCTCTCGTTAGGTTATACTCGTAGAATGTTGCTGTAGATTCGAACGGTTGAATTTTTTCAACCTTACAGCCACTTCCAGTGGATGAAACAGTAGGAACTACTTCAAAATAACAGTACATTTCTACAGATATATCACCACATCTTTGAGCTAGTACGTTCATCCCAAATAAAGCCCCTTTCGTTCCAAACCCTTACATAACTGATTGTTCATATATATACTTAGTTGGATAGTTCAAACTCTTCTACAGCAAAAACTTCAAATAGGAATACCGTGCAAAAAAGCATTTTAGATTTTATATTGTTCTGATTTATGAAGCATTTACCTAAAAAGAGATCAGATATTTTACGTCCGTAAAATCTATAAGATACAAATGTGCAGGGATCACTAAACCATTTTTTTATATTAAAAGATATTTAGATACAGTATTGTCAAAAAATAACCCTAAGATACTTTTTTGTAATTCAGCTTGAGTGTGGTGTCACATGTTTAACTTTTTAAGTCAAAGTTCGTTTAATTCCTTTTTATTTTTAGATTTAACTTAAAAATAAAGATGAATACTTTATTTTTATACATTATTGTTATGCTTAGCACTCCAGGAGACCGATTATTATGATTATGACACCAAACATATGTTAGAAACACGTGCACGTGCTGCTAGTAAACTATTTGTGAGATAGCGTGTCCCTTTTTTATTCCATTGTGTTGGTGATGTGTATTACCAACGCTGCGTTTAGAGCGGATGCATTTGTCAGAAACTGTTAACGATATTATGGAGAAAACATTGTGACAATAAATTTTTTTATGATTTATAATTGCAACATAAATGCCACAATATTTTAAGAAATACATAAACTGCAAAACGCTATGAAGAGGATACCAATAATCATATTGCACTTTCTCATTTAAGTATAGTATATTCTCTTATTTTGGCCAGTAAAGTATCTAAAATGACAGTCTGGTGGATCAACTTGTGTTAATAGTCTCCCAATCATTACAAATATGAATTTTTATAATCGAACAATTGTAATATCTACCCATAAATTGCAACGTATTATTGCAACTTCACTTAAAGCAATAGCGCTGAAAAAGTCCCTAGGGGAATTTATTTTGAATGGCAGGCCTATCACTTGACTATAGCCCCTAATAATAGCGATTTTCAATGCGCAAGCATGCAGATGTATGATGACGCAGTGGCGGGTAATTTTGAGTTCTTTGTTCCTATCCCGAGGTCAGTAAGTTGGAAAATAAAATGAATCGAAAAACATGAAAACATTTTTTCACACAATGAAAACACAATATGTAGAATGGTATGTATAGTAGATATTCTAATAAGTAAGAATACTTACTTTCATACGCAACAACATAGTAAATACCTACATTTACGTAGGTAAATACGTACTATTAACGTGTAATGCTTTTTGGGTGCTTATATACAGGGTGAGTGGGGAGAAACGTACCAAAAAAATAATTAAAAATAACATATATTGCTATTCGATTTTCATTTGTTTTTGAATTATAGCTATTATAACAAAAAAGTTGTAATTATTTTTCATTAATTCAGTTTTAAATTTTCTTGTAACACATTTCACTACAAAATTTGGCGTTTAACTATTAATTTTAGTACCAGTAAATTTAATATGTACCAGCACTGGTAGGTAATCTTCGATCATGCTAATTTTTCTGGTTGTATTATCAAATTTGATTATTATTCAAACAGGACAGATTGCAAATTTTTACTTGAAAAAAAAAATGGCGTTGTCGTAATATGTTTTCCGTAAAAAAAATTATTTACTGTTAATTCTCATATTGCTGTACCAGGTATCTGTGATCCGTTTAATAATTTGTTGACTGTCATATGTTCTAGCGTTTTTTACCTGATTTAACGTTTTTTTTTTTGACAGTTTGTAAGAAAAAAGTTGTTACAAAATACCACATACTTATTCAAATCGTGATTATGGAAATATGTTGTTTGTTTATGGGTTTTGTAATGAAAACTGTAGAGATACTGTTGAAGAATTAATTGTTTCCAAATCGGAGAACTCCATATAAAAATAAAACCAAGAAGATCCAACTATACCAGGCCTACGTTAGATCGGTACAACTTTACGCTGTCCCTGTATTGAGCTCCACTGCGGAAACCAACTGGAAGAAACTAAAAAGAACAGAGACGTCATGCTACAGGATCATCGATGGATCAACATGGGAAGACAGAGGACCAAATTCAACCATCAGAGAAAGGCTCCAGTATACACCACTAAGGGAGATGGCTGACAATAGGACAAGGTACCTCTTCCAGCAAACCACAAGAAGACTCATAAAGACCAGGGACATCCTCGCCAAGAATTGGATACAGGAAGAGGAAGAAATAGGAAGAGGTTCAATCACTACATGGTGCAGAAGCGGAACATCAAAAGAGATCAGCTCACGAAGAATTGGTACTGATTTTGGTATTCTCCAAACGAAACTAGTCAACACACTTCACGGGCAAGGCTTATATCCATACCACTTACAACGTGTACAGCACCTACAACCGCAATATTATGCCAGACGTATGCAATTTTGTAAATGGGTAAATAATAATCATCGGGTTGTATCGCGCATACTTTTGACCGACGAAGCAACATTCACCCGAGATGGCATTAATAATAGACTCAACTCACATGTATGGTCAGACGAAAATTCACATGCAACAATTGAAGCTAATCTTCAGCACAGATTTTCGGTAAATGTGTGGTGTGATCGATGGTTACAGAACGTTCCACTAAACATCAGAATGTAAATGTATTATCAGTACAATTGAGCTCCTGCAAGCTTTGCTCGTCAAGTCAGGTAAAATTTAAACACAAAATTTCCAAAGCGTTGGATTGGTCCTATTTGTTGGCCCCCAAGGTGTCCAGATCTAACACCATTGGACTACTTTTTATGGGGTTGGATCAAAAATGAGATTTACAAGGTAAATGTCGACACTCTGAATATACTAAATCGAGGTATAAGAAATGTTGCAACCACAGTTTGAGCAAGCTATGAGGCAATCAGAAGAGCAACGTTGAAACTTCATAGATGAAGCAGATTACAAGTCAATGGCGATATTTTTTGAAAATTTATAAGAACATTTAACCTTAAATCAATGTTAACTTACAACTTTGTGTTATTATTGCTATAACTCGACAATAAATGAAAATCGCATTCACTCTTAGAGTTTGGTGCATTCCTCCTCACTCACCCTGTATATAAAAAATGTTTTTTTTCTGTTCTCTGGAAGAATTCATTGGGGTTTCACTTTTAGTCCATTTGCTATTTAACATTACCATTATGGCAATTTAAACATTCTCAAAACAATTTCTTCCTCTTCTCTATATCAGTATAAGAATGGCACCATTGGAATGAATAGAAACGCCTATTGGTATCTGTATCGATTATGCACTTCAGGATGGTAAGCAAGATTTAATTCTAGCACACGAATCAGTTTCTTGATATTTTGTTGAGATGTTTTTATTACATTGCTCAAAGTTAAAAATCTCTTTTAAAAATATTTACTTGAGCGGTGAAAAATGCTCCGACGCCAATGTACCGTTTGTCCACCCTCACGTAATCCTCTCTATATGCAGGAAGTTTTTAAACAAGAACAAAACTTCGTGGTGTATCTGTCATCGTTTTTATTAAAGGGGACGTCAGTTCCAGAGGGTAAATTGAGCTGTTTGAAAGTGCGGCTATTCAAACGAGGGCGATTTGTCTTTTCAGACTGAAAGAATGTCAAAGGATTTTATAATCCAATTCTACATTGATATCACTTCATTTCGATTTTAGCGACTATAGAATTCCTCTTTTACAATAATGTACGTGGTGTACCCCGTGTTTTCAGACAGAACTTAAATAACAATATAAACGTGCAATATAAACATTTGTTACGAGCGTATTAGACAGAACCTTCTGCTCGATTACATATACAGGCAAAATATCAACAAAAATAGCCAAACACATAAAAAAGAAAGGAATGACACCAGTTTTCCGAACAAATAACAACCTAGGCAAATATATCAAAAACAACAAGAGACAAAATAAAAAACACTTACACAGTGGTGTATACAAACTTCAATGTGGCGACTGCCCAAAAACTTACATCGGTCAAACAGGTAGAAACTTTAATAAACGAATAGCAGAACATAAAAGGCCTTTCAATAATAGAAAAACAGATTCTACATACGCCCTTCACCTTCTAGATCACAATCATCCTTTCAATGGCGAATTTAAAATTCTTCACATTCAAAATAAAGGCCTTAAGCTATCCTTGTTAGAATCTATGGAAATCAACAAATTAAAAAACACAAATATGATTCTGAATGATCAATTTGAGACAAACAGTTCTCCCCTCAACCTATTTCATAGATAGATAGAGAGATAGATAGGTTTATTGACAATTTTTACATAGTAAACACTACATGTCATGTCACAATAAAAATAAGTCACTTTTGTATACTAAGAACTAAGAAATAATACAAGAACACATAATAAAACATATACAGTGAAAATTAGATATATAAAATTATAAAAAAGAAACAATTCAGTAAGGCGTAATATAGTTTTCATAAAAAACGACCACACTAAGAGCTCAAACAAACAAATTCCTGTATACTATAGAAACAGTGTTCCAGCAGGAAGTTTTTTGCTAGTTTATAAAATTGTTTATAATTCATTGCCTTAATATCAATATTTTTGTTTAGGTTTAAAAAACAATTATACAGATTATAATCTATTGTATTAAGTTGTGTAACACACAATCTCGAATATGGTATAATGATATGACTTTTATTTCTTGTATTGTAATGATGTTGATCAGCATGTGTTTTCACATTTTGTATATTATTATGAACAGTTAACAAAGTTTCAAATATATATATTGAAGGTAAAGGAAGAATGCCATATTTTTTAAACAAGGGCTTACAGCTGGCGCGATATTCTGCGTGATACGCGTGATATGCGTATTCTGAGTCAATAATTCGGATTGCTGCGTTTTGAAAAGTGAAAACTTTATATGCATAGGACGACTTTCCCCAAAGAAGTATGCAATATGTCAGGATACTATGAACCATTCCAAAATAAACTGACCTTAGAATATCTCGACTCACAGAAATAGCCAATCTGCGCATAGCAAAAATCTGTGAGGCGAGTCTCTTACACAATCGTTCAATATGGTGCGACTAGTTCAACCTTGTATCCATAGTAACACTAGGTGTAACTTTACTGGTTCAGGTTCAGATGGTGTAACCCATCCATCAGAGCTAAATACTATTGTCTGGGTTTTCTGCTCGTTTAACTTAAGTTTGTTACAGTTAAACCAGGATCTAGATTTTTCTAATGTTTTCTGACTGTAATCAGTTTTACCTTTACATAATAAGGTTGTGTCATCTGCAAAAAGAACACAGTTGGTGTATTCAACGCCCTTGGTAAATCATTTATATATATCTCAAGAATAGCAGAGGTCCCAAAACTGATCCTTGTGGTACTCCGGTTGAAATAGCTAAAGGATCAGATTCGTGATTATTTTTTTTTTATTGAGTTAATGCCTCGACAACTATGATCATTGGCATTTTCTTGATTATTAAATGCAACAATCTGTGTTCTTCCTGTAATTTTAAAAGGTCATGTATGGTACCCCTTATTCCATAGTACTCCAATTTTATCAATAGCGTTTGAATATCCATACAATCAAAAGCTTTTGTAAGGTCACACATTAAGCCATTAGTAGGTTCACCTGCATCAAAACCGTGAACAATATTGTTCTCTTACTTCTAATAAATTTACTTCTAATAAACCGTGAACAATATGTTCTATTACTTCTAATACTTTCATTAGAAACTATAAAGTGTAAACGCATGCCAAAAATAGATCACTTGAGAAAGACAATCAGCCGAAACAGCTGTAGTGATAAGAAGTTAAAATAAATTTTGTGGAAGTTTGAAAACAATGTTTTCAGTGTTCTATTGTTACATAAAATGAATTTCCATCAAGTTACGGTCGAATCTATCAATTATTTGAATTAGAATGTCATTTCTAACACCTTCTCGTACTGATCGTTTTAACTGCCATGTTACGCTTTGCCGAAGAGTATAATTTTCACTTTCCCGAGCTTCCCATTATACTACAATTGAACTACCTGAAGATTCGGTAATTTGATATACACTCTAGTGTAATATTATAAGTTTTAAGGACCCCGTTCAGGATCTAAGCTATATGCACTTCTGCACGTGGTACACGTTTCCGTTTTTACACCGGATATAAGGTGCGGTAACCGCCGCCCTATTATTTTGAAAAGTAGCTCACTTTTTGTGCATATTAACGACTCTCAGTCTCAGACAACCGTAAGTGCGTACTTGAGCTTTATTTTTCATCCAAATGCAAGCGTTAAACGAAAATTAATACAGAAATCCATGAATCGCATATATACACGAAAATATAATATATGTAAGACGAAATGAAGAGTACAATTTGACCAAGATTAACAAAATATAGAAAATAAGAAATAGAAAAGAAGAATATTTTCATAAAATACTGTGCATTGGTAATATTAATCAAGAAATTATCACCGTAATACATATAATTATATTCGTTTTAAATATGAAATTACGCAAATTTTGTTATACAGGGTGTTTCAAAAAGGTATGTCATAAATTAAATCACGCATTCCGTGGACAAAAATAAATTGATTGAATCCAACTTACCTTAGTACAAAAGTGTTCACAAAAAAAGTTACAGGACTTTGAAATTGCAAAATAAAAATGTTTTTTTTATGCATTAAAATTATTTGTGCATATTAACTCATATGTAATAGTGACCATTTTCGAAATTACCTCGTTCTTTCGTGTATTAGAACCAGATGTCTTCGCAGATTTTTAAAATTGCCGAAAATGCCAACAGTCGGAATACGGCATGTGCATACGAGGGGTGAAACGTAAAAGGAAAAGAAGAGACTCTTCCCTTAATGATTACGGTGAGAACCAGGTGTTGCTTCTATCAGCAATATGTTGAGGGTAAGAAGAAGGGCATGGAATAGTCTGCGCAGCTGTATGCGAGGGGAACTTTCAGGTACAAAATCCGGTATATAAAGAATGGAACTAAATAACATTTGGTACTAGTTTTGCATATTAATTTTTTTGTCACATGCAACAAGTTTAGTACACTGAAATAAGTATCAATGTGAATGCGAATGCGAATTTGTAAGCTTCCAAAATGGCATTCTAATAAATGAAAGAGATACAGATTTTATCTTCCCACGATTTATTTGTATGCATTTTTCAAGAACTTCAAGAAATTAATTTGATTCAATCATAAAACTTTTTATAGAGCATTATTTTTGTTTTCTATTTTATTTTTTACTCTACTGTAATTTGATCTTTTATTTTGTTCCCCTCAAGGTTTCCTTAATTTTTTTTAGTATTAGGAGAGTAAAAAAAAAAACAAAGGAAAAATCTTATACATAATATAGATTTTACAATGGTTCTAAAAGGTACATGAGGGGTAGGTGACAGTTCAGTGAAGACGTACAACTAATTTTGCTTTGTTTTTTTTTATTAATCACAAGTAAAAAAAAATTTTTTTGCTTATAAAACGTGTTTTACATGTTAGAGAATAATCGTAATTATCTGTAAATGGTATGAATCCTTAAAAGTGGTTTAATTTTTCCAAATTAAAATACATCAACAATTTACTTAATTTAGTTAAGATTAATAAAAAAAGTCCTTATTCTTGCAGTAATTTATAAATGTTGTTTGAATAATGACATGTACTTAATATGACTACTTGAAATTATGACAATAAGTTATTGCAGTGTGCTCAATCTCAGGTAGGATGACCAAATAGTTTGTAAGTTATTCAATTTATTTTTGCCGGAGAGCCACTATTACTTACTGAATCAGAAGCAACGAATGATGAAAATAGGAACAGAAAGATGCTTACTTGACGGATTAGAACAACTGTAGAGAGTAACAAGACAAAGAGAAGAGAAGAAAAAAGGATACACAAAAGAAAAAAACGAAACCACCTAAATAAAGAACTTAAATATATATAGAAAACCTCAACAGAGAAAAAGAATTTAGAGCATTCTATGAGAAAGTTAGTTAACATCGACAGAAAAGAATTCAAGGCAATGCAGATGTCAGAATGGCGACCTATTAACAACAAGGAAAGATGTATTGAATAGATGGGAGAAATACGTTAACCGGGCACTGAATATAGAGGAGGAAGAAGAAAACTGAAAGATGAAAGAGATGAGGTAAGGGAAACAGAGGAGAGGGAAGAGGAACCACCAACGGAGATGAAAGCTTTCATAGGACTCCTCGTATATTCTGCGGTATTCAAATCGAACCATGAGAATATAAAAACGCTTTTTGCAACAAATGGAACTGGCAGCTCTTCGTTTTGATAATCCAGTTGATCGAGAAGAAAGAAAAAAACATGATCCAGTAGCAGCAGTTTCTTATATATTTAATTCTTTTATTGAAAATTGTCAAAACGCATATGGCCTAGGTTAATCGGCAACTGTTGATGAAATGTTTGTCAGTTTTAGGGAAATGTGCCGTTTTAGAATGTATATGCCTAATAAGCCATGAAAGTATGGCATCAAAATAATGGCTCTTACTGATGCAAGAACCAGTTATTTCTATAACGGGTATATATACTGTAGCAAAGACGCGGACGGCTCAAGTCTTTTACCCGAAGAAAAAAACTACTCAAAACCAACACAAGCAGTCTTGCGGTTAACTAACCCTTTAATTGGCAGCAACAGAAACATAACTGCTGACAACTGGTTTTCGTCATTAGAGCTAATAGGTGTTTTGCAGAAAAATAATCTTACGTATGTAGAAACTTTGAAAAAGAACAACATTTTGGTCAATAAAACCAGAGAATCTGGTTCTAGTGTTTATGGATTTAGAGAAGAGTGTACAATGGTATCTTCTGTGGCCAGAAAAAACAAAACTTCAATTTTAATATCATCAATGCATGGTAGAGCTTGTAATGACTCTTCAATAGAAAAACCAGAAATAATTTCATATTATAATGCCAACAAAGGAGGTGCATGGACGAAAAATGTGATAAAAATTCGTGTAGTCGAAGAACTCGCTGATGAACTCTTGCTGTTTTCTTTCGTATAATAGATATTGCTATTGTAAATGCATATATATATATATATATATATATATATATATATATATATATATATATATATGTCACCAAAGTTACAAAAACAATTCTAAAATTTAAGAAAAATCTGCTTTTACTAAAATATTAGCAAAACAATTAGTAGAAGATCATATGAAGCGAAGAATGGGTAATTTTCATGTACCGCGGCTAATTCGTTCTAGTATAGCGAGTATTCTTGGAATTCCTGAGAATAACCAAGTAGATGGATAACGAACTCTTAGTACTAGAGAAGCAAAAAATATGTTATTTGTGCCCTTGCAAGAAGAACTGTATGACAAAATACCTTTGTGGCCGATGTAGAAAACCTGTGTGTCTTCAGTGTACGAAACCAATTTGTACCAATTGTATGTAACTTTTACAGTTGCTGGACATTTTTTTCAACATCAAAATAATCTCGCGAGTTAATTTTTACGTAATCCAGTATGTGTTAGTACCTTTCATATAGCAAAACTTACTTGATGTATATTTATTTTTTCCCTGTAATGAAAAGTAAAAAATGTGACTGTCACAAACTGTAAATGATTAGCTGTTAGAAAGTCGTAGTTATTTTTTATTCTTTGACAATATTTGGAGTTTCTTTACTGTGTTCAATTGCAAATACAAACAGCTTTCAGAGTACTATTAAATATATTAAAAAAGTTAGGTAAGTTTAGTTTTTATCCCCTCTCTTACATTGCAGTCTGTCAGACGGCATGTCTCTCTTTAAACATAGTTATTTATTTTCAATTTTTTAATTGGATTTTTGATGATTTTCGACGGCTATTATAATTGAAGATTTATTGAGGTAAAAATAACATTTTTTATGTTTCCTTCGTAACGCTGTAACATTTTTAGATAAGTATAACTAAGATGGTTAAATATTACCACTCTAAAACTTTCACACGAACATCTATATTTCTCTCAGTGACTCACTTCTGGTTTATAAATAAGTATGCGTATTCTGTAAAATATCGTTTGGTCTATGATTTTACGAAATGCATTGCACTTGGTATCAATTTTTATCTTTTTTTATCAATTTTTATGTCAAACATTGTTTCATTCGCACTAATTGTAGTGTGCTTGATGATAGTTAGTGATCGATCGCATACATTCACACTGTCCTTTGCCACTCGACCACACTTGCCACACTTTAAAAAAAACTGGAGGTTCATGCGGGGCAGTAGGGGTTAAATTTGAGGGCATGAATTTTGCACAAAAATTCGTCCCACTTCCAATAAAAATTTTTTTTTTAAATTTCGTTAAAATTTTCGTTGGAAAACACTGTATATAAAGTAAACCAGTTTTCTTTGCCTACTTTTTATCACGAAATATTTTTAACTGTACTAATATACTCGTGTTCAACCAGTCTATTTGAAGAATCCAATTCACCGATAAAATTACTAATTTCCATTAGTTTTGCCACTCATTTCTCAGCAAGTTTTGACATCTGATTTAAAAAGACGATGTTTTAAATTTCCTTATCCATTTAAACATTTTACACGGTGTATAATTGTTATATACAATTAATGATAGGTTAGTAACACAAGAAAAAGATAAATGATCCATGAAATATTATCATTTTTCACTTCTTTTTAACCTGGTACCTGAGCTTAGTACACACCTATAATTTTTGAAGATTCTTAAATGTTGCCCCATGATAAACATGTTATGCGTCAGTCATTGACGTACCTAAATTTTTTTTAGCCCATTTTATAGCAATAAGTATCTTTTTCTTCAAACGTCAAGTAATGATGACATTACTTATCTAACTTGATCCTGTCAAAGTTTGATATCTCCGCTGGCAGCAGTTTTTTTTCCCATTTCTTTACGGCGTGGCGCGGTGGAGGGAAACAATTGTTGTCATGGCAACAATATGAAACACGTCACAAAGCAACAATACAAATGTCATTAACAACAATTAAACATCATTTTTATTTATAGTAATATTAAAAGTACAATTAGTTACTGAGGCATTTTCAAAATTGAAACCGTACAAAAATGTTCCCGACTCTTCATCTTCTTCTTCGGGTTCCTTCTCCTAGCGGAGGTTGGAAATCATCATCGCTATTTTAACTTTGTTGGCCGCATTTCTGAATAATTCTAATGAGCTGCAGCCGAACCACTCTCTCAAATTTCTTAGCCAGGACATTTTGCGTCGTCCAGGGTTTCTCTTCCCTTGTATCTTCCCTTGCATAATCAACCTCAGTAATACGTACTTCTCACCCCTCATTAAATGTCCCAGATATTGAATCTTTCTAATTTTAACAGTTTTTATGACTTCACATTCTTTATTCATTCTTTGTAACACCTCTATATTAGTTACTTTTTCAATCCACGATATTTTATGCATTCTCCTGTAGCACCACATCTCAAAGGAGTTTAATTTTTTGATTTCAGACTGCTTTATTGTCCACGCTTCCATGCCATATAGTAAAGTAGGGAAGACGTAACAACGTAGTATTCTTGTGCGAATCTCTAGATTAAGGTTACGGTTGCAAAGTAATTTCTTCAATTTTAAGAACGTGTTTCTTGCCATTTCTATTCTAGATCTGATCTCCTTTACTTGATCTCCATCTTCGGTTAGCCACGTTCCTAAATATTTATATGTTTTTACTCTTTCTATCGTTGTATTATTGATGATCAGGTTATTTACATTTTGTGGTTTTTTTGAGAATATCATTGATTTCGTTTTCTTGAGATTCATTTGCAGTCCGTAACTTTCACATGCATTGTATACATGTTGTATTATGTACTGTAGATCTTCCATGTCACTTGCAAATATGACAGTATCGTCGGCATATCTAATATTATTAATGCTATTTCCGTTGACATAAATACCTTCCACGATATCCAATAAAGCCTCTTGAAAAATCACTTCACTGTAGACGTTGAATAAGAGTGGTGAAAGGATACACCCTTGTCGAACTCCTCTAAGTATACTTACTTCCTCTGTCAGTTCTCCTTCGACTCTTACTCTTGCTTTCTGGTTTTGATACAGATTCGATATAATTTGTAGATCTCTACTATCAATGTTTTTAGTCTTAAGAATACTTAAAAGCTTCTCATGTTGAATTCTATCAAAAGCTTTCTTGAAATCTATAAAGCAAGCATATATGTCCTGATTCATATCCAGGAATCGTTGTGTCAGAACATGGACTCCAAATAATGCTTCGACTCTTCATACGCATTGGTAATTGTTGATGATACTGATGGTCGAGAACAACTTTCAGCAATCATTCCCGATGTTGGCGGCTTGCGAACAACAATAAGCTGTCTTTAATAATTGCAAACAACGATCAAACAACTGTAACCAGGGAGACGCAAATCCCACCGACGACTTAATTATTTTAATTTCTAACATCTAGACGACTTTGATAGTTGTAACAGTTAATTTCGAGTAAAAGTAGCGTATGAATTGTACTATTTATGTAGAAGAAAAAATAGTATACTTCAATAGTATACTCAAATAGTATACCTCACTTCGTTCGGCGCGTAATATCGGGCGCGTCAAGAAAAGTCATGCTTCTCCGCCTCATAAAGTAATATACTATTATTCGCTGAGACAATCCATTGTTTCTGACTGATTCGCACGTGCAGTAGCATTTTGAGCATTAGCGGTGTTAAGTATCCGTGATTTTGATAGAACGTTTCATGTTCGTGGAGTTTTTCTACTGGTTCGTTTCAGAAAACTGAGAAGTTTGGAACACGGCTAGGGCAATAAAGAAAACGAAATGGAGATAATGATCTGGAAATCTAGGATGGGAAATACGCACACAACGAAAAAAGTATAACTGGAAGTTGAAGACGTATAGAAGACTGGAAGATTGGAATAAAATATAATTAAGAATTGTTAATGACAATAAGAAAAGGAAGATTTAGAAGAAGGTTTCTTGATAACTTTGATGAAGACATGAAAAATATGGGAATACATTTTTGGCGGAGGAAAGCGATGGATAGGGACGACTGAAGAGACATTTTTGAGAAAACTAGAACCCACACAGGACTGTAAAGCCCGAATGTTGATGTTTTTCATGATTGAAAACAAGATGTTTTTCTTCTCCTTGTTCAACATTTTTTGATCTGTCAATATTATTGGTATTAATGGATATTTATTTTTGGCTTTTCCTCTAGCGCCTTTTTTGGAAGTACTTGTTTTCCTCTAATCTTCTCATGTAACTACAGTTGGTGTCGTCTTTGTTTTTCTGGTCTTCTATGCTTTTATGCTACTTAAGGTCGATTCAAACACATCAGTCACGTCTCGTCACAGTCCCGGCGCCGAACCGAACTATCCGTCATACAAAATATTCTTTAATAGAAATATGCCGCCGGCATTCACATTCATTAGTTGACGAACAGTTTCCCAGCTGTCAGATAATTAATAGTTCTGTGACCAAACAGGACCGGTTCGGCGCCGGGACTGTGACGGGACTGATGTGTTTAAATCGATCTTTAATATATTTGTTTACTTTAAACATACTTTTGTTTTTATTAGTCTCTTCCCTCGTTTCTACTGCGTACACCATGTACGTTAAATTGATTATCTTATGACAGTTACTGCTTCTATCTATCTATCTATCTAATCAGCCTTAAACGCACACTCTTGGGCATAGGCCTCCCCTGTTAATCTCCATTGGTCTCTATTTTGGGCGATCTGCATCCAGTCCTTTCCTGCCGTTCTCTTAAGATCGTCAGTCCATCTCATCTGTGGTCTTCCTCTTTTTCTTTTCTTTTCCCATGGTCTCCAGTGTAGAATTCGCTTATTCCATCTTTCATCTTTTTGCCGGAGAGTGTGACCGGCGAAGTTCCATTTAAGTTTTGCAACCTGTCTTGATACATCGTTCACCTTTGTTTTTTCTCTGATCCATGAGTTTCTTTTCCTGTCTTTAAGACCGATACCCAGCATCTGTCTTTCCATTGCTCTTTGTGTTTTGGATATCCTGTCGATGTTCTCCTTTGTGAAAGTCCATGTTTGTGAGCCATATGTGATAACTGGTAGAATGCACTGGTTGAATACTTTCGTTCGCATATATTGAGGTTACTGCTTCACTTTTTGTTATTTTTTGCAGGATGGTGACCACTGTAGAGATCAATTCTTAAATATTTACGCTCATATACTTTGTTTTTGATTTGTGTGCTCATATTGGTTCGATTTGTTCCTAACTTTACGTGAATTCCTGGCACTTTTCTCTACTACGCTGCGGATTGGTAGAAGGTAGTTAAAATAGTTTAGGAAATTTGGTGCCTTCAGCAAGAATATTAGGTTGGGACGTAGTACCCTCTCTCGGTCTGGTCTGAGTGAACCCCAGGAAAACGGATTATGGCTAAGGCGCTATAATTTTGAATTTTGCTGCCTTTATAGTGAACCTAGTATTGGTAGGTTCATTATTGCTAGACAAAAGAGAATGAACGAGATGGGGCCGTCCAAACGCATTTATAAGAAAGGTTGGATGGAGTGAGAAGAAAAGGCAGGCCCTCAGCACGATTTAAGAACCAGGTGGAAGCCGACTTACGAGTGATACGAGTACGAAATTGGCAAGACGAATGGAAGCTTATTCAAGACTATAGATTGTAGAGTTAATGATGATGATGAACCCCTGCTCGCATGGGATGGATCACTACCCTGAAGTAGACCTGATTTTACCAGAATCATAAAATGTATACATCCGCTACCTAAAAAGGAAGGTCTTTGATCAATGTGTGCTTCTGATTCTAACGTATAAAACAGAGACACTGTTTACCATAGAAGTAATCGTAGAATTTCAAATCAAATAGGATTTTCGGAAAAAAGCAGGAGTTTCGAACGCAGTGCAAAATAATTACGTTTCAGGCTTTGTTACTAAAGTCATAGATGGAAAATGAACCAAGAAATTTTAGAATAGAAACCTAGACATGGTTCTTATTGTAATCGAGGACGTCCTCTAAAAAGATGGTCCAACGACATAAGTAATTGCTCAAGACCAGAAGTAATGGAATTATTTACGACAGGTCTATATTCAGCAGAAGACTCAAAACGAGTAATAATAATGTTGAAATGTATGCAGTTGTTTTAGAAATAGATAACGAACCAGAATTCCCATTATATTGCAAGAAAATGTAGGAGGTCTGGTCCTATAACTACATAAACGTCTCCTTCTTCTTCTTTTGGCATCATAACCCTGGATGGGTCTTTGCCTGTCTAGCTACGTCCTTCCATTCAGATCTCTCTTGTGCCCTTCTTCTCCATTGTCTTTTGTTCATTGTTTTAAGGTCGTCTTCCACATCATCCAACCATCTCGTTCTAGGCCTTCCTTTTTTTCGCCTTCCTATGGGCTTTCATTGTAACATTTTCTTTGTTGTTTTTGCATCGTTTTGTCTCTGCACATGTCCCAGCCATGACAGTCTTTGACTTTTCACAAATCTTACAATGTCATAACCTTCATTTAACTCAATAACCTCGTCGTTTCTCCTGATTCTCCATGTGCCATCTTCCTCTTTTACCGGGCCATATACTTTCCTCAGTATTTTTCTCTCGAATGTCCTGAGTTGGGCTTCATCTTTTTCGTCATTACACATAAACGTCTACATTAGCAAACTCTCATTAACTTTTGAACACATATTAATATTTATTAATTTACACCTAATCCAATTGTAAAATTATATCTATAAATAAAATTATCATCAACATTAAATCCATTTGTGAACCATCAATTTACACTTTCTTTTCTAGAAACCGACCTGTCAATGTCCTTGATGCATCTTGTCTTTTATTAATATATTCTTATTATTCAGAATAGTAAATATCAAAAATAAATTCTTATGAAACGTCCCTGCCTTATATTCAAACATACTTTTTTCTTATAATTACGTAATTAGCTCAAGGATGATTATAAGCACGCTGGAGCAGAATAGAGATAAATACAGAAAGAGATGAAGATCGTGATTTCTTTATCTGAAATGTTTCCCACGGCATCATCTGGACCAGTGAGAACGTGAAGAAATTAATCGATACGCTCACCTTAAGAGATCTTTGAAAAAGAATCGTAGATTCTGAATTTAAATGTGTAATTTGCACCATAACAATACTTTCTCGGTAATCATTCACTTCTCGAATATCTGAAACATGTAACTAATGTCTATGAATATCTGCTACAAAAGTTGCTTTTATAAATTAGTTTTTTATTTACAAACTCGCGTCAGTCTTTATGGCTTGAAATCGCACACATTTTAAGGAAACTGTAAGATCACTTAAATGCAATAAAATTTACATGAATAGATTCATCTCCAAATTACAATCACTTTATATCAATGATAAACATTTAGAATTAAGTTTCTTTCTTATTTTCTGACCTCCTCCTCCTCCTAAGTGTCTTCTTTGTTGAGTTGGCGATCAATATAGCAAATTTCTCTCTGTTCTGGGCTTGATGAATTAATTCATTTCCTCTTGTGTTGGTAATGAGAGGTATATTAATTTCCTTACAGCAATATCACTTAGGCTTTATAATGTTTAAAATGGTCGGCTGTTATTAGGTCTTCGCCGGGTGCTTTGTTGTTCTTTGCGTCTTTTATTGTCTGCAAAACTTCTTCGGTGAAAATGTTTAATTTTCCATTTGTATCTATTTGTGGGTACTCTTCTGTTCTCTGATCACCAAACAAATCTTTAAGATATTGCTCCCATATTTCTTTCTGTTTTTCAGGGTCTAATTCCATTTGGTTTTTCTTGTTTGTTACAATCGATAAGTATTTGGGTTTCCATATTTCAGCTACTTCTTTAACTTTTCTTTGTAGTTCTCTATCTTTATGCTTCATTTTATTCATTATTTTCTGACAATAGATCCAAATTTATATGAAGAGAAGATATTAGCCAAGGAGAGGAATTGGCATCTTGTTAGGATAGATTTCGAGGACTTTAGATTTAATTCTTTTATGATTCATCTGCACCTTTCATAAAAGAGAATGTGGGTTGTTGCGTGCTGAATATCAGAGGAGCAAATGGTTTGGTGACATTTTAAAGAGTACCTTGGATATGAGAGTATTAATTTCTGTCTTCTTATATCTAATGGTAGTTCACCGAGTTCGGTCTAAAGACTTATGATAGCTGTTGTTATAAATGCACCACATATTCGAAGAGCATGAGTTTGAATGGTGTCTAAAAACTTAAGAGTTGTTGTTGAAGCAGACTAGTAAGCATGGCATCCATAATCGATCTTGGAGCGGATCAGATTTTTATATAATGTGAGTAGAGTTGTATCCTCAGCTCCCAAGTTCATACTGGAAAAATATTTCAAAAGGTTTAATATTTTTTGATACTTTACTGAGGTATATATTTGGTGTGGTTCTAATAGTAAAACTAGATATTTAATTATTTTTGAATATTTCATAAGTTTATGTCTTAAAAACTAAACTATTACTTTTGTTGCAGTTTCCCGTTCCTCCTCTAATGGCGGTACAAACAATTTACCCCCATTGCTGTTCCATAATATCCATGGCGAGAATATTCGGATATCAAGGGATGGAACTGTAGCGAGAAGAGTCGAGAGCTTCTGTAAAGGAATTGCCTTTAGTTCAAGGCCCGTCAAAGTAAACGAAAAGGTAATTATTTAAAATAATATATAGAGTGACCTAAAAGTCTAGAAATGTCTAATTATCTGTTAAACAAATGGTCTGAATTATACAAAAACAAAGATATCTATTTTGCTATATAAAGATTTGAAATTTGATGTTTGTAACGTTGAAAAATTTACCATTTTTCTGATACAGTACGTTAAGTTTTGAATTAGATATTGCAAACTAAATAAAGCGCTACAATCGGCAACATTAGACAAAAATCGACAACATTAGACAAAAATCGACAAATTTTGATACAGTGCGTTAAGTTTTTGATTAGGTATTGCACACTATACGGAGCGCTAAAATCGGCAACGTTGCAAATGTTCGTTTTCCGACCCGAGACTATCTGCACCGACAGAAAATCATTTTAGTTTAGTAACTCACAACAACGTTTGGGATGTACTTCTCTGTCGTCCGATCTCATGTTTCATTACGTATAGCCGATTTTAATAGTAGGAAATTCGATAAAAATGCACTGACCTAATCGGTGCATTGTTATCGATTTTTATTAATGTGAAAATTTTTTGTGGTTGAATTAAAAATAAAAGCGTATTTCTTTAAAAAGATAAAATAAAAAATATACTCTTATTGAAAATTAAAATATTATTCGTAATAAAATAAAAAATAATTCTTTATGACGTACAGAAATGGTTCAAATAGTTGACCTTCTACGGCTGAACAGTACCCCAATCTGTCATAAAAACTTCTGCGAACAGATGAAAGAGTTTCTGCTGTAACAGAATTGGAGACTTCTCTTATTCGATTTTTTAATTCATCCAAATTTTGGGCTCTAGCCTCAGGATGATCGTAGATAATGCTTTTTAAATGTCACCAAAAAAAGAAGTCCATGGGTGTAAGATCTGGAGATCGCGCAGGCCACTTAATATCACCTGTTCCACTGATAACTCGATTCGGGAAAGTATTGTTTAAATACTCCCTAATAATTCGAGCGTTGTGAACTGAACAGCCGTCTTGATGAAACCAAACATTCTCCAGATTTACATCAGGAAGATTGAGAATAGCGGGAAGAACATGATTCTGTAACAAATCGAGGTATACTCTACTATTCAAGTTGCCCTCAATAAAAAATGGACCCATTATGTGGTTCCTAAAATGCCAGTCCAGACGTTAACTGTTTGAGGACGTTGAGTTCGGTAAACAACACTTCTGTGCTGGTTTTCCCGCGCCCAATACCTCGTAATGGAAGGATTGTGTCTCCCTACTAACGAAACAGAAGATTCGTCAGTGAATAAAATGTTTTTAATAAAATTTGGTTCACTATTAGCCTTCGTTATTAGAGTTTCACAAAACTCCATTCTTCGAAAGTAATCGTCTAGATAAAGCTGCTGCGTTTTCGAATATTTAAAATTCTTGTAACCGTGCTTTTTCCATACTTTCGTTACAGTAACATTGCTAACATCTAACTCTCTAGCAACGCTTCTACTTGAACGTGTTGAATCTACCTCGATTGTTGCACAAATTTGTGTATTCCTGTATTCTCTTTCCTCAACTTTTTCTGGTAACACTTCTCGAGCGTGACATTTTCTGCAATTTTTGAGGCAATAACAACTCTCAAAATTTTTAACAATATTATAAATTGACTGTACACAAGGAATTGGTCTTCCCTCAAAAAACATAGAAAATAAATCTACACACTGTTGCGCAGAATTGCCACTATAAAACCATTTTATTATTTGAGCTTTTTCCGCGGCCATATAAACAGACATGTTAACAAAAATAAATTAAAACTCTACGCTGTTATATCTTTAAACAACCACGGTATAATGACACGGTAATATGACAAATTTGCCGACGGGCGACGAGCAACGACGAGTCAACGAAGCAGATATGCAGTGCAAGTCGACGACGCGCAGTGTTGCCATTTATAGAGTGTATCCCTAATCCAAAACTTAACGCACTGTATATAGCCTCAGGATGCTCGTAGATGATGTTTTTAAATGTTCCCAAAAAAAGAAGTCTGTGGGTGTAAGATCTGGAGATCGCACAGGCCACTTAATATCGCCTGTTTCACTGATAACTCGATCCGAGAAAGTATTGTTTAAGTACTCTCTAATTATTCGAGTGTTGTGAACTGAACAGTCATCTTGATTGCCAAACCAAACATTCCGCAGATTTACATCAGGAAGATTAAGAATAGCGGGAAGAACATAATTCTGTAACAAATCGAGGTATACTCTACTATTCAAGTTGCCCTCAACAAAAAATGGACCTGTTATTATGTAGTCTCCTCAAATGCCAGTCCAGACGTAAACAAACCACTGTATAATGACAAATTATTGACGACAGGCCAACAGAGGTTCATGGAAAGTCGACGGCGCGCAGTGTTGCCATTTATAGTGTTCATATCTAATTTAAAACTTATTGACAGTTAATTATACGATAACTTAAGAGATCACGCGTATGGCTTATATCATTATTTCTTTGCTGGACTACAGTAATTTTTTTAACAATTTTTTTTTTTCATTTTTTAGGTTTGCATCAAATTTTTGGAGATTTCGAACAATTGGTCTGGAGTCATCAGATTTGGTTTCACCTACAATGATCCCACTAGTCTTAGATACGGTCTACCAAAATATGCTTGTCCCGATCTCACAAACAAACCGGGATATTGGGCCAAAGCTCTTCCTGAACGTTTCTGTAGTCAAGGTACTATCCTTTTCTACTATGTCACTTCTACCGGAGATGTCCATTTTGGAATTAATGGCGAAGAAAAAGGTATATTCTTCAGCAACGTAGAAACCCGTGGTCCCCTTTGGTGTCTAATAGATGTTTACGGAAACTCTACAGCTATAGAATTTGTAGACATTAGGCACCAGTTGAATAATTCGTCTAGATATATTACTTCAAGCTGTGATAGTAATAGACAAGATGCAGTTGAAAGAATAACGTATCCGATGCAACAAATGTCGATACAACCTAACGAAGATACAGCGCTTCCTTTGCTGCGCTACCAACCTGCCCAGCTGAATTATCAAGCTATGCCGTTGCATAGAACTAGGGGGAGAAATGTAAAGTTTTTGGCCAATAATAGAAGTGTTGCTTTACGAACAGATACAGAATTTTGCCAAGGTTACGTATTTACCTATAGACCTCTACAAATAGGAGAAAGGATAGTTGTTCAAATTTTAGGTACAGAACCAATATTCCAAGGTTGTTTAAGTTTGGGTTTGACTTCCTGCGATCCAGCCCTACTGTCTCAAGGTGATTTACCTGACGATTCCAATTTTCTATTGGATAGACCAGAATATTGGGTATTAAGCAGAGATTTTGCTAGGAACTTGAATAAAGGCGATGAAATTAGTTTCTGCATAACCCAGAACGGCGAGGTTCAAATTTGTAAGAACCTAGGAGCTCCCTTAGTTGTAATGCACGTTGACCAAACCCTGAGATTATGGGCATTTTTCGATATATATGGTTCTACTCAACGGATCCGGGTATTAAGTAGTTCTGCACCAGTTACACCTACTAGAAATCCTGAAAGAAGGATAATAACTCCAACTAGTGAATCGATGAACAGTATTAACAGCCAATCGGAAATCCGGAGGAATTCAGCTATGCAGAATTCAAATTCTAGAGTGTGCTGTGTTGCTCCTGCAGATATTCAAGTCCAACCTAGCGCCAATGGTGGAGCTGTATTGTCAGTTATTCTACCTCCCGCACACGCAAATATAATTAGCACAGCTGCACCAGTTCCTGTTACACACCACCAACATCATACCTCGCAGAATTCAGTAAACAGTCATCCTAGTCAACAAAATTCATACCCTGGACATTCTAATCATCAACCATCTGTATCACCAAGCACCGTAATGGCGCCCGTTCCAACTGCATCCAATTTACCAACTGGAACTATGATGTCAACATGCAGCAGTAATTACATCGAAGTAAGTATTGATTATTTTATTGGTTTTATTTTCAATCATTTTTCTTTAACATTGAGCCAACTACAAGTGTGATCCGATCTTCAGTGTCATCGTCGTTTTGATTGAATAACCTACTAATCGTCTCTAGTAA
The DNA here is from genome assembly GCA_918026665.1 of Diabrotica balteata. Classification (NCBI taxonomy): domain Eukaryota; kingdom Metazoa; phylum Arthropoda; class Insecta; order Coleoptera; family Chrysomelidae; genus Diabrotica; species Diabrotica balteata. The sequence goes on along the minus strand of OU898279.1, from coordinate 6,756,431 downwards.
TGCTCTTGAATTTGCCAAGCACAAGAGTCATTTCCAGATTCTCCAAACATAAGTTTTTGGAATTTCAAGATATTTTTCTAGTTCGAGCTTAGCCAAACGATGATCTTCATTTACAATTTTTTTGTGTTGGGCTGAAAGATTGAACACGGTCACTAGATTGTATTATCCATTTTTGATTCATTTTAAAACGTTCCTCTTCACGACAGTAATAATCATACATGGTATGTACAGTCGAACTTGGTTATAGCGTCATTGAAAGGTCTAGAAAAAATTTACGCTATATCAGAGTAATGTTATAAAAGAGGTAGAAAACAATCAAATTTTAACGAGGTAAAAAAGTCAGTTATTTTCTTCTGCAAAACCTTTTCTGAAAAATAAAGTTTTTTTGTAGTGTTCTTAATAATCTGAGCTGCGTCTTTTGTAGTTGTGGATGCCTCGCTGAACTGGTTAAACCTGGATATGGTTTCAGCAGATCTTATTGCTTCTTGGATTGTAGGACAATCAACGCAATCTTGTTCTTCTTCATTATCTTCATCAGCATCCATTTCCACATTTTGCACTTGTTCCAGAATGTCTTTCACTTAAAACTTCTACCTGAGGTTTCTACCTGATCGCCCAATGAAATGGAGGTCAAAATCAGTTCCAAACTCTCTCTGGTTTACATTACATTTTTGTATCCAGTCTGGCAAAGGCATTTCGTCATCCTCGTCAACATTCTGAACATTGGGAGAAACTACAGTCAATTTAGCTTGACAAAAGTACTTACAAATTGTCACCGACGTAAACGCACTCCACGCATTGTCTAACAACTGAACTGAACTGCTTCAAGGATGGTAATGTTCACGGGTTCCCCATTGTCCATACAAAAAATCGATTTTGTCCATTCCAAAACTGTTTCCGATAATGGCAATTAAACTTCTTATGAAGCCTTGATAGTTGAAGTTGATTTTGGTCAAATTAAGCTTGGGATGGGCTGCACAGTTGTCAACTAAGAGAAGAGTTTTTTTTTTGAAGAGTGTTTCTTGTCCCACTTTCTCAATTCTCCTTTAAAAATAACAGAAGTCATCCACGCTTTTTTGTTTGCTGTGTATTTTACAGGCAGTGTTTTTATGTTTTTGAAACATGTCCCAATAACCAAAAGCTTTCTTTTCTCTGTACCTGCCATGTTTTCACAAACAAAAGCCGTGACTCTCTGTTTTCAAAAGCTTTCCACCGAAACATTTTTGATTTTTGAAATTTAAAGTTTTGCCTGACGTTAATTTGTAAAAGATGTTTCATCGCCATTGAAGATATCTTCATGGTTGCCTTAGTTGTGGCCATGTGTTTTGTAACTAATCACCTGTCACGTTCTCGTCCATACATTTTGACTCTTTATTTTCGCGATGGAAATTGAGTGCCGGGCTTTTAACCGATCTAGCCAGTCGTTAGATCATGTGAAATATTCGCCAATAATATCCAAGTTCCACTATATTACCAGCGTGTTCCCCCGCGCGACAGAGACAACTAACGCAAAGCCGTCCCTGCATCTCTTTATGATTTGTCGAGTTTATAGACTAGGTGGCCTAAATGGCCAAGGAAAGTCACGTGGGCGACAAACCTGGCCCATTAAAACGAGATGCAGGGACGGCTTTACGTCAGTTTTCTCTAACACACTGGGGGAACGCCTTAATCTATCTGTTATTATACAGATTGAACGAATTTAAAACGGATCATACAATTTAATATAATATGTCTGTTTGAACTGCTTTTGAAATAGTGGACCAATATAAAAATTTAACAAAAAAATCCAATAAATAAATCGGATATTTGCCTATATTTTTCATTGTATTTACCAATCTACTACAACAGACTAATAACAAAAATAAACTTAATAGTTTGTAGTTATTTCCTTTCTTTCCTATAAATATTTTATGGTTAACACCTTATTTGAGAAACATCTAGAGGATTGAGATTGGCAACACCGCTCAAAATATTCATCTGACTGCTTAGATAAAGGAAAGAAGGGCTTGCCTATGGAAGCGATAGGTGATTTGACAGCATAATAAAATCCTAGATTTATGTGTAGCTTTCAATTTTTATACGTGATGGGCGGGGCAACCTATTTGGGTGGAGTTTTGACTTGTTCTTGAATGAGTTCAGAATCCAGCAGCCCGCTGAAGTATTGGATTTTTATAATATAATTATTTGATAACCTTTTGTTGGCCAACCACCTACAGCGGATTTGAGCCGAAATACATACATTTCGTATGTTCCGAATTTATCTCGTTCAATCTGTATATCTATGAATATGTAATGTATAAATATTTAACCTTCAAATGTATTAAATGTGACTATTTCTTTTTCAGCCCATCTCGGACTCGAGCACGTACTCGACACCGTTGTCTTGGGTGGAACAAAACGGAGCTCCGTTGGGAGCCGGTGCAGAATGTACCATTTGCTACGAACATCCCATCGACGCAGTACTTTACATGTGCGGGCACATGTGCATGTGTTACGAATGCGCTTTGCAACAATGGCGCGGCAAAGGGGGTGGCCACTGTCCTCTCTGCAGAGCCGTCATCAGAGATGTTATCCGCACGTACAAGTCGTAGAATAAACTTTGTTTACGGACGGACTTTAAAATACCTCGAAAGAAGATTATTAAAAATGTATCGGAAGAAAAATAAAAATGTTTTTTTTTTGAAAATTTTGAAAAAAATTTACTTTTTGATATGTGCGTTATTTACATATTATAAGGGCTCATTATTTTAAATATCATTGTGCATAATTATTGTTTTTAAACGTTGTTGTTAAACTCTTTTAATATACTTGTGAAATAATGGGTCGCAATATGGAAATATCTGCATATTATTTGCTAAATATTTTCAGTTTCAGAGTCAAAAATTTTATTTTAAATAGAAATACTTCCATAATAATAAACATTTTGATTTTTCTTCGTCTCTCTTCGAAGTCTTGTTAAATGACCAAGATTTAGATTGTTACCTGTAGTTTCGGAGAATATCGAAATGTTTTTCCTAGACGAGTGTATGTCTGAAGTGACTAGTGCTTCCAAAAAAACAGATTATGAACTTACTGCCTAATTTTCGTGTTTGTGAAAAAGACTGAGTATTTGTTAACTTGAAATATATTTTTGTGTCCAGCTATATTTTTTTAACGAGATAAAACTTACAAACTGCTTGGCATATTTGTTACTAGTGTATTGGTGTCACTCAACGAAATCTTATTTTTGTAGCATTTTTATAAAATATGAACATTAGTACCTGATATAACAAAATTGAGGTAAAATTTTTATTGAAAATTTCTTTATAAAAGGTATATCTATTTAAAAGAACCTTTACGGGCTAAATCACATTTTTAGATTAAATAGTCCATCTGCAGTGCTGCTACTACGTTTGCCCAGTACATTTTTAAAACCACTAAACATATGGGTGAAAACTATTTAAATGTTATTTAATTGGTATTAGATAACATTCATACTATCAGTGATTAGATAACATTCATACTATCATATTATCAGTCTAAAGTTAATTTGTAGAAATTGAGGAGCAAAATCTCCGAATGGTGAGGTGCATTATCTAAAACTCAAGGTAACAGTTTCTCCTCAAGCCATTTAACAAACATATCTGCCTTCGTGTTTTCATGGTAATCAGCAGATTTTGATTTTGAAGAAAAAATCAAATCTGCCTTTTCTATAAAGCCTTCTTTTGTCCTGCATGAAGAATGGTGTGTATTTTGCTTTCGCTATCTGTGTGTATCTGTGGCCAAGGTTAGTGGTCAGTAAAGTATCTAAACAAAGAAAATATTACGAATTTCAAATTTTTCTCCATCAGGTAAGTCAATGATTCTAGAATGTTAACGAGTTATTTTCTTGTCTTCGTGATACTCAGCTACAGTAAGATTTTGAGAATCTCTGATAGTCTCCATTACCGTTTTTGAACTTACTTTCACTTGTCCTGAATGCGTCACAAATGCGTTGATTTATACATAATAATGACTTTAATGGTCCACCATTGTCTCTTTCCCTGGTAAAGTATTTATGCACATTTGCAATTAATTCATCAATATCCAACTTACGTCTAGGCATGATGGTCTTATTGCCTTCCCTCTTAGGCAATGTCTAAGAAGGTGCTACCAATTCTTGCTCGGGTTCAGCTCCCGAACCTTATCTCCCACTAATAAGTGGAAGTTGTCCAGGAGCTGCTCGTCCTCTTCGAAATACACAGGATAGTCCGACCTGCGTATCTCACGAGGTAAGTAGGCCTCACGCCGACCAGTGGCCAGCGAGCCCGGATGAGTGACCATACGGTAGTTAACGGTGCATTTATCGATGCACACGAAGAGTGGCTTAGTAGCGGTGGAGAACATCGGATAGCGGGGCAATTGCGCCCCCTACATCCCGGGAAATATCCCTCCAGGGTGCTGGCGAGGTCTCTGTAGGCATCTGCCTGCATCGGCTTCATCCAGGTGGACCGGAGCTCTGCAAGTTTGAGTACAAACTTGACAGGGTCCGTCCGATACTCTCTTGCCATAGAGTAAACCCTAAGGCTGGTCAGTGACGAGCGTACAAGGGCATACTCTAAATCACGGGGATGTGAACACCCTAGCCCGCAGAACTTCTGCGGTAAATAGAGTGGTAAGCCAAATTGTAGTAGCTTTCTCCAAAGGACGCCCGACTGTAAATATGCGAAAGGCACCCTTGGACCGAGGAAGCCAAGGAGGACCCAATTTGGGCCCACTAGAGCTTCAGGTCCTTGGGGTCACCGCTGGTTGCTTGAGAAGCAATGCCCCTCAGGAACTCAGCAAAGAGATCCGCGATCAGAATGGCGAACTCTTCTGCTACTAGCAGGAAAGCGCCAACATCGAGGAACTGCACCCTCCGATGCCTTGCCATTTAACGGTGCATTCATCGATGCACACGAAGAGTGGCTTAGTCCCCTTAGTGGGGAACTGATCGGATAGCGAGGCGATTGCGCCCCTTACATCCCGGGAAATATCCCTCCAGGGTGCTGGCGAGGTCTCTGTAGGCATCTGCTTGCATCAGCTTCATCCAAGTGGACCGGAGCTCTGTAAGTTTGAGTTCAAACTTAACAGGGTCCGTCCGATACCCTCTCACCACAGAGTAAACCCTGAGGCTGGTCAGTGACGAGCGTACAAGGGTATACTCTAAACCACGGGGATGTGGCCACCCTAGCTCGCCGAACTTCTGCGGTAAATAGAGTGGTAAGCCAAATTATAGTAGCTTTCTCCAAAGGACGTCCGACTGTAAATATGCGAAAGGCACCCTTGGACCGAGGAGGCCAAGGGGACCCGATTTGGACCCACTAGAGCTTCAGGTCCTTGGGGTCACCGCTGGTTGCTTGAGAGGCAATGCCCCTCAGCATTAGGCAATACTCCGATGTCTTGCCATCCGCCAGCTCCAGTAGGAGCTCGTAAATGACAGTGACCGCGAACGGACAGATTGCTGTTAAATCGTCCCCGATGAGGATCGAAAGTTCATGGAACTTCCCGATACCGGTCGGAAAGGCGAAATATATTCATACACCGGCATTGTCGGTGATGAATTGTAACACGTGATGAGTTTAGATCAATATCACAGAAACTTTCTAACTGTTGTGCTTGAGAGGTAAAATATAATATAACCACTTACAAAGATCCTAAACACATTAAGCAAATTAGCCTAATGGTCATTAGGAATGCCGATTGTAATTTAATTATGTTTGATAATAAATTTAGAAATGGTTGAAAACCGTAGATAAACGAGTTAAAATGTTTTCCACAATTATTTTATTTTTAGTACAAGTATTTTCATTTGAAAATAAAAGTTAAATATATTTACCAAAATCCAAACTTTAATCCGTAATCGCAGACGCCTCAAAAAGAGTACACTCTAGGTTTTCTGCAAATTCCGTTAATCTTTTAGAAATGTAAGTTGGTTGAATGTACTGTAGTCTCTAAACTGACTGTGATGTAGTCCATATGGGTTCTTTTAAATAAATATACCTTATATAAAGAATTTTTTAGGTTAGGTTTAAAAAAAGGGTTTAGAAAATTGTTTCCCTTACATACAAGTACAGAATTGTTATAATTAGTTTAAAGACAAGATATAATTTGAAACCCACCATATTTATTGGTTACAGATGAAGAAAAAAAGATCAGAATACAATCTAAATTGTTTTAATAGTATTATATTCTCCTTTCACTTTTATAACTTCCTGAAGCACATTTAGGTGTAGAATCAACAAGTTCTTTTTTAAAGTTTTCCGATTTTTTTCATCTTGTTACTATATTTGGTAGTTAACTATAATAAGCTTTAATTTTTTTATGTTATCTATTTTGAGAAGTCTAGCTTTCACAACAGCCCACAGATTTTCAATAGGATTCAGATCTGGTGAGTTTCCTGGCCAGTCAAGACACATGTTTTCATCTTGATTTATTTCAACGTGAATTTCGATACGTGACATGGATCAAAAACTTATTGAAAAATAGTTTGGCCGTTGGCTTCAAATTTTTATCAGTTTAGTTTTTAATCTATACTTTCGTGAGTTCATTTCACAATTGTTTCGGTATCTTTATAAGAAAGGCAAACCCAGATCATATTGAATGAGTCTGATTCTTCATCATGGTAGAAATCAATAATATTGTTTTTCTTCCAATTTCTATGAATCCAGAATGTGTAAAGTCTTACTTACATTTTTAGCTTTTATCCTTGCTTTTATCTTTCCCTTGCTTCCACATTTTTTCTTCTTTTTTCACCTTTATCGTTCTATAATCTTATTTTTGACAATATATCTTTGCCTTACTAATGTTTGTCCACCCAAGATATTTTTGCAAGCAGTTGCCAACATCAAAAACTTTAAACAAATTAAACATCAGTTTTGCTTACTTAGTAAATTGTTGCCAATTGTAAAAATAATAAAGCTTAAAAATTTATTTTTTGAATTGAACTGCAGAATATAGCACTAGTAACTAGCACAAACACTAAATAAATTGTGTAAAGTTCCTATAAAATTGTAATTGCTTTATTGAGTGACATGTAAATACATATCAATAACACAGATTGTACAGTCTGTCAATGTCAAAATGTCAATTGTACAAACGTCAAACCTTTAGGCATTTTTTTATCAATTATTGTTTAAAACAAAATGATGTTTTAATCTCATTTCAGCTTTATAACAATACTTGTACCAAATCTCTATAAATAGGAAACAAATATCGTTTCCAATCAAATACTGAATCCTGAATATTTAAGACGTTATTGTATAAATATCTAAGCAGTTTCGCCGGTTCTAATAATTACTTTGTTTTCAGACAATATAACCAAAGAGCAGAATTCTCAACATATTGAGGTATGCTGCATTCACGGTGGAAAAATTAGTCATTCTATCGTTTTTCTCCACAAAAATCAGTGGATAGTCAATCTGTGACCACACAGTTTAAACTTATTTATTTATTACGTTGTAAGTCCAAAAAGTATATTAAAAAACCTCCTTTATTCTTTATCGTAAATGTAAAAAGCAAGATGTATATTTTTTGTTGTAAGGGACAAAGGATGTTATATTATATATGACTAAAAAAGTTGTTACTGTTCATGTATATCCTATTGTTTTTTGTGTAAAAAGAAAATTTTTGATTACATTCCTAAACTTAACCTGGCCAGTTGTTGGATAAATGTTGCACCTATTGTGAAAAATATTGGGGTTAAATCTATTGTATATTAGAATTTCTAGTCATTTAAGAATGTACTGATTTAGTTCAACAACTTAGTTCAATTACTATTATAGCCCACAAATAAAGTGTTATCTATTATGAAACTATATATGTTGTTTTATTTTTTCCTTCTCTTCGTCTTGCTAAAAATAGCGAATTGTTTTCTAAATATTCCATGGATCCATCCGTGGAGACGTTCAATATTAGTAAAGGCTTCAAGAAATCACCACAACCACAAAGAAGCTTGACATGCTGTCAAAACTGGTTTTTACAGAAATCCACAGAAAATGTATGGTAAGACGAGAATAAGGTAGTCCACGGAAATAAGATTTTTCTCGTAACAGAGACACTCCAGACAAACGACAGATGTTTGGAGTAATATGGACCTCTATAGCAAGAACGTATATGCTTCCTGTAGTCGATTTTTTGGACTTTAGATAGCATTAAATAAGAAACGTCTTGACATATTCACACAGAAATCATCTGGATATAGCAGATCCCTTAATTCTCCTTTCACTATCCGTGAGCTAATAGTAGAAACACCGGAGCTGGGCCTGATAACATTCCTTATGCATTCCTAAAGCACTTGTCTAATGAAGGTCTTAATAAATTCCTTGTTGTTGATATAACTATCTTTGATATAGAAGGCGCATTTGATACCATCTCTAGAAACGCAATCCTTGACAAACTTTCTGAATGGCTACTATACGCATTTATCAAAAACTTTCTAACATCTAGATCGTTCAGTGTTTTTGTTAATAACTTGCTTTCTTCTCCACACATCCAACATGATGGAATTCCTCAAGGTTCAGTTTTAAACACATCCTTATTCATTCTTTCGATTAGTAAGTGAAGTGAAAATATAGCTCCACTAATGACCTAATAATGTACTGTCATGGTAAATCTAATGCAACTACTAGTAAAATTCTACAATTAGGAGTAAATGACCTACAAAACAAAGTAGCTTCTCTAGGAGTTATCTTCTCCCACTCTAAATCCAAAGTTAATCTGTTTTAATCCTGAAATTACTATCAACAACTGCAAATTACCGGTTGTTGATAATTGCAAAATATTAGGGCTGATATTTGATTCAAGATCAACTTGGAAACAATACATACAGGAACAATGAGTTTAGGAACAAATAACAACTTAGGCAAATACATTAAAAACAAGAGCCAAAATAAAAAACACACACAGTGGTGTGCCCAAAACTTACATCGGTCAAACTGGTAGAAATTTTAATAAACGAATAGCAGAACATAAAAGGACTTTCAATAATGGAAAAACAGATTCTACATACGCACTTCACCTTCAAGAGTATAATCATTCTTTTAATGACAAATTTAAAATTCTTGACATTCAAAATAAAGGCCTTAAGCTATCTTTGTTTGAATCTATGGAAATCAACAAACTAAAAAACACAGATATAATTCTGAATGACAAACAGTTCTCCCCTCCTCAACCTATTTCAATAAAGACTATAAAGTGTAAACGCATGCCAAAAATAGATCACTTGAGAAAGGCAATCAGCCGAAACAACTGTAGTGATAAGAGTTGAAAATACTAGTTGTGGAAGTTTTGAAAACAAAGTTTTCAGTGTTTTAGTGTTACATAACATGAATTTCCATCAAATAACGGTCGAATCCATCAATTATTTAAAGAAGTTTGCCTAAAAAGGTTAAATATAATCAAAACAATCTCACATTATCATTGGAGCGTGGAAGAAACTACGTTACTGAACGTTTACAGATCACTAATCCGCTCCAAGCTCGACTATGGATGTTTCGTCTATATGTCTTGGAGCGTTTCGTTCTAGTCCGGCGGAAAGTCTTTACTGTGAAGCTAATGAACCTCCTCTATTGCTTAGACGAGAAAACTTTCTCTCCTATGTTGCTGCAATTTCTTCTAATCCAGTATATCATTGAATTACATCATCACACCAACCCCATAACAACCCTCCATGTAACATATTTATACATACATACAATTCCTGGTCTTCTATAGCTGTTACTAAAAGATATAAATTTGTCTGACCGGAACTCCATTCATCATTCTCCAATAATCCCTATTGGAGCAACATACTCCCACATCATGTTATTTCCCTCATAGAGAGATCAGGAAAGATACCAGTACTAGTACATTAAGAATTCTCTTTCTAAAACTATAAACAAAAATAAATATAACATAGTTCTTTACATTGACGCGTCAAAGATTGAAAGTGGTGTTGGATAGTCTGTAATCACTGTACAACAGCCTATCGAACTCTCTAAAATTTCTCCTTGGTGTAGTATCCACACTGGTGAAATACTAGCTATCTCACATGCTTTCAAATATGCCCAACAATATCTAAATACACACATAGCCATATCCAAATACACACATTGCTCTGATTCACTTTCCTCTATACACTCTACACACATATCGTGATGGCCAAATGTTACCTGGTTTTTGAAACTGATATGGACACATTTATCACTTATTAAAAGACTTTTAGGGTTTTCAGGAACACCTAGTAGTTATTTATTGTTTATTGTTAATCAATATTAATTGGATATATATATTGCAAAAATTACAAATCTACAATACAGTTTTATAAAACATTATACAACAATACCTTGATACATTTGAAGTATTATTTTACTAGTTATATTTGTTTCATCTATCTATATCACCAAAAACAACGTCCAAGGTAGCTAAAAAATAAAATCGTTAATTATTTTTTAAAGATATCATTATAAAAGTATGCATTTGTGGACCTGAGAAAGAAAATAAAGTGTCATATTAAAATGGAAACAAGAATCATAGGAGACTTCACCACAACAAAAGGGCTCCTGCCATCGAGCAATAAGACAATAGAGGGAATGTAAAGGTAGTGGGGGCAAACATATTGTTAGACAGGAAGTGCGATCTTTAGAGGCCACATTAAACAAGGAAAGAGAGTCTCTCTCCTTGTTTGACATCAAATTTAGTTGGGTTATGTTATTGTTTGTCCCAAATGTCACATGAAATCTTATTTATATTGAAGTTTTTTAACAATTGTGTCGCATTTTAGACTCTTATCATTAATAATTAATTAAAACTTTCTCGTCTAAGACACATTCTGAAAAATATTATATAGCTACTGTTGATAAGTGTCGGAAAATTTAAATTTCGCGCATTCGCATTTCCGGATATGTCCGCCATCAGAGGCCACTTTTTTGGTCTCCTTTTCATAAGGATTAGATTCCCTCTTTTGTCTTATTGCTCGATGGCTCCTGCAGAGTTGTTCCACATCTCCAACCATATTCAAAATATACTTAGAGAAAGCTTTGACTTACATGGAAAAGAAAATGCGAAGACATGGGAGTACCGGTACGGAACGATACCTATGTTAAGCTTTGCAGACGATCAAGTAGTGATTGTACAAGACCAAGACGACCTCAGCTACATGATGAAGAAACTACAAGAATATACCAAGGCTGGCCTAGATATTAACCTCGCGAAAACAGAGTACCTATCTACAAGTGAAGAAGACATAAAAGATTTACAGATTGATGACAATGTAACAATCAAAACAAAGGGAAAATTCAAATACTTGGGGTTTGTAATTACAAAAAAGGCAACAGAGGAAGAAATTAAGCAAAGACTAGGACAAACAAGAACAGTAATCCGACAACTTAACTCAGTATGGTAGGATAGACACCTAAATATGAAGACAACAACACAGATTTATAAAACATTATTATTATAAACAAGAAAACAGCAGTAAGATAGTAGCAAACAGATGGAATGACTGTGAAGATGCTGCAGAATAACATGAATGGATAGAAGTAATGACGAAATAAAATAAAGAACATCAATAGAAACAGACATAGTAACATATAAGTATAGAACAAAGAAGACTAAAGTGGTATGGACATGTAAGAAGAACTAGCGACAGCAGATGGATATAGAGAATAAGCGAATGGAGCCCCATAGGAGGGAGAAAAAGAGGACTACCCTGAAGATCCTGGAGGAACGAAGTAGACGACGCCATGAATAAGAGAGGCCTAAACGATGGAGAATGGGATAACAGAAAGAGATAGTAAGGCAGTAAATACTGTAGATTCCCTGAATATATATAATTATAAAAGTATTTCTAATGCTCATAACAATCACTATTATTCAATTCATCTAACTCTGTCCAATAGCGTTCCTCACCTAGCTTTTTCTTCTTCCAAATCAAATGCTTTCACTATTACTAGAATTAAAATTCACCGTGGTTGCTCTTCAGCCTTCTTCTTCTTGTGTGTCGGAGTTTGGCAATCATCATTGCTATTCTTATCTTTGAAGCTGTTGCTTTAAACAATTGGTTAGATGTGCACTGGAACCAGTCTCTTAAATTGCGCAGCTACATCGTCTCCCCACGCTTCGTTTGCCCTGAATCTTTCCTTGTTTAATTTTTTTCATCACTTTCAATTTCAAAGCCCCTTTTGTGAGTATAGCAACATTTCAATGCGAGTATTTTTCGAATGTACCAAACACAATGCCAGGATTAACACAATTCTTAAAAGAAATGGCACTAATACACAAATAAAGTCAGTTAAATCGCTCAAAGGGAAGTATATGACACTGAAAATGAGGCTGTAGAATATCTTTTAAGTATTCACTTCCCAGAATCAATGCAATTGAGTCCAAATTAACTAAAATTGACTAGCTGAGCCGTGAAGAAATCTTTGGTTCTCACAAGGTAAGATGCGATATTGAAACTTTTGAAGCGACTTCATGAATTTCTGATTGTTGGTGTAAAGCTAGCATAACATATTTTATATACTTACCTAAAATAGCTACGACGTCTGCCAATAAATGGTTTTTACCCATATAATCCATTCCGGATAAATGGATAAAGCTAGGTGAACGAAGTTTGCATCTATAAACTAGAGATGTACCATCAGAAACTAAATAAACACCAAATTCACCTTGAAATAAAAAGAATATTTATTTAATAAATCCGTAAACTAATTTTTCGAAACCAAATTCAGATTTTTGCTTTATTCTTTGCCTTCTAAGAATTGCAAGGCAAAACAGATGTTGATAAAGATGTTATAAGAGACATGGGGAATCTAAAGTGCGTCTAGTGCGTCTGTATATCCGCTTATACGTATTTCACCATAAAAGGGATCTTCAGAGCGGATATTCACAGATGCTCTGAACATGAAAATTAAAGAACATCTGTGAATAGCTGTGATGTTCTCTACGTACCTTTTGGATGTTCAACGACAGTATATGTTGCTCCGGGGGTACTTGGAATCCTTGACTGAATAATTTAAAATGATGAATTAGAGCTTCCATTGAAGTCTACAACAAAGTAAGTAATGTATTACTTCTTTAGTTGGGAAACATTAAACAAAAGTGAAAATTATTCCTTGAAACTAAGCAATAAATGACAAAAACGTTACTGTAATAGACTATGTACACATTGTTTCTACATCACTAAAACAGGGATTGTTCAAGTAATATTTATATTAATGGAGTGTAGGCTTTCCATATTTGTAAGTAATAATTAAGTAAAAAATTAATAAATAAACATTAAAATTTTTGTTTTAATCGATAGAGTTTTATTTTGTCGATAAAAACTGCATTTGAATCATTTTTACTTTAATTTAAAATAAATCTTTGAGTACATGTGCTTGTATAGCTTGTATAGCAAGTAGTGTAGCAAATAAATTTACTAGACATAAATATTCATTTTACGATAATGACAGTTACAATTTTGGCGACAGCGTTTTTGACAGCGTAAATTTTGGCGGATGCTAAACTTTTTACAAATTCCAAGTACGAAATTTAATGCATCACTGACTGTGTATAAAATTATTATTTACTTAAAAAATTCAATATTTTATTTGTGACATCTATACATATGACTGAACCAATTCAGAATTACCTTTTAACTGATATTCAAGTATTTTATAATAAATATTATTTCACGAGGATCTCTCAGTGATTGCTGAATTCTAATTAAACTAGGGCTCTCGCCAAATTTTACATTGCCAAAAGCGCTTTCACCAAAATTGTAACTGTCATTTTTGTGAATAAATTATTCATATTTGTCCTAAAATTCGAAACTCAAATTCTTTGTTAAATAATACTAAATGTGTTTTATATTAAATTTTATTACATGCGATCACAAGTATTTGTGAATATAGTTAGGATCTGAGATCAACAAATCGAGGACATCAAATTTCTAACCTGATAAATTCATTATTAATAGAGTCAATTATTTGCCTAATACAAAATTAGAAAAGTTAAAACTAGAAAAAATAGACAGTTAATAATTCCGAATAATTTACACAAGACCCACAGAACATAAGGTTATAATGAACATAAGTAGAAAAAGTGCCCTTTATAGAGGGCACTATAGTTGAGGATATTGAGAGAAAACAACTCATATGGTATGGGCATGTGAGCCGAATGGGGGACGAAAGATTGCCTAAAAAAAACGATGATGTGGCAACCCCCAGAGAAGAGGAAACGAGGAAGACCACCACAGAGCTGGAACCTGGGAGTTAGGAAAGCGATTAGCGCTCGAAATCTGGACGAAGACCTAACTTAAGACAGAATACAGTGGCGTTTGGGAATCAGACAACGTCATAAGACGTTACAAAAGCGAATATATATATATATATATATATATAATATATATATATATATATATATACATATATATATATATATATATATATATATATATATATATATATATACATATATTATATATATATATATATATATATATAATATATATATATATAATATATATATATATATATATTATATATATATATATATATATATATATATATATATATATATATATATATATATATATATATAAGTAGAAAAAGTAGAAGAAAAAGAAAATTTAAATGAATCCTTTAACTTATAGTCATAAATTTTCTCGTAAAAATACTAATGAGTTAGGTACCTTCATTTCAGACCTTGTCGGTGGAGTTATTTTGTGATCATCCGTCTTAATTTCCCCTTCAGGCATTTTATTTAGGCATTGAATTATCATGTTACAAGATTCTCTAATTTCTGCACATCTTACTAAATATCTAAGCAAAGTAAATTTGATTTAAAAACTAAATAAAAAAAGCAAATAATCGTATAATATCATAAGAGACAATAGCCCGTCCACGATTGAGAATGATGTCGAAAATTTGCCGAATTTATGTTTTTTAACTGAGATCGTAAACACTTACCTATCATAGATATCCCCGTTTTTACCAACAGGTACATTAAAATCCAACTCACTATATACTTCGTACGGTTGAGTTTTTCTCATATCCCATTTAATGCCAGATGCTCTTAACATAGGACCACTGAAACAATCAACATCTTTTACATAAAAATTATCAGTATCATTAATACTCTAATGATACACGCATTGCTATATTTTATAGTTTATTTTTATGAACGAGAGAGTAATTAGCATAATTTTAACTGGTACCTTCGACCACTCCATGGGCGTGCTCAAGATTAATTGAAAAATTACTTTGAATAATTGTAAAAAATAAATGAATTATTTCAGTGTTATAAAGTGTTATGTGTATGTAAACAAAAGTGACCTCTTTTATCACACACTATATTAGAACTGACTGGCCTACATTAAAAAGGGTTTTAAAAAATTCACATTTTTTTTAATTTTTAAAAATTACAAAAGAGAAAAAGAGTTTTTAAAACCGTCTAAGGTATGTTAAATAGATGAATAAAAATATTAATATAAAACTTACAGCTACTTGTTACAAATCCAAATCAGATTCAGAAGATGAACTTTCAGAACCAAGATTTATAATAACTGGCTCGATCATTTTATCAGTAATATTGTCCAGCTTCCACATTTTTTCCTCTTCTTTAATAGTGTGATTTACTGCCTTTTCCCAGTTTTCAGGTTTTACATTATTTACGGCCTCCAAAAACAACTGTTTAACATCATGAATTTTAAAAGTGGTATTTTTTCTTGAAACTTCACTCTTTATCTGTGCCCATACCAGTTCAATCGGGTTTAATTCACAATGATATGGTGGGGATCTAAGTACTGTCATTCCACGATTTTTGGCAATTTCATCAATTTCGTATTTTTTAAATTTTTCTTTATGAAGGGCACACAACGAATAAAGTTCCTTTCTTATAGATCCGGGATGGTACGTAATATTTTTTGAACTCAGCCAATTCTGCAAGTCTTTTTTTAACCACTTGGTTGTGGGCAGTCCTTCTATAAGTCTGGAGTGATAACTTGCATTATCCATTACTATTACACAGTTCTTAGGAAGAAGATCTATCATTTGTTCGAACCATTCTTGAAAGACATCAGCGTTCATGTCTTCATGGTAGTCACCGGTACGAGTTGATTCAAAAGTTAATAAACCACCTTCAACAAAACCGTCTGAACTGCCAATGTGTACTATTATCAGCCTGCGTCCCTTTCCTGATGGTGGGTTTAAACCAGTAGATAAGTTATTTACAAAAGCGTGCCTTTGACTTGTAACAGTTTCATCCTGCCAAAATTTATTTGGTGTATGACCCTCGTTGATCCATGTTTCATCAAGATAAAATATTTTTTTTTTGGTTTCTCATTTCCTTTATGGTTCTTAGAAAATGTCTTCTCCATATGACAATATCGCTTCTTTCTAATAAAATAGACTTTCTGGGATTCTTTTTCCAGCGGAAGCCTATTTCTTTTAAAAGTTTCCATAACGTACTTCGACTCATTTCTGGGTAATCCTTATCATCTCGAACTGAGACAAGAACTTTATCCAATGTTGGAAATTCTTGTCTAAAGAAGAATTCATGCACTTTCCGTCGAAGTCCTTCTTTAAAATGATATTCTATTTGAAATTTTGGTTTCCCTGGAGCATTACGTGGCATTTGAAAACTACTACATTTCTCTTCTTTAATAACTCTGTAAATCGTAGATTTCCCAACACCAAGTGTACTGCTAACTAACTCAACGGGTCTCATCAACACTTTCACATAAACGTTTGTCTGTAAATGATTTAAAACAATTAAATATTAATGTTTTTTCATTAACTGTTAAAGGACCAATTTTTCGGCGTTTACACGGCACTTCCAAATTTTCCATAACACTAGTATACACAATAAACTGCACCTTGCAACTGAAGTACCTACTTTTAGTGAACTGTTAAGAATTTTGAATACGCCACTTGGACCTTCCTACAAAATGGAAAAACCCACTATCACATTTTCTGTGGAATAAGTTTAGAAGGTAATTATCTAGTCAATTACTGTCGTAGATTCCTGGAATTAAAGAATTAAATGTTTGATTGTTGAAACCTTACTTCGTGGAATGCACTCATTTCAGATAAATAAACGTTTATTTTATCTAAAGAATTAAACTTTATTTTGCAAATAGGTAGGTACTTATTAAACTTTTATTGGTTATATATAACCAATAAAATAAACATCTTACATTTCTTGCAAATTCATTAGTACCTGTTAACCTCCATCACTCCGACACTGGCAACCTTATTTAGGGATTAGTAACCCTCACAACTATTGTATTCTATTCTGCTCCAACCTTTATACCTGGTGGTCATACTCAATTTAAAATTGTTTTCCTATATACTTCTGTAAACTTGTTGACAAATATCTGTTTTTCATTGAGTCACCCGTATCAACAGTTTAGGGATTTGCATACATAATTTATTGTTTTATTACTCTCTCATACATAAAAATACACTATAAGTGTCCATGAAAACTTGTTACATTTGTATAATATTTGATAATAGAGATATCGAGATGATTTTTTTACGAATATATTGAAGAAAAATGGTGTCTTGTAATATTAATAACATGTAAAGTTTGTTTCTAACAAATTCCACCGGCTCTTGCAAAATAAGGTAAAAAATTATGTGTGTGTATCTGTGTGTATGTTCTTGTTAATTTATTGTATAAAAATTTCTTACGAAAATGCCCTATTTAGTGCTTCGTGGGCCTTTACAACTCCAATACCTTTAGTTCTTTGTACAAACAGACGATTTTTTGTAACGACATCTTCCACTTCATCAACCCTTTCTGGGATTTTCTTTACAATTTCATAAATGTCATCCATCAATCCAAGTGGCAAATCCTAAAATTAAGCAGATATAACTAGAAGGATAATAAATGAAGTGAAAATAATATCAATTGTCAAAACAAGAAAACTTGAGTACTTAGGACATGTTGATAAGGGCAAAGATACTCATTATTACTTAGAAACTCATTATGCAAAACAAAATTCGAGGAACGCGCAATGTGGAAAGACGAAGAATATCCTAACGTAAGAACTTAAGGGAATTGTTGATATACAGTCAACAAGATCCGCATAGTTATAATGATTTTCAACCAAAACCAGAAAGAAATATTACAATTACATATAATATTAATTTCGTAATGCTTTTCTTTTCTTATGGTGTATATATGTTTCATATATTGGTGATCATCATGGTTATCTTGATTATTCTGGTGCAGAATGGAGCAGAAAATATGTCTTCTTTCCGGTCCCCCTATATCACCTATCTTGGATAATCAATTGGAGAAGGTTGTAAGCTGATTTTGGTTGACTATTTTATTAGAGTTTTTTTAACTGGCAATTTAAAAAGTTTGGTAAGCAGCAAATGGCTAGTAACAAATTCACAAACGAAATTTTGTGCCCAGTAAGATTATTTTTCAAATTAATGGAAAAAAAGTGGACCAAATGTTTTATCAGACAGACTCTTCTTAAGGTGCCGTGCATTTCTGCGTATCGTCTTGTCAGGTGATATGTTAAATAATCATGGTTAAATAATTCTGTTTTTAGCAGCATTGCGAAGCATTTCATAGCTGTGGATTCCTGTCCATTGTTGAATATTGCGCAGCCATGACATTTTTTTTACGTCCCAGACCTCTGCTACCCTCTATCTTCCCTTCAAGTATCAGGTGCTGAAAAGTGTATCTTACTTCTCGTAATATGTGCTCCAAGTATGCAGTCTTCTTACTTTTTACATAACTAAAAAGTTTCCTATCCTGTAAGCCCGCTCTTCTTAGTACTTCCTTATTTCTGACCCTGTCCGTCCATGATATTCTGAGCATTCGACGCAGGCACCACATTTCAAAAACTTCAAGTTTGTTAATGGAACTGGTCTTTAACGTCCATGCTTCCATTCCGTACAAGAGAACAGATCACACGTAACACTTAAGCATCTTGTATCGGAGGTTGAAGTCCCATTTACGATCAGTCAAAAACTTACGAAGAAAAACTCTGCTCTTTATTTCATTCTCGGGGTCCCAACCTTCGTTCAACAAGCAACCCAAATATTTAAATTGCCTGACCTGTTCGATTTCTTCTCTAGAGACATATATATTTGCGTTGGGGTAATCATTTCTACTTATAATCTTGTTTTTGTATTCCTGATATTTATTTTCAAACCCTGAGCTTAACTTGCAAGAGTTAGATCATTTAAAAGGCATTGAAGATCTTCGATGTTATTTGCCACTATGGCTGTATCATCTACATGCTCTTATATGGATGTTATTAATAAATATGCCGTTAACTTTAATACCCTTATTAGAGTCTGCCATTGCTTCTGCGAAGGCTTTTTCTACGTATAAATTAAACAGCATTGGAGACAGTATTAAGATCACAGTTTAAAGATCAAAGAGACAATGTAGATAACGAATACATAAACAGTGACACAGGACCAGAAATAACAAGAGATGAAGTGGAATACACGATTAAAGAAATAAGGTCGGGGAAGGCTACAGGCCCAGATGAACTACCAATAGACATAATTAAACTCATCAAAGGCAACAACTTAATAAAAATCGTGGAACTATTTAACAGCATTTACAAATCTGGTATCATACCTAATGAATGGCTAGTAACAACAATAATAGTCATACCCAAAAAGTCTAATGCGAGACAATGCTCGGAACATCGCACCATCAGTCTCATGTGTCATATATTAAAGGTCTTCTTAAAAATCATTCATCGGAGAATATATAAAAAATTGGAAGTTGACATCGGACCCTCTCAATTTGGCTTTAGAGACGGACTAGGAACTAGAGAGGCACTGTTTGCTTTTAATGTTCTAACACAACGATGCTTAGACGTAAATCAGGACATATTTGTGTGTTTCCTAGACTATAACAAAGCATTTGATACAGTAAAACATAGGCTACTGATGCAAATACTGGAAAATAAAAATATTGATACAAGGGACATGCGAGTGATAAGGAATCTATACTACAAACAAGAAGCTACAGTACGAATTAACAGCTCGATATCAGATAGAATACAGATCAAAAGAGGTGTTCGGCAGGGCTGTGTGTTGTCTCCAACCTTGTTCAATGTCTACGCGGAAGATGTTATTAAAAAAGCTCTTATGAACGAAAAAGCCGGAATAAAGATCAACGGTCACCCCATTTGCAACATCCGATATGCTGATGATATCGCGCTCATAGCAGAAAATATTGACGACCTACAGAGATTACTAAACAAAGTGGTAGAAGCAAGTGAAGAATTTGGTCTGTCACTGAATACAAAGAAGACCAAATTCATGATAATTACAAAGAAACGTATCAATAATATCAACTTACATGTAGGACAGAATCTCATTGAACGAGTACAAAATTACAATTACCTCGGAACAAATATTAACGAGTCAAACGAATACACCAGAGAAATAAGAATAAGAATAGAGAAAGCCCGCAGAGCCTTTAACAATATGAAACAAATGTTGTGTAGCCGTAACCTAAGCCTAAAGCTGAAAATACGAATGCTTAAATGTTATGTTTTCTCGGTCCTGTTGTATGGGGTGGAGGCGTGGACACTAAATAAGCAATGTATAGGTAAGCTGGAGGCATTTGAGATGTGGGCGCGTACCGAAGAATGTTAAAAATCTCCTGGAAGGATAAGATAACTAACCAAGTTGTATTAGACAGGATGAACAAACAAAAGGAGGTCGTATTGAGTGTTAAAATGAGGAAACTACATTACCTGGGACATATTACACGTGGGAATAAATATCAACTGTTACAACTAATTATGCAAGGAAAGATTGAAGGTAGGCGCAGCATAGGTAGGAGAAGAATGTCATGGTTGAGAAACCTCAGGGAGTGGTTAGCTTGCACTTCCATACAATTGTTCCGAGCGGCAGCCTCCAGGGTCAAAATTGCCATGATGATAGCCAACCTTCGTAGCGGAGATGGCACGTGAAGAAGAAGAAAGGAGACAGTATACAACCTTGCCTTACTCCTTTTTTAATGGAGAAATCTTCTGTTTCGTTGAAATTTTGAAGACGTACTGTTGCTGTCTGGTTCCAATACAGATTGGCGATAATTCTTATATCCTTGTCGTCCGATCCCAGCTCTTGTAGGTATTTTATTATCAACTGATACACTGTATCAATATACACTGTATCTAAGTGGACAAAAATATCACCTGAAAAAAATGGAATAGACACAAGAAAACATAAAATAACAAACCATTCTCATCGATATTCAGCTGTGTCAGCATTGTTTAAGCAAGGTGTTTCTGAACAGGAGTTAATTAAATTAATGGTTCACTCAAATGAAAGTTTTCTAAAACCATATCTGCAATTGGATTTCGGGCACCACCAGAAGTTTTTCGAAAATCTGAGAACAACAAATGAAGCTGGACAATAATACACAAAATAGTGCTTTGGTAGAAAGGAATGGGCAAACTACTATAGCTTATAACAATCGTATATTTAATATTGTTAAGAAATAAATAAAGATTATGTTTTGTTGATATGGTGCATTAATTGTCCCGTGAAATAGTTCTGTCGAATATCAGAGAAAATTATTTACCGGCAAAATTTTCTTCTGGTTATATTCAAGTTTGTTGCCTTGTGGCAATTTTAGCTTATGAAATTTTGACAAAATCACTCGACTGAGGTCTCGTGATTTAACTGTCAGAATTAAATTCCGAAAAAAATTTTAAAAAAATATGTTAATTTAAAGTTACTTTTAAAGCAAACTCACCTGGCTGACTCCACCAACTCTGAAATAGCAAGCGTGCATTCTCGAACCGCATGCTCTTTCACAGAGCTCATATATTTTTTCTCGTTCTTCGAAAAACCAAAACAAGGGTGTGATAGCACCAACGTCAAGAGCGAGAAAAGCAGTAGCAGCCATATGATTGCTTATTCTGGTTAGTTCAGAATACATAGTTCTTATATATTGGGCTAAAAATGCAATTACAAGAAATATAGTTGGGGTAAAAAATATGATAGAAAGCTCAGGTTTGTAGGTTTTGATAGTTCTACTTTAAGATAGAGCGCAGCGGTTGGTTGTTCTGGTAATTGAATATATAATTAAAAATATTCCTCGAACATCGAAGTACAACAGTTCTATTGTAAGTGGTATATTTAGTTTGGTATGGTAAGTTTATGTGGTATGCGAACAACATTCGTTAAAAATACTGAATGGATTTTACAAACATAGAGACATAAATAAATATACATGGACTCAAAAGACAAGAAAACTGCAATCAATTATAGACTATATAGTAGTTAAACAAGAGACATCTTTAAGACCCTACGATGTAAAAGCTTGGAGAGGGGCAGAATGTGGATCGGATCACCTACTAGTAAAGGCACCCGTGGAAATAAGATATATTAAACAAAATAAATCCCAAGAACAGACAAACAAAGAATCCTCACGGCTCTATAACATAGACAGCTTAAAAAATGAGTCCACAAGTTTTCTTTATAAACTACGTTTGGCACAAAAATTAGACGAAGAAATAAACGGAACAGCGGAAGAAATGTATGAGACTTTGAAAATCAAAATTCATGAAGCAGCATTAGAAGCTCTAGGTACGAAAGAAAAAGTAAAACGTAGAAATTATTGGTGGACAGAAGGTTTATTAGAACTGGTAGAAGAAAAGAAAAAACTGTATCTCAAATGGTTAGCGACAAAAGATGAGGAAGACCGAAAGAACTATAACAGATACAAATATATAGTAAAAAAGGAAATTAAAAAAACAAAAAACATAACCTGGGACAACAAGTGTGCAGAAATAAGCTCAATGGTAGGAGGATCTAGGTCCAGACAAGCTTGGAAAACTATCAACAGTCTTAGAAAAAATACAAACGAAACAAAAAAAAAATAAACCCCATAGACATAGAAAGATGGAAAAATTATTATGAAAATCTATTAAATGAACAACGTACACAGTTTCTAGACACACAGATAGATAGAGTTGATAAAGTATCCCAAGAGATTGGAAAGTCTCGTACATAAACTCCATCTACAAAAAGGGAAACAGGAATGACTGCAGTAATTACCGAGGTATCAGTATTACGTCATCCACTGGCAAACTGTATGAAAGAGTTCTGAAAGCCAGAATAGAAAAAGAAGCCACAGAGATCGAAGAACAAAGTGGATTCCGACCAGGGAGATCTTGTGTCGACAATGTATTTACTCTCAAACACCTAACGGAAAAGAGATTAGCAAGAGGACTAGAACTTCATGCCACTTTTATAGATCTCCGTAAAGCGTTTGACTCCGTACCACTGCAGAGACTATGGACAACATTGGAAAACGCAGGTATAAATGCAGTATACATAAATGCCGTGAAAAAGCTGCCGTGAAAAAGTTTCACCCAAACAAAGGGTGTCAAACAGGGCTCTTGCCTCTCCCCAACCCTATTTAAAATATATCTTGGTAATGCTTTAAAACATTGGATGAGAAAATGCAGCCCAATGGGCATATGGGTAAATGACACTCCTATATATACAATCCTCTTCGCAGACGACCAGGTAGTTCTTGCCGAGGACCTACAAGATATGACGTACATGATAAACAAACTAATAGACGAATTCAAAAAATGGGGATTAGAGGTTAATACCGAAAAGACACAATACATGAATATAGGAGGCATCGGTCAAGACATGGAAACAGAAAGCGGATTAATTAAAAACGTTGATCAGTACGAATATCTCGGAGTTACACTAAGCGAAGACGGGAGAGACGACAAAGATATAAAAAGAAAAATAGGAAAAGGAAAAAACATGATAAAAACACTACATCCGATCCTGTGGAATAAAACTTTAACTAAGAAAACAAAGAAAAATATATATCAGACTATGATTCAGCCGGTGCTGACGTATGGGTCAGAAGTGTGGGTCTTTAACAATAATATGTCACAAAAACTCCTCTCAACGGAAATGATGTACTGGAGAAGATGTTCCGGGTTAACTTTGTTTGACCACATAAGAAATGAAAACATAAGAGAGAGAATGAAAGTAAAGAACACAATAATGGATACGATAGCCGAAAAACAATTAAAATGGTATGGACACCTAAGACGGATGAACGAAGAAAGGATACCACGAAAGGTTTGGAACTGGAGACCTACACAGAGAAATAAAAGGGGAAGGCCAAGAAAGAAATGGATATCCAATATTCATATAGAAATGGAAAATAGAGGTCTTGAAGAAGGAGACTGGGCCGATAAGAAATTATGGCGATTGGGATGCGAGAAGCGACAAAATTAAAGTTGCAAACACTCGCTATATATATATATATATATATATATATATATATTATATATATATATATATATATATATATATATATATATATATATATATATATATATTTAGTTTGGTAGAAGTTCAGAACCTTTTTTGGACTAGTCAGTCTATCTTCAGTGAACTTTTGAAGTACTTGCGTAAATATTGTCAAAACCAAATGGCAGTTGGGTTTACATTGATGAAACCATACTTGAAAGTATTAAATGATCGCTATTTCAGAAACAATCTAAGTCACATGTTGGCGATTTTGATTACACCAACATGTAGTTCTGAAATCACCTTAGTTCCGGACTAAGGTTGTTTCTGCACTAAATTGTTAGTTGTCATTTTACATATCGACGTTTACCACAACCTATAAAATTTATAGTGTTTCTATTGTTTGTTCTTATTGTTGCTTACAAACAGGTGTCTGTATATTGGAAGAAAACATTCATATTTCAATATTATTGAACAATGACCAACCAACCGTTTCAAACTTCACTTTTAGTGAAAATGTCCAGATAAACTTTCAAAACGTTTTTTTTTTTCATTTCCTGCAAACTATCCGAATGTGACTTAGGTTGTTTCTGAAATAAGCGATTCAATTATACGGCATGCCGATGAGATTCGATTACTAACCAGGATTCGATTACTAACCCTCCTCGAAAAAATTATTTCTACATCCAAACTGTAGGAATCGACCAAGCCAACCAACTTTTGTATTTTTATCTCAAAGAAAGAAACTGAATTTTTAAAACTGTATGCAGGACAAAACTTGAAGACCTAAACAACACATGCGGAAAAATTTGCAGTTTCTTTGCTGGAAGCTCTTCAAAACTCAAAGGTGGCACTTTTTTATTTTAGAAAGCTAGATTTCCAGACGTAGAAAGTTAGACATTAGTTAAAATTAAAAGTAACCTACCTCTTTTCGGCACTTTCAATCCCAATAATTTTTCTGTTGCCAAACAAAATGGAAGTTCATTAACAAGAGGTGACAGATAATCCAATCGGTCTAAGTAGGGTAAAGCCTGAGTGTAAGTTTTGTACTCCATTAATTTTTCCGTTCCTCTGTGGAGTAGCCCTATATGGGGGTCTAATTTTCTAACTATCTATCAAATGAAAATATATATTAGTTTCGGTTATTTACGGAAATATCACAAAAACAGAGATAAATCTTTAATAATATATAGAACGCTGTTGTCCAGAGGTATTAGATATGTAGAAGACCTACATGATCCATTGAAAGTTGTAACACTAGAAATAAACGATATTCAATTTTTTTTCTGTAATATGGCTTTGGCAGAGCCAATTAGCAGACTTGTTTGTTTTTTTTTTGTTAAAATCGACTGAATTTTAATTATTAGTGATTGCAGATTCATAGTCAAAATTTTCTTGTTATAAGTTATCAATGTTAGTATTACATATACCTAATATTTATACATAAATTATATTTTGATATATTTTTTTTGTTTCTTTTTTTATTTTTTTATTATCTTCTTTTTTTTTGTTATGTTTTCTTTTTTTGTTTTGTTGTTTTTTTTTGTTTTTTTTTCAAACCATATTAACAGATTGTGCCTATATACTATTTACATCTTGTATTTACACATTTGAACATGTTTGTAAATGCAATGAAGAATTTCCATATTATTTGAAAATATATTCAAATTAAACTAATAGTTCTATTACCATAGTTCTATTCCTTATGCCCAAACTCGTATAAGTACATATAGCTTTGTACAGAAGCAGTTTATTTTCAAGAGATAACTAAGACCTTTTGTTAAATAGCCAGTTCATATTTTTTAGTTTCAGATCTAGTTGTTTCCGTTTAGTTTGAATGTGCGTTGTTCATGTAAGTTTTTCATCCAGGTGTAATCCCAACTATTTGACAACTGGTTTTATAGGAATGGGAGTATTATTAATATAAAACTTGTGGACATCTGGATTTTCTTGTTGTAAAAGTAATTTGTTCTGATTTGCTAGCATTAACACTGATTTTACATCGCTTAAGCCAGTTTTGTAATTGATCTAAATGATTTTGTACTTTTTGTGATGCTATATTAAGCAATTTTTAATAATTTTGACAGCTGCTGTCAAAATTATAAATCTTTTTAAAACACTCAGTTTTTGAACAACTTTGAAATACAAAAATTCGTACCTAATTGCTTTTAACTCTATTTTTTTTTTAAATAATCATTCTAAGTCAATCAAACTTCTAGAATGTATTAATAATACATAAATAAAGAAGACTGAACAAGGCCAACGATTAGTTTTAATTAGGTTGGTAATTAGAAGGTTGTTTTCGCTCACTTTATTGCTAAAAAAAAGGAAAATATAAAAGACATTTTTTGCTTAGAATTCATTTTTCTACTAATTTTTTTGGTCAAAATTTAATGAAAAAATTCCACCCCCCGAGATGTCGTGGCAACTACCCCAATGGTAAATGCTCCTTTCGGCATCAAATAGATTTGGATCCTTGGACTATCCATTACTTATTCCCTAATTTTCAAATAAATCGATCTTTTCCGAAAAAATTGTGAGATGAAAAACTTCATTTCCTGGACTATGCTCATTCTCAGACAACAGGGATTAAGATATCAGAGATTAAAAGCAATAACATATTGAAATATTCAATATAGCTTGAACTTTCAAAACAGTAAATTTACTGTCGCTAGGTATGACGTTCCATCAAAATAAATCAATCATAACTGATACTGAACAAACTTTGTTATTACAATTATTTAAATTTCTTACCTCACCGTCCAAAGTTAATATCATTCTTAAACAACCATGAGCAGCTGGATGAGCGGGTCCAAAATTAATCACCATGTTCTTAATAGTTTTTTCTTCGGGTGCTTTTTTGGCGTTATATGGTTGGATAACCCAATTTTTAGTTATCTCATCAGGATACATAACTGGCCCATCGAATTGTTTGATATATTCTTCATCTGGATACCATCTTTTAAGACTTCTAGCAAAAATATGCAATTTTTGTGGAATGAATAATTTTTGTTGTCTTAATAGAAACATTATATTGACGTTTGTGTTTTCAAACTGACAAAAATATTGTTTGATTTAAATCCTATTAAAGTCAAGTCGATTTGGTATTGTTTTTGTAACACATATTTTCTAGAAATAAGATTTACTAGCGGACCAACTCGACATCGAGTTTTTTAAATGAAATTTTTATTTTGCGAGAAAAATTAAGAGATCAATACAAACAATATAAGCAAGAATATACATAACATTCATCAATAATAATGCAAGTAAAAAGTGTATTAAATATCACGAAATATTTCGTCGAAAACAATGTTTTTTTGTTACAATGTCTCCATTTTCTGAAAACTTTTACTTGACACTGGGTTTTTAATAAAAACGAAACCGGAAGTCGACCTCAAAACCGGAATGCAATTTTTAGTTCATCAAATGTCGACATAGATATCAGTTAGCAGTTAATTTTGCATGCTGATCACGAATCCGGTGTCAGATTTGCTCTATCTTGACGTTTTATGCGTGTTTCGGGTCACTTCCGGTGTCGGATCGCAACCGGAAGTAGATATTTAGATTCGTCTCGACGAAACCTTTCGATCCATATATACATTGTGGGGCCTAAACTGTCTGTTCGAAACAGGAAAACTAGCAAATGCATGCCACGAAATGAAACGTTTAGGGTTGCAGATATTGGGTTTGAGTGAAGTTAAATGGCCAGGTTCAGGTAAAGTTAAAACCATGAACAAAACTTTCTATTACTCGGGTAATAACGATCCGGCTCATCGTAACGGGGTTGGAGTAATTTTAGAAGACAAATATAACCATGCCGTCACAAACTTTGTGCCATTTTCGGACCGATGTCTTCTTATTCAACTATCCGGAAAGCCAGTAAATATTAACATCATTCAAACTTATGCCCCTACGGCCGATAAACCCATAGAAGAGCTAGAAGCGTGGTATGCTGACGTAGAAAAACTAATAAAGATGACCAAAAAACGAGACCTAACATTTATCTTAGGTGACTTTAATGCTAAGTTAGGTAGAGGAAAAGTTTCTGGATTGATCGGAAACTTCGGACTTGGAGCAAGGAACGACAGGGGAGAGAGAATGACCGAATTCTGCCAACAACACAACATGGTAGTGACAAATACATGGTTTAAATTACACCCTCGCAGATTGTACACGTGGACATCACCACAACACAATGAAAACAGAGTAATCCGTAACCAAATAGATTACATATTGGTCAACAAAAGATATCACAATGCAATCATCAGTGCAAAAACATATCCTGGAACTGACATCAATTCCGATCATAATCCTGTTGTTGCAAAAGTTCGCGCAAGATGGAAACTAATAAAGAAACAAAAACCTCAACACACAACTATTAGACATCCAAATATTAAAAAACGACACCATACATAAGACAGTAAATAAAGAATTAAACAAAAATTTAGGAAATATTGACCACAATAGAATTAGAGAGTACGATGACATAAACGTTCTGTGGAAAACTATTAAAGAACAAATGAACAATGTAACGAAAAAACATCTAAAAGTAACACCTAGAAATAACAAACAGGAATGGATGACAGAAGAGATTTTACAATTAATGAACAAACGAAGAGAATCTAAAGGAAAAAATGACAAGGACGTAGAATACAAAAGACTAAATAGAATAATTCGAAAAAAAATAACCGAAGCAAAAGAGAAATGGCTGGAAACAAAATGCGTTGAAATAGAAGAACTGCAACAAAGGCACGATTTTTTTAATTTACATAAAAAGGTAAAAGAGTTTACATCGACTACCAAGAGAACGACTTTTCACACCATGCTGAACACGGATGACAAACTGCTAGAATCAACGGAAGATAAACTGAAAGAATGGGAAAACTATATTAAAATTCTTTTTCACGACATACGAGAAGAACCAAGATTGGAAAATAACAACGAAGGGCCAACAATTCTGAAATCTGAAATCATAAATGCAATTAATCATCTCAAAACAAATAAAAGCCCAGGTCCAGACGGAATATACCCAGAAACGCTCAAATTAATCAGCGAAGAAAATATCGAATTATTTGTCCTTTTATTCAATCGCATTTATGATACAGGTAAAATACCCCAAGATTGGCTGGAGTCAATATTCATCCCACTACCAAAAAAGCCAAACCCACAACACTGCAATGAGTTCCGTCTGATAAGCCTTATGAGTCATGCTGTAAAAGTCCTACTAAAAATCGTACATAATCGTATCTATAGAAAGTGCGAAACAATCATCGGAGACGATCAGTTTGGATTCAGAGCCGGCATGGGAACGAGAGAAGCCCTGTTCAGTTTACTAGTTCTCGCCCAAAAATGCTACGACCAACAGAAAGATATATTTATATGCTTTATAGACTTCGAAAAAGCATTTGATAGAGTAAGACACGACCTACTATTAGAACGTTTGCAAGAAGTCGGTTTAGATGGAAAAGACATCAAATTCTTAAAAAACTTGTACTGGAACCAAAAAGCCAGAGTTAGGATCGAAGGTTCCACATCCGCAGAAGTAGAAATTAGGAGGGGAGTTAGACAGGGATGTGTTCTGTCGCCTCTGCTGTTTAATCTTTACTCCGAGTTTCTATTTAAAGAAGCATTGGAGGATTCCAAGGATGGAGTCAAGGTGAATGGCGTAAATATCAACAGTATCAGATACGCCGATGATACAGTGTTAATTGCGGATTCCGACTCAGGTCTACAACGACTCATCGACAAGACCAACTCGACCTGTGAGCAATTTGGTATGAAAATAAACATTAAAAAAACCAAAGTGATGTCAATCCGAAAAAACCAAAACGTACCTCAACCTTGCACAATAAATGGGCACATCTTAGAACAGGTCAATAGATTTAAGTACCTGGGATGTTGGATCGATAGCAGCCTAAATCCTGATCAAGAAATAAGATCGAGAATAGAACAGGCTAGAAAATCTTTCGAAAAAATAAAAAAACTGCTTTGTGATTCTCGAATAAAACTCGAAATTCGACTACGTTTATCAAAATGCTACGTCTGGTCGACTCTTCTATATGCAGTTGAAACGTGGACCCTTAAAACATCAACCGTAAATAAATTGGAGGCCTTTGAAATGTGGATCTACCGGAGAATACTCAAAATTTCATGGACATCGCATACCTCAAACGAAGAAGTGCTGCATAGAATAGGCAAGGAAAGAGAACTTTTTAACACAGTAAAAGTAAGAAAAACATCATACCTAGGCCACATACTGAGAAATAATAAGTACCAATATGCCCAACTTATAGTGAAAGGAAAAATCGAGGGAAAGAGAGGCCTAGGAAGGAAAAGACTATCATGGCTCAGAAACATCCGACAATGGACAGGGCTAAATTTTGAACAGCTAATAAGAACAGCTGAAGATAGAGAAGAGTTTAAAATTGTAGTAGCCAACCTCCATTGAGGAGAGGGCACTTTAAGAAGAAGAAGGGGCCTAAAGCTTAAATTAAATTTTAACTTCCGGTCATCTCAAAACCGGAAGTGAATTTTTGTACCAAAAGTATATCTTGACAATATCATACGTAATACTAATAATATTCCGAAAAAATATTTTATATTTTTTTATATTTTATTTTATTATTTATATTTTAGATCAGTTAAAATATTGTCTAAAAGGGATAAATAAATAGATCTTCGGAAATATTCTTAGCAAAAGTAAGCAGGTAGGTTTTGACGACAGGTTTGATGAGAAACTATACGACGCATCTTCAATTAAATGTCTAGTTGTTCAGCTATTTCCTTTACTTAATAGTAAAGTTTGCTCAAAACAGATTCAGCATTTAATCTTATTTTGAAGCATGCATTTAATGTCTTTTATGGCCTCAGTAGCCTTCTTCAAATCTAATTTTGGTGACTGAAAAAGACGACTAAGTGATACAGTTGTACCTAAAACATCACTAAGACAAACCACTGAAATTCTAGGCTCCTAATAGTTTGCTTTAATGAAAATGCATCAGCTGACACTTTACTGTCCTTCTACGTAGAAATTGTTTCAAGATCGTTGTATATTTTGATGATTGATAGACTAAATATGCTGTTCTGTGTACTATGTTTCATCTGTGCTAACTTTATTGCAATTCCTTCCTACTTTCTGTCAGTCACCTTTTCTAAAGTAGTGGGAATATAATTTTTTGCCTGTTTTTGAGATTTATTAAAGAAGACAAAACTTATTATAAGCTTCATTTTATGGTCTGCAGAATTCTCTTGGGTTTATTGGTTGTATAGAAGATTTTACTGGCTTTATGGGATATTTCTGGATTTTTTATGGAATAACTGATCGATTTTGTAATGGATTTATTTTTCTAATTTTATATACCTGTTTGAATTCTTAATTGAATCGGTTTTTGATCGATACAGTTTTAGATAAGACTTCTTTCGCTATATAGTTAATAAAAAAATAAATATTGATACATTTATTTTTAATATAAGAATACAAAAAGAAAAGACAAAAAAAGATTTCTTATTTATTTAAAAGGGAATTCCATGGTACGCTCCACAACTGAAGTTCTCCATTAGCAGTTCCGATCGCAACTAGATTATGTCTGTAAATAAAAATTTAATTAAAATAATATGTAATTTTACTGATTTACTTAATATTGTATATGGAATAGCAAACCGAGTATCTATCTATCTATCTAATTAGCCTTCTTCGGTCCATCTTTGGACATAGGCCTCCCCAATCCTTTTCCATTCTTCTCTGTCTGTCGCAACAGTCATCCATCTAGAGCCCACGTGCTTCTTGATATCATCTGCCCATCTCATTTGGGGCCTTCCTCTGCTTCGTTTATATTCCCACGGTCTCCAACTTATAAGAATTTTGTTCCATCGGTCTTCTTTTTGTCTTATATTGTGTCCGGCAAATCTCCATTTCAATTTTGCAACTTCTTGTCTAACATCCCTCACTTTTGTTTTCTCTCTTATCCACTCGTTTCTCTTCTTATCCATTAGTCTTATGTGCAACATTTGTCTTTCCATTGCTCTTTGGGTTTTTATGATTTTGTCCATGTTTGCTTTTGTAAATGTCCACGTTTGGGAGCCATACGTAAGAACAGGGAGTACGCATTGATTATATACTTTGGTCTTAAGATGCTGTGGATATCTTTTGTTTTTAAGAATGTAGCTTAGTTTGCCAAATGCCGCCCATGCCAGTCTAACTCGTCTCTTGATCTCTGCTGTTTGGTTCTCTTTGTTAAGTTTTATAGTTTGACCAAGATATATATAATCCTTAACTTGTTCTATTTCATCTTGTCCGATTCTCATTGTGATGTCTTCATCTGTATTTGTTATAGTTTTGGTCTTGCTATAATTCATATTAAGGCCTATCTTTCCAGCTTCTACGTCCAGTTCTTTCATCATTTCAAATAATTCATCTTTTTTATCGGTTATCAATACGATGTCATCAGCGTACCTTAGATGGTTCAAGCGTTGT
Organism: Diabrotica balteata; assembly: GCA_918026665.1. Classification (NCBI taxonomy): domain Eukaryota; kingdom Metazoa; phylum Arthropoda; class Insecta; order Coleoptera; family Chrysomelidae; genus Diabrotica; species Diabrotica balteata. Next base: position 6,723,716 of record OU898279.1, on the reverse strand, counting down.
CCACAAATTTTTTTTTTTATACAAATTTTTTTATATACAGTTATACAATAACTGTTTTATATACAAATATACAGTTTTTTTATAAAAAAACCGAGTATAGAAACGAAAAAACTATAGCACCTGCAGAAAATGAGGAAAACCCAGAAAAATCTCGGCAAAATGACGCACGAATATTTTTCAAGATTTGATTCTTTTGACAATCATCTATCTGTTTTCGAAGATACTGAAGATCTAGGCAGGCCTTGAAAAAATGGCCTCACATGCAGAAGAAAAAAGTCGTTTTTCCAAAATAATGCACTAGTTGAAAATAGCAATATGGCAGTGGCAAACATTCATGAGTTGGGCTTCGAATTGCTTTCTCTTTGTATAATATATTTGCAAGAATTTTAACCCCTAAATATCAATTTCCTAATATTCTTAAATTATAATAGAAAGAATTCACTCTTAATATATGAATAATCCATTGACACGAGTATAGAAGTACATATTGGTGACCTAGACAGTGGCTTTGTTTCATTAAAAAATAACATTCAAGCTAACATTGAAATGGTATAGGTATTTAGGTAGTTATAGGTATAAATACGGTACATATGGGATCGTAGATAATATTAGAATATTGTTTCACAACAATTAACGGAGGTCAGCGTATCGAGTTGTTGTTTATATGTTCCGGCTGATAGTGTAAACACAGTCGTTAAATCTGATGTATACAGGGTGAGTGGGAGGAACGCACCAAACTTTAAGACTGTATAATATACGTAAAAATAAGTAAAAATAACTCATATGTTGTTATTCGATTTTCATTTGTTTTCGAGTTATAGCGATAATAACACAAAGTTGTAATTTTACTGCTACTTATCACATTGCTGTAACAGGTATCTGTGATTCGTTTAATAATTAGTTAACTGTCATAATAGTGTAGTGTCAACGTGATTTAATGTCTATTTGACAGTTTGTATAAAAAAAGTTGTTGCAAAATGCCACATACTTATTCAAATAGTGATTATGCAAATATGGTGTTTGTTTATGGCTTTTGTAATGGAAACGGTAGAGCTGCTGTTGAAGAATATCGTCAACGGTTTCCAAATCGGAGAACTCCAGATAAAAATGTATTTATTAGAGTTTTCAACAAACTATGCGAGACCGGAACGCTTCCTAGTTATAAAATAATATCGGAACGTGCTCCCCGACAAAGTTTACAAGAAATACAAAATATTCTGGATTCAGTAGAAGATGATCCAGGGATCAGCTCACGAAGAATCGGTACTCATTTAGCCATTCCTCAAACGAGAGTAATTAACACACTTCACGAGCAAGGTTTATATCCATACCACCTACAACGTGTACAGCACCTACAACCAGAAGATTATGCCAGCCGTATGCAATTTTGTCGATGGATAAATAATAATCGTCGTGTTATATCCCGCATACTTTTTACCGATGAAGCAACATTCACCAGAGACGGTATTAATAATAGCCGCAACTCACATGTATGGTCAGATGAAAATCCACATGCAACAATTGAAGCTAGTTTTCAGCACAAATTTTCGGTAAACGTGTGGTGTGGTGTGATCGACGGTTATTTAATTGGCCCTTTCATATTTGAGAACCGCCTTACAGGAGAGGAGTACTTGAATTTTTTACAGAATGAATTGCCAGGACTCCTACAGAACATTCCACTAAATATCAGAATGCAAATGTATTATCAGCGCGATGGAGCTCCTGCACATTTTGCTCGTCAGGTCAGGCAACATTTAAATACAAAATTTCCAAGGCGTTGGATTGGTCGCAATGGTCCTATTAGTTGGCCTCCGAGGTCTCCAGACCTAACACCATTAGACTATTTTTTATGGGGCTGGTTTAAAAATGAAGTTTACAAGGTAAAAGTCGACACTCGCGATGCACTAATTCGACGCATTAAAAATGTTGCAGCCACAATTAGAGCAAACCATGACGCAATCAGAAGAGAATGTTTCATAGACGAAGCAGAAAATGCTTACAGGTCAATGGTGGTATTTTTGAAAATTTATTATAAGAACATTTAACATTAAATTAATGTTAAGTTACAACTTTGTGTTATTATCGCTATAACTCGAAAACAAATGAAAATCGAATAACAACATATGAGTTATTTTTACTTATTTTTACGTATATTATACAGTCTTAAAGTTCCTCCCCACTCACCCTGTATAGGTTAATGGAAAAGTAACAAGTAGTTTAGTAGTAGATTTTTTTTATAATACACAGCTTATTCCATTGATTAAAACGAAGAGATAAGTGACAAAACAAACTCCTATTTTGCGGAGCTTCCAGAATCGTATTATTCGGACGACATAAAGAAGTTAGAAAATCGTTAGAACCGTTGTATTGAGCTAAAAGGATACTATATCGAGCAAAATAAAAAAAATTCTCGAAAAACATATGTTTCGTTATAAAAGAGGTTACTTATTATACCACCTATTTACAAGATATCCTAATTTTCTACGACAGATTTACAAACGATTATCTACCAGACGTGAAAATACTAACTTATTTCCATTAATAGCTATACAAGTGGAAATGACTTTATTCTTGAACTGTTCTTTAGTTATATCTTTTATCGCTTTTGCTTTTTGCATATGGAATAGTTCCATAAATCCGTTCAAACCGCAACCAGCTATTAATTTTTCTTCGTACGGCACAAATGTCAGATCCAACAAAGTACTTTTAAGGAAAATAAGTTGAGCTGGATCTTCCTAAAAATAAACGTTTTCATTATTAAATATATTGGAAACACTGTACAAGGATTACAGATCATTAAACTTTTACAAATTATTACAAAAAGTTATAAATTTTAAATTATCAGATAATACAAAACCTGTCCAATTAGATAGAGTCTTATTTCCGCATCGGTCCCGTATGTCATGAACATATCTTTTCGATTCGGTGAAAAATTCACTGAAACCACTTCTCCTTCGTGTGGTTCATAATATTTAAAAGAAGGATCCTTTAAAGGTTCTTCTTTCGTGCTTCCTAAAATATATTTGATATTGAGTTAATTTCCGTCTGAAAATGCATATTAAGAATATTTTTGAGATTGAAATGATTCAACTAAATCACTCATATTTATCATTTTCCCTGAATTAGAATAGAATAGAATATAATAGAAATATCCTTTATTGTCACCGAAAACTGTATAATTTTATAAATAAAGTTTATATGAAGTCAAAAAAATGACAGTAACAATTAAAATTTACTAAATTTACATAAATCGTCAGTATCATAAAATAAAAGATAATAAAAACAAATAAACCATTGCAAAATTTAAATAAATTGCAAACTGCATAATAAAACCTTACGAACTTATGAGTTTATGTTGCTGCATATGATACCCAAATATATACAGGGTGGTGAATCGTCAAACGGGCCATAGGAAACTCAATGGGAAATTCTAAATTGTTGAATTCCTGCTTCCCTAATTATTTTACACCAAAAGTCATGGGAAACTATTTGTAGAGGACTCAAATATGTATCGAAAACAACTGTTAAAATTGTTCTACGATTTAAAACGTATTCCAAAATTTTGCTAAAATATAATACATTTTTCAGGCCACCCCTAAAAGTCAGGCCAGACGCCGTGAGAAAATGTGTATTACGTGTTGCGTTTTGTCATATTGATGTTTCTGATATTTGACAATATTTAAATCAACTATATTATATTTATCTATGATTTAAATGGCCATAATTTTTATTTTGTGATTTATTGTTTAAAAAAAAATTAAGTTGATTAAAAAATGTACTCAGTTGAGGAGAAAAGAGCAATAATAAAAATGTTTTATTCATGTTTTATTATAACATTTGTTATAGTTTTATGTTTAGAAATTATCATAAATTATTTTTAGGAATAAAGAACACAGTAACAGTATATTGGAATTCATTGAATTGTTGTATAACTTAACATGGAATTAAATTTTAGTGTATTAGAATATCTTACGTTAAATAAAGATCCGGTAGTGGCAGGAAAAGGTTCGCGCTATTGCCTGAATACAACATTATGCGATTTTTCGTCAACTGAGTACATTTCATTATATTGATCGATTTGTAAACAATATAATTTATTGTTCACAAAGTAATATTTGTTGTTCAGTAGTAGTAGTATTTAGTAAAATTCATTGTTTATAATTTAATCATAAAATAAAAAATTGACAATTCAAATTGTCAAACATCTGACATCAATATGATAAAACACACACGTCATAATCTATATTCTTGCCCTACGTGTGGCCTAACTTTTAGGGGTGGCCTGAAAAATGTATTATATTTTTGCAAAATTTTGAAGTACATTTGATTCGTAGAACGGTTTTAAACATTTATTTTTAATTCAGATTTTAGTCCTATACAAATAGTTTTTATGACTTTTGATCTAAAATAATTAGGGAAGCAGCAATTCAACAATTTAAAATTACCCATTGAGTTTCCTATGGCCCGTTTGACGATTCACCACCCGGTATAAAAATACTTTAGTTACTTGTACCTAAACGTACTGTAACTTCTTAGTTATTCGTTAGATTATTCACTGATAATGGTCTTTCAGATAGATAGGTTTTTGTCAATTTACGGAACTTAAGGAAAGAAATAGATTTTTTTCTGGTGGAGTAGACTTAATTAAGTATTGCTGGAAAAGCATGTAGGTGTTTTCGAATTAAGCAAACAGTTTCTAAAATATATAAAGAAGGAAGAGTTAAGATGAGACTCGAACAAAGAAAAACATGTTATTTTGGAAGACGCTAAATTGATTTCCATTGAAACAGATCTTATTGTATAGCAGGCTGATGCTAGTTTCTTGCTTAACAAATCGATGAAAGGACCATTTAAGATTGTTATCTATAAAAATACAAAGAAATTTTACAGAATCAACGATACAGATCTGGCTGTTATTAAAAAGCAAATGTTAAAGAGCTCCTTTATAGAATAATGCTACTGTCTTATCCACGTTAAAAGAAAGTAAATTAGAGTCGAACCAGATTTTTATTCCAAGTAGATCAGAAGTTATAATTGCATGAACAGTTGCAATATTATAGTTCCTCCAGGTGATACTCGTATCATCAGCAAAAAGAAAAATTTCTCCATCGATTTTTAAGTTAGTGATGTAATTTATAAAAATAAGGAAAAGTAGAGGACCCAGTACTGAACCTTGTGGTACTCCACATACACGCTTTTGTGACTAGAGTCAGTATCATTTGTTCTAACTAGTTGTTTCCTATTCCTTAAGTAAGATTGGAATCAATTCAAAGAAATACCTCGAATTCCGTAGAAGTTTTGTTTTTTTTTACTAAAATGTCTTGATTTAGACAATCAAAAGCTTTGGCATAGTCACAAAAAACAGTGGCAGTGTAAAGAATATTGTTTAGTGCTTGATAGGCTTCATGTAGTACCTACAGAAAACATAGCATCACTGGTACATTTATTAGATAAAAAGTCGAACTAACTTCGTGATAAAATGTTTGTCTTTTTAGGGGTACACCTTTCGCCTAACTTTTTCGCCATTTTATCTACCAATACGTCGTAAAAAACGTATTGACAATATTGACATCCATTATTCACCGTTTCCACAAACTAACTAGGACTCTGGGCTGATATTTAGTGCGATAATATTCTTACACTGTGACTGATTGTCTCGAGTAGATTAAAATATTGTTTCGAATAAATTATCGTATCCTGATTGCAGTCTTTGTGTTTTGTTAGATTTTATTTTTGTACTTACCCTTCAATTCTGTTGCCCCTAGCAGCGAACATTGAACTATGTGACCTCCTTCTAATCCAACCAAAAACATGTCAGGTACATGTTTTGAAAAGTCAAAGCAACTTATACCGTTAGGGTTTTTATTTAAAACATTGATAGGTGATTCGTTATTTCTCTGCACGTTATTTAATAACGGTGGCTTAACTTTATACCTGGAAATATTATAATAATTACATGTGAGAAAATTCGAACAGGTTTAATACAATTTTGTGCCACAACATCATACACATTAGATGATGAAGTAAAGAAATTTTTTTTTGCAAAACTGTCAATATCATATTGCAATTTCACAGAGTCGTTACTGCATGTCGTTTCCATTGTAACCTCGTGCAAATATCGGACGTTATAAAATTGAACGCTTGAAACAAATGTATTTGTTTTTAATTTACTTCGGTTAGGTAAATATATTTTAATGGAATGAAGTTTAAACAGAAAAGTTTAATTTTTCTAGGGATGGCGGTATACACCGGTATTTAGGCGGTACGCTCTTCCGGTAGGGATCTATGGAGGAGTATCACCGAGCCGCAAGACGTTATCTCTTGCCGTACTGCTCCACCATAGGCCGATCAGACACCAGCATATTCATTTAGAATTTCAAACTGCTGCGTTAGCCTTTTTGTTTTCTATACACCGAGCTAGGGATAGAACCCACATCCACTGAATCACTCGCAGTGAAGCGAATGAGAAACCGACCGCCCAGCCCGCTTGGCTATCTGACCGACAGTCAGAAACCATTGTGAAAAAATTAAAAGGTAGAAAAAGTCCTTACCTTGTTCGTAGAGTTAAAATATTTTCAGATATAGGATCATATTTCCACACTTTTAGGAAACTGTCTGTACTGGTAGTAACCAAAAGCAGATTTTTATCTGACGTTATATCATTTGTCCATAATATCTGGGTAACTACTTCTTCATGTGCCGATTTAATTGTCATAACTTCTTCTCCGTCTTCATTCTGAATGTTCCAAATAATGACGGAACCTACAATGTCGGTGTAATAATATTTGATGTACTTATAAGAAAAAACTTATTACCAGAAAATGTCGATCCTGCTAGAATACTAGGTCGACTAGGATTAAATTTTAAACAGATCACACAGCTCTCGGTCTTTAAAACTTTCTTAGGCTGATCTGGTAGTTTACCATTACTGAAATATAATTAAAATTTAAATTAAAAAGCATACGCAAGGCCAATTGTTCGAACGCTAATCAAAGCTTGATTGTAATCAAATATTTAATTAAAATCAAAAACGTCACATTTAGGGGTTATGTTGACTGATTTATTTTATTCAATTTTATTATTTTGCGTTATAATTTTAAATAAACCATAATTAAACTCTTTCTGACGTTAATTTTATGTTTTTATTTACAAATCAATAATAATAATATGCAATTTTTAATAATTTTGACAGATGCTGTCAAAATAAAAACTCAAAAAATGGTGTTATAAACTCAAAAAGCCAAAATGTGACTTAGGTTGTTTCTGAAATAAGCGATTCAAATGCTTCAAACGTGAAGCAAACTATAAAGAAGTGAAAATCCATATTTATTTTATTAAAAGTATAGTCAAATTACAAATCTTACCTTTGTAATATATAAACGAATACGTATCCTGGGTGGTGGCACCAGGATTGGTGCTCATAGTTACAAGTGAATGCCAACGATTTTCCTGATTGATTCCAAGACACAGAGGCAATTCTCTTCGACACATACTATAAAATATTATATATAAAAAGATAATTTAAATTTTCAAATTACGGGCAAAAAACATACACTATCCTCAGTTCCAATATTTGCTATAGGTAGTATTTGTAACAGTTTGCAGTCCGCTTCATTGGTGTCATTTTGTAATCTATATCCTCTGAAAGCATGCGAATTGTTAGCTTCGTCTATTTCCTTTCTGACCGTTGGATATATGTCTCTTAGCCAGTTTGCAAGCTTGATCATATCAACATCTTCAGTAACGAAGGAGTTTCTATAGGGTCAGTCTGAATCTAAAAAAATAAACTCAATAATAATAATTTTAAAAATAAAACATCCAGGATCTATTAGATTTATCATCAGATGATAGTATCGATAGTATTGCAGATCCAAATTTTGCCCCTGCTTCTTTCTTTATGTGCCGTCTTCTACCAAAGGTTGGCGACGATCAAACGATAGGTTTCTCTGTTTCGTGCCGCATGTATTATGTTCGCAGCTTCTGGTATTTGAAATCATTCTCTCAAGTCTCTCAGCCAGGATTTCTTCTTTCTGCCCAAACCTCTTCTACCTTCAATCTTGCCGTCCACGAAAAGCTATAGCAGACTGTACTTATCATTACAGAAGACATGGCCCAGGTATGACGCTTTCCTCCTTTTAACAGTTATTAACAATTCCACCTCTATACCCATTGGTCACCATGGCTCTATCTGTCTAAGGAATTCTCAGTATGCGTCGATACAGCCACATTTCTAGAGCCGCTAACTTCTTTATAGTTGCTGCTGTTAACGTCCACCCTTCTACTTCGTAAAGTAGCGTAGAGAGTACGAGGCATTTAGTGGCGCGCCTTCGGAGGTTAACACTTGGGTTGCGGTTGCTTAAGAGCTTTCTCATTTTGAGGAAAACGAAATTTTGTTAAGGCGTATGTTACAAGAACTGGAAAAGAGATTAAAGAAAAAACTATGCAAGAGCTGAAGTTGTGTAGAAATAAGTACAAGGAAAAAATAAAAGACAGGCGCAATTTTAAACCAGAATTACCAAATTGGTGTTTGATTTTTCTTCCAACTATCTGGTACTAAAGTACCTACCAAATATAAGAATAAAAAATGTATAGTCAAATATCGTAGCAAATTAAAAAAAATAAAGTTTAATTTTTTTAATGAATCAAGAAAATACGGAAAAAATGACAGAAACAATGATTCGAAGGAATAAAAGGTAGAGAAATTAAAACAAAAATGTAAAATAGCAATTTAAAAATTCCAGTTCCTATATTTACTGGATTTCGAGATGAGCTTGAGTAGTAAAAGCTATAAAAACTTTATTATAATTCAAAATGATTGTACCTACTGTAAAATTGGGAATACGACACTGCTTCACAAAATTTTTAATATAGGCAACACTTTTAACACAGTTTACCCTTCAAAATAAATTTTATAACGCATCTACCATCTCTACCAATTTTGTTATATTTTTTATAAGAATATCTTATTAAACAAGATACCTCTATACTATCTGTTGTTCCAGTGCTCGTTCCTTTCTCGGACTGAGAAAATTCTGTAGCTTGAGTGGCGGCATTAGACGAAACCCTACAAAAAATTGGTCATACAACTAATTGTGAAATAAATTAAAATGCTTACTTACTTTTTAACTTTCCACCTGGATTCAAAACCTACACATTCATTATGTTTTATTCCAAACATTTTTTATTGTTTCAATCTCTCGTATTTAATCAATATTAAAATTGACTTCCTTTCAATTTTGAATACAAACAAACGTCAGGTAAGTTAAAGCTCCCTCTGCACGGTTTTAATACATATCGATTATATTATGTATGTAATTATAACAAAAAATACCTACATATTTCTCTATTAATATTTTGTTATTTTCACATAAAATTAATTAATTTCAGTAAAGTACATATGGTAAACAGTCCAGGAAATAATACGATATGAGTAATCATTGAAAAGTTTGATCAGTAGTGAGTACTAGGAATGACATGAATTATTTGTTTAACAGGCTTTTGAAATACTTGTGAAAGTATGATAAATGTCACTTAAATGGAGCAGAATTAAACCACAGAATAATAAACAATCAGAATGCCCACTCTGGTATAAAAAAATAAGTACGTGCATCTCGTTTTCGCAGACGGAATCAGTCATGTTTTAAACGGAACCCAGTGTTCTTTAGTGACATTTTATCTGGTGTGCATAGACAAATTAACCCGGTTTAATTTATTTACGGACACTACAGACATAATATGCACTATTTTATTCGTACTTTTAGTTGAAGTATAGATTATAGTTTATTTTTATGAACGAGAGGGTAATTAGCATAATTTTAACTGGTACCTCCGACCACTCCATGGGCGTGCTCAAGATTAATTGAAAAATTACTTTGAATAATTGTAAAAAATAAATGAATTATTTCAGTGTTATAAAGTGTTATGTGTATGTAAACAAAAGTGACCTCTTTTATCACACACTATATTAGAACTGACTGGCCTACATTAAAAAGGGTTTTAAAAAATTCACATTTTTTTTAATTTTTAAAAATTACAAAAGAAAAAAAGAGTTTTTAAAACCGTCTAAGGTATGTTAAATAGATGAATAAAAATATTAATATAAAACTTACAGCTACTTGTTACAAATCCAAATCAGATTCAGAAGATGAACTTTCAGAACCAAGATTTATAATAACTGACTCGATCATTTTATCAGTAATATTGTCCAGCTTCCACATTTTTTCCTCTTCTTTAATAGTGTGATTTACTGCCTTTTCCCAGTTTTCAGGTTTTACATTATTTACGGCCTCCAAAAACAACTGTTTAACATCATGAATTTTAAAAGTGGTATTTTTTCTTGAAACTTCACTCTTTATCTGTGCCCATACCAGTTCAATCGGGTTTAATTCACAATGATATGGTGGGGATCTAAGTACTGTCATTCCACGATTTTTGGCAATTTCATCAATTTCGTATTTTTAAAATTTTTCTTTATGAAGGGCACACACCGAATAAAGTTCCTTTCTTATAGATCCGGGATGGTACGTAATATTTTTTGAACTCAGCCAATTCTGCAAGTCTTTTTTTAACCACTTGGTTGTGGGCAGTCCTTCTATAAGTCTGGAGTGATAACTTGCATTATCCATTACTATTACACAGTTCTTAGGAAGAAGATCTATCATTTGTTCGAACCATTCTTGAAAGACATCAGCGTTCATGTCTTCATGGTAGTCACCGGTACGAGTTGATTCAAAAGTTAATAAACCACCTTCAACAAAACCGTCTGAACTGCCAATGTGTACTATTATCAGCCTGCGTCCCTTTCCTGATGGTGGGTTTAAACCAGTAGATAAGTTATTTACAAAAGCGTGCCTTTGACTTGTAACAGTTTCATCCTGCCAAAATTTATTTGGTGTATGACCCTCGTTGATCCATGTTTCATCAAGATAAACTATTTTTCTTTTTTGGTTTCTCATTTCCTTTATGGTTCTTAGAAAATGTCTTCTCCATATGACAATATCGCTTCTTTCTAATAAAATAGACTTTCTGGGATTCTTTTTCCAGCCGAAGCCTATTTCTTTTAAAAGTTTCCATAACGTATTTCGACTCATTTCTGGGTAATCCTTATCATCTCGAACTGAGACAAGAACTTTATCCAATGTTGGAAATTCTTGTCTAAAGAAGAATTCATGCACTTTCCGTCGAAGTCCTTCTTTAAAATGATATTCTATTTGAAATTTTGGTTTCCCTGGAGCATTACGTGGCATTTGAAAACTACTACATTTCTCTTCTTAATAACTCTGTAAATCGTAGATTTCCCAACACCAAGTGTACTGCTAACTAACTCAACGGTTTCATCAATGTTTTTTCATTAACTGTTAAAGGACCAATTTTTCGGCATTTACACGGCACTTCCAATGTTTCCATAACACTAGTATACACAATAAACTGCACCTTGCAACTGAAGTACCTACTTTTAGTGAACTGTTAAGAATTTTGAATACGCCACTTGGACCTTTCTACAAAATGGAAAAACCCATTATCACATTTTCTGTGGAATAAGTTTAGAAGGTAATTATCTAGTCAATTACTGTCGTAGATTCCTGGAATTAAAGAATTAAATGTTTGATTGTTGAAACCCTTACTTCGTGGAATGCACTCATTTCAGATAAAATAAAACGTTTTATTTTATCTAAGGAATTAAACTTTATTTTGCAAATAGGTAGGTACTTATTATTTATTGGTTATATATAACCAATAAAATAAACATCTTACATTTCTTGCAAATTCATTAGTACCTGTTAACCTCCATCACTCCGACACTGGCAACCTTATTTAAGGATTAGTAACCCTCACAACTATTGTATTCTATTCTGCTCCAACCTTTATACCTGGTGGTCATACTCAATTTAAAATTGTTTTCCTATATACTTCTGTAAACTTGTTGACAAATATCTGTTTTTCATTGAGTCACCCGTATCAACAGTTTAGGGATTTGCATACATAATTTATTGTTTTATTACTCTCTCATACATAAAAATACACTATAGTATTGGTCGGAACGTGTGTAGCAACAGGGATGGTTGGAAAGTTCAGTTCTGTCGGGACGTGTGTAGACCCGTTTTACCCGGAGTTAATAGAATCTAACCGAGGAAAGGCGGCAAGGAAAAATAAAACCCAGTTTACACAAAAGATATACATGTTCTTTATTATAATAAATAAAAGTACGATTCAAATTACTAATGTCACATAAGCTTACTACGATCTGTATAATATACAGTTTAAAGAGTATAGAAAAATATTAATATTATTAATTAGAAGACCACTCAATTGATTTATTTTTAAAATATTTGTTGATTAAATAAAATATAATCAAACAATACCAATTTTAAGTAGGTGTAAGTATATGGTAATCCTTGCATTAGCGTTATAATTGTTGATGTAACACGCACTTTTAAAGCGTTTTCTTACATGTTAGAAGTACAATTTTTTGTAAAAAAATCTCAACAACTTTTATAAACTCACCTTTGTAGTTTTCACTATTTGTTAGATTTTATATGTCTGTTAAACGTACGGTTCTATAAAAAGAAGGTAGTAATTCTCCTTATTCTTGTTTGTATATTTCACATACTATATTACTGGTAGAACCTGCCATACTAATAATTAACCAAAAGTTAAAAACATGTTAAAAAAATTAAAAATTTCAACAAACATTGGACGCGCGGCGTTAAGTGCGCGGCGCGCATATCTATAAGCACATTTAGGCTCTAGAATCGACTACTAAATCACGCATTCCGAGGACAAAAATAAATTGATTGAATCCAAAAGTTATAGTCCCTTGAAGTTACAAAATAAGAATTGTTTTTTTAGCTGAATTTCTAGAACACTTATCAGCCTGAAACGTGGCCATGATGCAATTCATATGAAAAAATATGCTATTTGTGGCACCAGGATAGTATCAGCATGTTCTTTTAGAAAATAAAATGGAAACGGATGCAAAAAACTTAAACTTAAACATATTGTACATATAAAATTATTTCAATCTAAGTGGTCTTCGTGCTCTTATAATAACATACAAAATAAATAATGCAAATCTCAAAAAATCACAAAAAGTAGTATTCACAATCTACATTGGGTTTAAAATAGGCTAAATAATACTTATAAGAATAGATTGCCTCGTTTACTTATGGTTTCTTCTAATGAATTTGTGCTTACTTTAATCTAGTCGCATTTTTTACAAAGAGGAACATAAACGCACCAGAATTTTCTCGGCAACATAACTAGATTACTAATAAAGTTAATTTAAAATCAGACAAGTAAATACTTAGCTGGTTGTACAGATGCCAGATATGAAACGAATAGTACCTATTTTTCCTCTTCATACAGAATAATAGATTTAAACAATATCATATTTTTGTGGTTTTACTAGTTCACTACAAGTTGCTTAATATAAATATGAAATTTATCCGATTATTTTCAAAACCAACAGAAAATTTCATAAAAGAAAATACAAGATATGCCACGAAACTGAAAGAGTTTTCAAACTGTTACGCTCGCTACGATACTGATCCTCATCTTCTCCTGTGCCCTCTACTTCAACAGGTTGGTCTATGGCCCATATCAGCTTTTCTGCTTTCACCAAAAATTTTGATGCCCCCACCCCAAGAAAAAGAGCGTGTAAAAAGGAATAGTAACAAGAGGAAAAACCTACTATTAGAACGTTTGCAAGAAGTCGTTTTAGATGGAAAAGACATCAAATTCTTAAAAAACTTGTACTGGAACCAAAACGCCAGAGTTAGGATCGATGGTTCCACATCCGCAGAAGTAGAAATTAGGAGGGGAGTTGTTGAGAAGAGAGGATGTGTTCTGTCGCCTCTGCTCTTTAATCTTTACTCCGAGTTTCTATTTAAAGAAGCATTGGAGGATTCCAAGGATGGAGTCAATGTGAATGGCGTAAATATCAACAGTATCAGATACGCCGATGATACAGTGTTAATTCCGACTTAGGTCTACAACGACTCATCGACAAGACCAACTCGACCTGTGAGCAATTTGGTATAAAAATAAACATTTAAAAAACCAAAGTGATGTAAATCCGAAAAAACCAAAACGTACCTCAACTTTGCACAATAAATGGGCACATTTTAGAACAGGTCAATAGATTTAAGTACCTGGGATGTTGGATCGATAGCAGCCTAAATCTTGATCTAAAAATAAGATCGAGAATAGAACAGGCCAGAAAATCTTTCGAAAAAATAAAAAAACTGCTTTGTAATTCTCGAATAAAACTCGAAATTCGACTACGTTTACCAAAATGCTACGTCTGGTCGACTCTTCTATATGCAGTTGAAACGTGGACCCTTAAAACATCAGCCGTAAATAAATTGGAGGCCTTTGAAATGTGGATCTACCGGAGAATACTCAAAATTTCATGGACATCGCATACCTCAAACGAAGAAGTGCTGCATAGAATAGGCAAGGAAAGAGAACTTTTTAACACAGTAAAAGTTAGAAAAACATCATACCTAGGCCACATACTGAGAAATAATAAGTACCAATATGCCCAACTTATAGTGAAAGGAAAAATCGAGGGAAAGAGAGGCCTATGAAGGAAAAGACTATCGTGGCTCAGAAACATCCGACAATGGAGAGGGCTAAATTTTGAACAGCTAATAAAAACAGCTGAAGATAGAGAAGAGTTTAAAATTTTAGTAGTCAATCTCCATTGAGAAGAGGGCGCTTTAAGCAGAACAAGAGGAAAGGTAAAAATGTCATATTAACATCGTCACCATACAAGGCTGAACTAGAGGCCGAATAACAGGAGCGCCAAGAGAAACAAGAAGGTAAACACAAAAAAGACCTTTTCAACAAAAATAAAAAATCTGCGACTTCCAGCGATAATCTATTAAAGAAAAGAAAGACTAGAGATCCAGTCCTGCCCAAGAAAATGAAACAAAACAATGGTTTGTCTATCCAAAATAAGCGTAAAAATAAAAAGTGTCAGGCTGAAGATTCTGATACGTGTTCTAATGAAGACGAGGTAGAAGGCGAAGAAGGTTGCATTTTTTGCAACAAGGTGTACAAAAACTCTTCCGATCAGGAAGGTTGGATTCGGTGCTGCAAATGTGGTGGCTGGGCACATGAAGCTTGTTCAAGCTGATGGTGACACTGTTATATGCGATTTTTGTTTATAGTTTGATTTTTATTTTTTAATACTATTCATACTGTCATACTAAACCTGCTGTATAATAATGTTCAATACTTCATTACATGTTTAATTAAAAAATAACCTAATATTTCCATGTACCCCATTTTACCCACACTTTCTTGAAAAACGAGGTATTTGCACATCTTCAAAAATGTCTATTTCTGTCCTTGTGTAATTTTTGTTAAATACCTGTTTTGACAATATCATGAGCCCGTCACTAAAAATTTAGGCAGTTGTCCAAATTCTGGCACTACTTTCTTAAAGTGATAGGAGCCGCCACTCTTAAAGAATACATAAAGTCAAAAGTAAAAGCAGAGCAATATTTTTTTAAGGATTAAAAATAATAACAGTCAGTGGAAATATAATGGCGTGAGACAAGGCTACATCCTTTCCCCACAATTGTTTATGATGTATGTAGAAATCATTTTTGAATTTGAACAACAGAATGAAAAAGGTATTATGGAATTCCTATTAATAACCTGCTGTATGCTGCCGATGAGACTACCACAACAGATTATATGGGAGCTGTAAAAGATAAACAATCCTATTCAGAGCAAAGTGCTTGTGATATCGAAGCGATGAAAAAACAAAGCAAAATCAGCTATAAGTCTTCAAGGATTTGTCATCAGCTATCTCTTTTAGAACCTTTAAAAACCCGTATAAGATTTTTTTCCTGGACTATATAGAGATTTCTTTTAAACATGCTAATGAAGTGAACTAGTAAGACAACAATAAATTGGTAGTAATTAAATAATTTCATATTAGAAGTCCAACCTCTTATTTTTCTACAAAACGTAATCATATTAACCTTAGTTTAATTTTTAAAATTTACATACTAATCCGAATTGCACAACACTTTAGTGTCCGAATAACAATTTATCTACATTTCATTCAGTAATCTTTAATAACAATTGGTTAAGAAATGCTGTCTGCAACAGGAACTACTAACGATTAGTAACGAAAGGTGTTAAAATAACTTTTGCTACGTTATTTAGATTGTGCGTTCTCAAATATCATAGTGGAACTTTCTTCATTCATTACAAATTTTTATCAACTTACTCTTACAACAAAGATTTTTTTAAAATATTCAATAGCGAAGCTTTAAAAACAGATTTACGAATATTCTTCTAGACCAGTGTGGTGCAACCTCAGGCACGCGGCGCATGCGACCGAGGCTCGTTAAACTGCGACCCCCGCAAACACATTTCAAAAATATTGCCATTGATAATTTTGACCTGTTCCAACCCTATCTAACTTTCCGTTATCTTAAGAAAGCAGTTAACCTAGAACACCCACTCCCGATGAGCGGGCAGTTAGCTTCAGTCAGCTGCACGTGTCGTGTTGAATTAAAAGTGACGAATAAATTGAATGTTAAATTCAGAATGAGTAGTGCCAAAAAAACGCAAATTTTTTGAAGAGAATTAAATAAATATATCAAGAAGAAACCATGGTCGATTTCTTGAAGTTTGCAAAAGTTCTTACAGAAGTAAAAAGAGAATTCGATGAAAGGTCTTCGGAATTTGATGCACTAAAACCCGATCTTGAACTTTTTAACAATCCAATGGGAATCAACATTTAGAACCAATCAGCAAAATACCAATTAGAGCTGTGCAACCTACGGTCAGATTCGTTTTTTTAATCAAAGAAAAATGAAGACATTAGTACCTTTTGGAAGTTAGTCTCCAAGGATCGTTTTCATAAACTTCGTAACTTTGCGTTGAAGCTATATTCAATGTTTGGTAGTATGTGTATATGTGAAAGTACATTTTCTACTTTGAAACATGTTAAATCTAAAATCCGTAATCGCATGGAAAACGATTCTCTGGAAGCGTGTATTAGACTCACTACGACTAGCATAGATATAGATGTGCAAAAGTTAGTAGAGGATAAACCCTTGCCTCAAATATTCCACTGATTTTTAATTTTATGTTAAATTTTAGTGAGAGCGCCCACAAAGTGGTGGCACGTAGCAAGTGGCAAGTAGCACGCATCTAGATGTTCTTAAAATGTAACCAATGAAAACGAATGATTCAGCGCACACCAAAATGACAGTGACGTCATTTATTCTCATCAATCGTTTTCATTGGTTACATTTAAGAAACTGCTAGACGCGTGCTACTTGCCACGCCAGTTTGGTGGGCGCTCTCCTAAACATAACATGTACCTAAATTGTAAATCATAATAAAATACTTGTAAATAGTTCTCTGGATATCAATTGAAGATTTGAATTCCAGAGAGCAGTAAGTTTTTTTGTCAGTTTCTGTTTTAAGTGGATCTGGCATCCTTTTGATCTGCACTATAAACATCGTAAGTATTGTTTACCAAAAAGTCTTAATTATACTTCGTTCAATTAGTTTATCGTTCAATATCAAGATTTTTTCTAAAAAGCTAGTTGTTGTTTTATTCGAAACATGAAGGCACAAATTACCATCCTCTCAGCTGACTTCGCTAATTTGTAGTGAATTCACAATCAATAGTCAACTCCAGCTTAAACGAGACTGTGATTTATTTAATTGGTTACTGAAGCCGGGAATAAGTAGATAGTAAGCCACTTCAGCACTTTGTCTCCACATCAATTAATTTTCGAAGGAAGCGCCGATGTCACGTATTGTGTCAAGTGTCACATATTATGTCAGGTAACGTCATTTTTATGCCATTGGCATAAAACGTGACATAATATGTGATATTTGACATTAAACGTGACAATTGACATAAAAGGTGGCATAATACGTTACATTTGACATAAAACGTGACATCGGCACCTCCACCAATAATTAATTAATGCGGGGTCAAAGGTCAAAGTGTGCTGAAGTGGCTTACTATTTACTGGAATATCTAAAAGTTTGTAGTATTTCATGATAGTCTCAAACTGATATTCTCTATAACATTGTCCAAAAAGAAATACTTAAGGCATTATGATTTTTCCCAATAGAGATAAATTTCGAGAGAGTGTCTGTATAAAAAAAATACCTGCAATATTTTACTTTTAAAACAAAATAATCATTAAAGTAGTTTAGAACGATTAAATAATTTTCTTTTTTCCCCTACTTGTTTCTGTTTAAAGCTTGGCTTTCTTATTTATTTTTTAATTCAATCGTATTTAGTTGATTTCCAAATTTCTTAATGTTTGTAATATTTATATTATAAGTTTTCTCAATTTTTGGAAGGCATTGGGGGAAGGATTGTATGTGTCCCTTCTATGGAGTCCAGTCCATTTAGTGTACCAAGATTGTTACGCTTAGTAGCAAACAACAAATCTAAATACTTGGAAGAGATTTCAACAGAAGTAAAATTAGTTTCTGTAGAAGTAAAGACAGACCATTACCCAACATGATCAACGGAAGACACTGAGATCATTACAACAAATATTACAATTACAAAGTCATATCTTCTTTTGTTAATAAAGTTATTTTGCACAATGAAATGGCTTCCTGAATATAAAACCATCTTGGTTTTATTGGATTTATTTTTAGTTCAATTGCTATCTTTCTCCGATTATTATCATTTTCACGTTATTGTGCGAATATACAGAGAGAGTTTTATGTATGGAACGCTTCAATTATTCTGAAATGGCACAATTTTTATATATTTTGTTGTACAAGGATCTTGTGATGTAGCCGATATTATGGTGGTATTTACATTGTTGTCAGATCTACCTTTTTTCTGGAAATCTAATGAAGTGTCTTATTTCAAATGGAACAATAGGCTAAAATACACAAAGTGGTCCATTTGAAATAAGAAAGTTTAAAGAAATTTGCAAAAAAATACCACTATAATATCGGCCGCATCACAAGACTCTTGCACACCAAAATCTACAAAAATTGTGCAAATAGTAGCTGAGATAATTGAGACGTTCCATACTTAAAACTCACTCTATATGTATAATCCTTAAGTTTTTAATCGTTAGTATTTTACAATAGATTGGAATACATAAATTCAATTTATTTACTTTAAATGTACCTAATTATATTCATTTATTAATAACCTGAATGAAGTGTAATCACCGACAATCTGTCGAAAGTAGATCAGTCCTTTTAATTCTTCAAAAAGAAATAAATAATTTAAATAAATAGTTTATGTTTTATGTTAAACGTAATTTATTTGAAATGGTCGGTGGCGTCAAGCAAACTAGCGTTGCCTGTCAAAAAGCCATTAATTATATTTTAAAAATGTTACACCTTAAAACTTGATTTGATGAAACTGTGTCATACATCTTATTGAATAGTGAGGTTATTAAGTCGAGGCTTTTACTTTCGTTGTCTGCAATTAATTTTAAGTATTTCGACGTTGATATTGTCTGGACCAGTGGCTTTAACGTTCTTCTGAGCTTTAACTGCATAAACAACTTCTTCTTTTGTTATTTTTGGACCTTTTTCATTTATTCGATCATCCGTTGTAGCATTTCTAAATTTCGTTAAAATATATTGGAATCCCCTCGTATATGTTTTAAATTGAAATCCCTTCATATATGAATTAAAATAACGAAGAATGTTTTTTATGTTTCTCAGTTCCTATCTTACAAGTTAAAATACGCAAAAAGTATTTTCAATTCCTTCTTAGGTCGGCTCGAATTAATATAAACCATTTTAGAGTTGTTTATTTATTTCACAGCTGCGTATTTTCCTCGATATTTCTTTGATCGTTAAACCGTCCCATTCTGCGTTTTAAATAAATATTTCCGTCAAGTGTTTTGTTATTTTAAGTTATGCGAAAGAATTTTGAAAATAATTTTATCACTCTCGGTAAAGCCGGTCTCTGAGCAAGGCGTATTTAGTTTTGTTGGAGTCTGAATTTATTTTCAAATTCGAAATCTTGTCGTTTTCCTTTTTTTTGTCAGGGAAATGTAGTTTGAAGTGACAGTAGCAGTTGGATACTTGGTATTGAGCAGTTTTACAACAGTTTTTGAAGATGGCCTCATGTTGCCATTGTGCTGTGCCTGTTCCAGTCTTTAAAGGAGACTAGTTTTCAAGATTTGTGTTCCAGCCGGTGCTGGCTTCCGCCCTCAACTTCTTATCCCTGGTCGTCATCCCGGATCTGCCCCCAGTATAATTCCGTTACACATCGTTCACTCATTCCAGATACCTACGGTATCAAAAGGATTGAGCTCTGGTGGGACTCTTTCCATGTTATCGAGTCCTAGGTGACTTGGTACGTCGGTGTATCTCCCAAAAATTCAGCTTTCTGCATGATCTTATATAGATGTTCATTTAAACCCAGTTTTTTTATCTTTTCTAGGAGGTTCTTCGGTATGACTCCAGTATTTAGCCACACGGCTCACACTCCCTCTAAGGGGAAAATTCACTCATTCCAGATACCTACGGTATCAAAAGGATTGAGCTCTGGTGAGACTCTTTCCGTGTTATCGAGCCTGCTGGAGTATCTCCCAAAAATTTTCGTACACATCTGGATGTTGAAAGTAGTATCTACAGTTTTCTGCATGGTCTTGTAGATATGTTCATTCAGACCTAACTTTTTTATGTTTTCTAGGAGGTTCTTTGGAATGACTCCAGTAGTAGAGAGAATAGTAGGTATTGTCTGGGTACTTTCCATTCTCCACTCTCCTCGTATTTGAATTTCCAGATCTCTGTACTTGGCTATTTTTTCGTTCTGTTTAACAAGATTATTGTTATTGGGTATCGCCACATCAATTAATGTTGTTTGACTCTTTAGTTTATTAACTAGTATGAGATCTGGTCTATTATGTGCCACTGTTTGGTCTGTGAGCACAGTGCGGTCCTAGTATAGCTTGTAATTATCATTCTCAAGTATACTCTCAGGAACGTATTGATAATATGAAAGATGGTTTGTTTGAAGAAGTCCCCGTTTTATTATTATTATTATTTCTTAATATTGTTTCTAGTCTCTTTCTGTGTCTGTCATTTCTTTCACTTTTTTATGGACATTAAAGGTGTCGTATCTTTGCTGGAGTTGTTAAAATTCTAGGCATTTCATTGAAATCCCGTTTTCTTTAGCTTCTCTGCATTTTTTTTCTAATGATTTTATTGGCTCGTTTGTATTCTATTGGGTCTGTTTTATGTTTTCGTCTTACGTCCATGAGGTCAATGATCTCTTGCCTTATCCATTCGTGTTTTCTGTTGTTTTTCGTAAACCTGATGTCATCTTCTTGTATCTTTGTTATTTTCGTTTTTAGAGCAGTCTATGTTACTTCGACATCTGTCTGTACAAAGTTCTCTAGCGTTTCTATTTCTTTCTCAACCTTGATGCTTATTTCACTTTTCTTTTCAGGTTTCTTCAGTTGTGAGATGTCGATTTTTCTTGGCATTTTTTCCCTTTAAACTTTAACAAACCTTTTTCGTCCAAAATCTATTATAACTGTGTCATATCAGTAGGTTATGATTACGGTCACGGGGCTCTAGGCACAATGTATGGAGACTCGTTGTCGGTTGTCACGACTTGTGAAGATGGTTGTTACAACATGGGTTTTTGGACATTGTTGATTCCTAGAGACTTTGTTAACAAGTATGTTTAAATAAATGTATTAAACACAATGTAATATTATTACTTGGCGCAGTCAGTAGGATTCGAACCTACGCTCCCAAAGGGAATCTGATTTCCAATCAGACTAGACTCAAAAGGGCTCCAGTGCGTTTTAAGGATTATCAAATGTAAGGGGAAAGATGTCATATCAGTAGGTTATGATTACGGTCACGGGGCTCCTGGCACAATGTATGGAGACTCGTTGTCGGTTGTCACGACTTGTGAAGATGTTTGTTACATCATGGGTTTTAGGACATTGTTGATTCCTAGAGACTTTGTTAACAAGTATGTTTAAATAAATGTATTAAACACAATGAAATATTATTACTAACTGGATACTGGAGATACAGCGTGAAAACTTTTTGCATCCCCTTTTCAACATGGCGGCCATAAAACATGGGTGACGAAACACAGCAAAAACATAAAATTGCATCCTCTGAAAAATGCATGTTAAGGCCTAAAAAATTTAAAATTTTAATGGACTATATATACCGAGGTTTCTCAAAACCTAACGTCACCAACTATTTACAATAAACACGTTGAATTGTATAATATTGTCTAAACAAATACACTTATATTATTTAAAAATTACAGTATTAATCATTGCAGTGTCCGAATTTTATCTAAACCT
Source organism: Diabrotica balteata (assembly GCA_918026665.1). Lineage (NCBI taxonomy): Eukaryota > Metazoa > Arthropoda > Insecta > Coleoptera > Chrysomelidae > Diabrotica > Diabrotica balteata. The sequence continues at coordinate 6,701,400 of OU898279.1, read as the reverse complement.
GTAGTAAATATCTTTTAAAGAGATAATAATGAAAAACTATAAATACTGTAAAAGAGATCCATTTTCTTCTAATATTGACATAAAAATAACGAAATTCCCCACAAAACAATGATATATCCAAACTTTTCCCTACATTATATACCATTTTTTCCTTAAATCCTGCTCTAGTAGACTTTGTTTTTTTTTTGTTTATAGTAAACATTTATCAAACGGATTAAAAGAAGAAATTATCTATTTTATTAGCAACAGTTGCTACTTAGGAGCCATATTGAGACTTTGGGGCCAGCAACCAGAATTGGGAGTCTTGCATTGTCATGAAGTAAATCTGTTTACATCTTTTACAACTTAACATCATGAAAATTTATTAGCAAAGATAGAATAGAATAGAAATATGCTTTATTGTCACTGAAAATTATTGAACAATTTTATGGACAAAGCTAAAAAATAAATCAGTCAAATAGTACAAAAAGTATAAAACAAAAACAAATATAGTAAAAAACAGAATAACACAATTTTAAATTAGTAAAATTATTGTATAACCTACATAATTTGTACAGACAAACAAATGAGACAAATTGTAGCCACTGCTTGAGACACCCAAATGTAATTATAAACAATACTAATTTTGTTTCTTTGTTATACATTAAGAAACTCGTCAACTGAATAATATGGTCTTTCTGAGAGATAGATTTTTGTCACCTTACGAAACTTAATGAAGGATGTTGCGGATTTAATTTCTCTTGGAAGGTGATTATAAAGTTTCTTTGCACGATATAGAATAGAATTCTTTACTAGCTGAGTGGACGGGATCGGCAAATAAACGTTACAATCCGAATTTCTAATGGAGTAGCCATGGTCAGGTCTATCGGGAAAAATGTTTAGATGCTTTCGAATCAAACAAACCGTTTCCAAAATAAATAAAGAGGGAAGCGTCAAAATTCCGTGATTTTTGAAGTAGGTCTTGCAATGAGTTGTTTGTTTGAGACCAAATAGATAACGGATTGCTCTTTTTTGCAACTTAAAAATAGTATCAAATTGGGCCGCTGTACTAGAACCCCAAAATGGAAGCCCATATCGAAGATGGGACTCGAACAATGAGAAATATGCCATTTTGGCAGAAGATAAATTTAGTTCCTTCGAAACAGATCTTATTGCAAAGCAAGCTGAGGCTAGTTTCTTCCTTAAGGAGTCAGTATGCAAGGACCATTTGAGATCACTGTCAATGAGAATACCTAGAAATTTCACGGAATTTACGATATTGATTTGGCTCTCATTCAAAAGCAAGGGTTGCATGACTCCTTTATAAGATAATGCTACAGTCTTATCCACGTTAAAGCTAAGTAAGTTGGAGTCTGACCAAGCCTTGATTATAAGTAAATCAGCGGTTATAATTGAATGAAGCGTTGAAATATCAGAGCTGCTCCAAGTAATACTGGTATCATCAGCAAATAGAAAAATTTTCCCTTTAATTTTCAAGTAAGTGATGTCATTAATGAAAAGTAAAAAAAGAATGGGACCTAATACTGAACCTTGCGGTACTCCACACTCAATATCTTTACAACTAGAGTCGGTGTCATTTATTCTAACCAATTGTTTCCTACCTACCAAGTAAGTTTTGAACCAGTTCAAAGACACACCCGAATTCCATAGAAAGTTAATTTTTTTAATAGAATGTCGTGATTTACGCAGTCAAAGGCTTTGGAATAGTCGCAGAAAACGGTGGCGGAGGAGAGGTTACTGTTTAGTGATAGATATACATCATGTAACACAGAAAATATGGCATCACTAGTGCATTTATTAGACAAAAAGCCGAACTGATTTTGCGATAAAATATTATATTTAAGGAGAAAGGGCATAAGTCGAACTTTTATAAGTCTTTCAATAATTTTTGATAGTGCTGGTAACAAGGCAATAGGTCTATAGTTGCAGGCATCAGATTTTTCTCCACCTTTATGAAGAGGAATGACGATGGCAGTCTTTAGGCAGTTAGGGAATGTACCTTTTTCAAGGGAATCATTTACTAGCGAGACCATGACCTCCAAAACATTATGCGGTAGATTTGAGAAAATTTTAATAGATAATCCATCTGTACTACAGGACGATGTGCTTTTTATACTACGAATTGTTGAAATGAGTTCCGTCTTATCAACTGGTCTTAAAAAGAAGGTATCAGCAATGTTTTTTGAATTAGAGAGATAGGAAACTGGATCTTGTTGTGGCGAAATAGTTGAGGTTATATTTTTACTCACATTAACAAAGTAATCATTTAGATTTTCGGGGTTAGGAAAAGAAAAGGTTTGATTCGCTGTACTGGTTTTATTTCGAAAATCGTTTATTATTGACCAAGTTTCTTTTGAAATATTTTTGGAGCTTGTTAAGCGATTATGAAAGTAGGATTTTTTGGCTACTTTGAGTAGTTTTATATAGCATTTTCTGTACTTATTGATATAATCAGAGATGGGGATACTGTCATTAAATTCTTTAATATATAGCAGAGAACGCATATTTTTCGCAGATATGCGAATGCCTTTGGTAATCCAAGTTGTTATGTTTTGGTCTGATGTTTAATAGAGGAAATGCTTTATTAAAAATAGATACAAGTCTATTTAGAAAATCACTAACATTACAGTCAATGTCCCCAGAAGAAAAACTCCAGTCAGAAGTCAAGCATGAATTATAGAATTTACGAAAGTTTTGAGTGGAAAAAATCCTACCTAATCGTCGGATTTTTGAGTGAGGTGTTTGTAAACTGCTAAACTTGGTATATACCGCTTCATGATCAGAAAGCCCCCCACTAATAAATGTAGAATGGACGTCAGCGGGTGGAAAATCGGAAACCACATAATCAATTGTCGAGGATGATGTTTTTGAGATTCTTGTTGGAGAATTAACGTGCATTGTGAGACCATATGATTCAAAAATAGTTACCAAAGACAGTTGGGTCGCACAAACAGCAGCGTAGTCAATATTAAAATCACCACATAAAATGTTTCTGCTTTTAATGGGCAGAATATCTAACAAATTTAGCAGGCTCTGAAAAAATAGTTCAGTATCAGAGCTAGGTGATGTAATAAATTATAAATTTAATACCATTTAAATGGTTTTAAAGGTTAAAGACAACATATTTAATGGCTTCACTCATGAATAACTGGTAACGACACTGATGGTGGCCTTTTAGTCCAAAAAAAAGTCCAAAAATACAATTTTTATTCAGTTACAGAAATGGAATGACTAAAAAACTAACCAATAAGAAGATGGCACATATAGACATATCATAAAGAGAATAGCATTGAGCAGATTAACCTTAAGAAGTAGAAAATAAGTGTTATTAAAACTTAGATTACGGAACATACAGAATTCAGGAAAAACTGATCATAAACTTGGCCAACATTTTGGATGAACCTTGATCTGTCCTTAGTACATTTAAGAGACTAAATTCTCTTGACATTTTATGCCAAAAATATTATTTTATTTATTGAAAGTGATCATAAAGCAACAATGATCATATTTAAACACATTTTAAACAAACATTTTTTTTGTTTTCTAGTATAACAGTTTCAAATTATATATTGCACACGAAATGGGTTATACACAAACATTTTCTAAAACCTACAAAAAAGTTATTGTTGTTTAAAATGGTTTACTTATTCAAATCAACTTTTAGCCTCTTGGGGGAGTACTAGCATGTATATTTATACCATCAAATAAGCAACAGTAATTTGAGCCAATATTGAAACCTTTAGAAAAATATGATAGCTTCGATATCATAAAAACAAGATCACAATTTTTGCAAACCTCTGACATTTAAATTTTAATCCAAATCACAAGATGCATCTAAAAAAGAATCAAACTATTTCTATGAATGTCCAAAGTACCCTTACATTTGTTTAACTGTATAGTATAAGTTGAAAGGGATTTGGTTTGCATTGATTTAAAAGCTCCGGTTCCAGCCCCAAACTGGTCACTTCACCAACAGGTGAAAGAAAAAAATATAAAGTAAAAAAATATATACAATTAGTACATTAATCAACCATACTTAATGACAGAAGTTTGCAATAACAAACAAATTTGCCCAGAATACTGCTGCTATATAGATGTTTATAAATGTACATTTAAATGTCGTTTCAGTCCGCCATTTTCGACAAATTCTTTAGAACATATCCTACACTTAAATCTCTTACCCATACCCCCACTATGCTTATATAAACAATGCCTTTTTAACATCCAGTGCTCCACAAATTGTTTGGAACAAATAGTACATTTATACCTCTTACCTATTTCACCACTATGTTTGTACAAAATATGCCTCTTAAGGCCTCCATTTTCTACAAATTTCTTGGAACATATCTTACACCTGTACCTTTTTTCTTCTTCATTACTATGTTTATAAAGGTAATGCCTTTTCAGACCAGAATTTTCTACAAAGGTCATGGCACAGATTGTACATTTGAACATCTTATTTCCACTATGTAAGTATAAGTAATGTCTTTTTAGGTTAGAATTGTCGGCGAAAGTTTTTAAACACAACAAACATTTAAATTTTTCATCGTTAGCATGTACTTTTTGATGACGTTGTAAATAAGATTTCTTCGAAAAGGGCTTGAAGCAAGTTTCACATTTAAACTGAGATTCTCCCTGGTACTCAAAATTCACAGTCTTCTCTTCAAAATTATCTTCGATTTTCTTTTCATCTGTACTTCTAGTTGCTATTACCTTAGTTTGAAATAGGGGATTATTAACAATTTCTGGCCGCCTTTGGGTTAAATCAACATAAAGGCGTTTATTGGCTAATTCGTCATCAGAGAGTTTATTCCATTGGGTGATTTTATTATCATAAATGGCATTTGTAATTTGTGGAGAAGATTTTCTCGGATATTTCCCAACTTTATTTTTCATTTCGTAGATCTTGAATTCTGGAGAGACTTGTTGGTTGAAAGTATTTGCTGTTTTTTCTGATGATGCCATACCTTAAACATATTAATGAACTCAAAAGGAAAAAACAAAATTTAAAATATTACTTATAAATTTATTTCAAGTTCAAAAATTGTGATTTTCAGTAATGTAGTGATTTCAACATTTTCGCATTCGAAATATGGCATAACAGTGAAACTTTTGAAGGATTAAGGGAAAATAACAATATAGGTGGCTGAATGGAACCCATGAAGAGGTGCAGGATCATAACACTAGACACAGATGTGATCTTGTTCCAGCTTACTGGAGGCTAAAGTTGTGTCAAACTGGATCAGGGATTGGGCAATTAAATTTTATAACAAATAGACTGATAACTTAAAGGTTTTTCCCACAACTCAATTTAAAAGTAAAATTAAGGAAATTTCAATAAAAAATGTATTTTATAGTAGTAAGTAATATCTGAAATTTCAGTTTTAAACTAGAGATTAAACTAGAAATTAAGACTTTTTAATAGAACTATTGTTCATCTCAGACATGTAAGGAGAGGCGAAAGATTCAACATCTTGAGACTCATAATTCAAGGAAAAATGGAGGGTAGGAGAAGCATAGGAAGAAGACGCATTTCCTGGTTGAAGAACCTGAGAGAGTGGTTTGGGTGCAGCTCAAGGCAATTGTTCAGAGCAGCTGCCTTGAAGGTCAGAATAACCATGATGATTGCCAACCTTCGTTGAGGAGAAGGCACTTAAAAAAGAAGAAGATTAATAGGTGAGTTGAAAGAAAATAACAGAATGTATGATGGGTTCAAAAACAATACATTTTAGTCCTTTCCTAAGTGTCTGTCTTGACAGAAAAGCCATGGCTAAACCAAGAAATACAAGACTAGATGTGCAATAGCAGCATAGTCAGTATAAGAGCATGGAAGATAAGATGGTACAGCCATAAATTGAAAGGAGAAAGAAATACAATAAAAGAAATAAATGAGAGAACAGTAAAACAAAACAGTCATTGTAAGGGAGAACTCAACCCAGAAGTTGATTAGATTGCATATAAACAATTCCCAGACATTTTTGGTGTGTATACTTAGGTAAATATGAACATTCTGTCAAACATGGATTAGATTCAAATAACTAGTAATAACACAAAAATAAAATGAAAAACTAGTTGAAAATTATGTACTTACCTGTATAGGAAACATTTTCGTTTTGGTATTCTCTACACTTTATTTCACTAGAAGAAACTAAATTTTCTATATTGTTCACTTCGGGCTTGTTTTTGTTCTCATTTTGGTCGCTTAGCGTTTTGATCAAATTGGCTACTTCAAATTCTCTAGGTTCTTCCCTAATTCTTTCTAATATCGTTATTGCTTCTTTTATGCCAAATTCGGGCCTTCCGAAAAAATAATCTTCAAATAAAATCGCCATCGTTCATTAGCCTCCAATTATTGATGTAGTTTTATAACATAACCTCAATTTCAAAAATAGTACAAAGAGCAGGGTCGTATTTAGAAATCTCAAGGGCCATTGATAAATTTAACTCAAAATTTTTGTTACAAATGGAATAAAGAGTTTATTTTATGAAGTTGTGGATGAAGAAAATCAATGATAACAGACGATATTATCTAACTCCAGTCCTCAGAGACGAAAATTCCACTAAACTTCTAAGAATCATAGGAACGAGCTGAATTTTGTAAAGAATGTCAATTTTGGAACTGGAAAAGAAAAAATATGCAAAAAAGTTTACCACCCCTACCCCCAGGCTTCCCCCTAAAATCTCACCATTAGGGTGGGAAACAGAAAAAAACTATTTACAAAGAATTTGTACATAGTAGAAAAAAAATTTTCAAATTGTGACTGAGAACATCGCATGTTGTTGCCTTATGAAACCTTCCTTCTCCGAAACGGTTGGACCGAGTTTTATGAAATTTTACATGTGCATTCTGTAGGTCTGAGAATAGGTTTTTGTCTATTTTTTATACGCCATAATACTACAACAGGGAGTAAGACAAGGAGACACCATCTCTCAAAAACTATTTACCCTTGCTCTAGAAGACATTTTTAAGAAACTAGAATGGAACAACAGGGGTATCAACGTCGACGGATCCTACTTAAACCACTTATATGTTACAACAATTAAATGCAGTTTCAAGAGCGGTAATCTTTAAAATGAACTACAGTTAAACAAAAATACTTAGCCGAGACCAGACAAATATAACAATACAAAATCATACCATAGAAAATGTTGAACATTTTGTATATCTAGGTGATGTCATCAAACTAGGAAAACCAAATCAAGATGCTGAATTAAAAGAAGAACACAACTGGTATGGGGCGCTTTCGGTAAATTAGCATATATCTATAACGCATGCATACTACCAGAGATGGATAGAGTAGAGAGATGGGTAGATGACATAAGAGCAGTAGCAGACAAACAGTGGATTAGATTGGCGCAAGATAGAGAAAGATGGAAGCAATTGGGAGAAACCTACATTCAGGAGTGGATAGAAAATGATTGACAAAGAGAGAACTGATAGTCAAAATCGTCGGTTGGTAATTCAAAAAGGTAGAATAAAATTAAGAAGTATATCTGCGACTTTGGATTTAAAAATTCAAGTATACCTGTGGCTTTTAATTATTGTCACTCTTTTTCGAAACTTGTGTAACACCGTAGTTGGACCATATATCTGGATTACTTTGAGGTTTTATCTTGCATTTAGTTTAAAGATAAGGTATACAATTTTCGGGTTTTTGCTGTTAATTTTAACTATATTTTGAGTGCGTTTTCTTATAATTAATCCTGCTCCACCATTTAAAGTGACTTCTCCTCTAAAATGAAATAGATGTCTTGATATATTTAGGATTCCTCTCTTCGTCTTATTTTGCTGATCTAGATGACATCCCATTTTATTTTTTTGTACTTCCAACACTCCAAGAAAATTAAGAAAACAGCCGGGTGGTTAAAAAAAAGTACCCTCGATATTAAAAGATAAAGGAGGAAAACTATATGGAAAACAGAGGAGAGGGTTACAAAGATGGAAGGAATATATAGAAACATTATGTTCCAGTATCATAATATTGCAGGAAAAGGTTAAAATAGAAGAGGAGAGCCCTTATACCTCAAAAGAAGAATAGCTAGAGCCATCCAAAGAGTAAAAAAATAATAAAGCTCCAGGTCCTGACAAAATACTTAGGAATAAGAAATAGGAAATCCTCAGATCATTAAAATATGACTACATCGAACCTATAGAAAACCTTTTTAACACCTTTTACCAGACAGGAAAGTTTCCAGATGATTAGCTGCTCTCAGCAGACTAGTGAATTTTTTGAAATTATTAAATTGATTCCATCCCACCTAAAAAAAAATAAAAACGAAAAATTGATGTTTTGATTGAAAATTGAACATACCAAAATTAATAAAATTGAATTCTGGGAGTGAAAGCATTTTGCCTATTTTAACTGGGAATTGCCCTTTTGGAATGAGTTTTAATATTTATAAAACCAAAACGATGATAATCAGCAAAAATTCTAATTTAAACTATCAGTTTTTTTATAAATGATAAACCTATAGAAAATGTTCAAAACTTCACACATCTAGGGTGTAACTTATATGAGTTTGGGATCACTTTTAGAGAAATTTGTGATCGAATTGAGAATGTCAGAAGTATGTTTTATAGGATTAAAGCTGTCCTCTCGAATCTGAACTTTAATATAATGGTTAGACTTCGAATACTTAGATGATATGTATTTTCAACTCTCCTATATGGTGTAGAGGCATGGATCCTTACACGAAACAGGAAAATAACAGCATAACAGAAAGCCAAGTAGATGATAAATCTCTTGGCTGAAAAATCTAAGACATTGGATGAGTAAAACATCCTTAGAACTGTTTAGAACAGCTCTAAATAAACTTTTGTGGACCAGAATGATAGCCAACATCTAATGAAGATATGGCAGAGGCTAACTTTTTAGAGCGAGATTTTTATAGAATTAATTTATGATACTATGTATCCATTTGTTTTTCAGTGTACTCTGTTCTGGTAAGCATCAGCTAATCTCTGTATCTAATTTAAGGTACTCTTATAATAAAAGACTTAAAAATAAAAAGTAAAAATGTATTGACTATTTTTACACATAATTAAAATTAACTATAAATTACTCTTACATCTAATTTCCTTTTGAATACCTCTTCCAAAACTTTTTAACATCATCATGGGCTGATTTATTAATAACTAAGGTCCTCTTTTCTTTGTTGCACCATATTAAAACACCGTTTGATTCTGTATACTCTTTGAGTACATTAAAATCTGCTTGAGATAGGAACTGACTATACAACACTCCTTCATTATATGTTAATCTATTTCTTTCTAATTCCCATAGTTTGATTTGATCAACTACAGTTGGAGGAAGAGGTTGTTTAGCTTCTGCATCTAACATTTGAGGGTGAGCGTGCTGCTTCAAGAAACCTATAACCTGATCGGCTGTTATTCCTCCTTTTAAAGCTTGTCTAATGGAATCTCTTGTTATAACACCAACCACTAAATTTGGAAATCTATACATAAGCTCTGTAAATAAAGCGATTAGAGCAACTTGCAGATTAGAATCTGTATATGCATATACTCTATAATTTGTTTCAACTACTATATAACCTTTAGGACGATCTTCTTCAATATCCGCTGTAACTTTATTCTGACTACTAGTTATATTTAGAGCTAGCCTAGTAGGATAAAATCTCCCAGCTTTTCTCTTTCTTTGATAAACTAAACCAAACTCTCTCAGATGTTGCAAAAATATCAACAATCCTGGACTCATACCTTCAGTACTGTAATCTTTCCCTAAGGTACTAAAGCTAAGTTGAAACAAAAAAGTAAGACACTCGACTAAATTAAGACCACGTTCTTCTACTGTGTCTAAATACTGAAGTAAAAAATGCCAGACTTGTGCCTGTCTATCCAAAAGCAAAAATTGGAAACCTTGTCTTGTTATCACTAATGTTCCATCATCTTCATCACGTTTCATCAGACCTGCATGCAAAAGAATCCTCACAGCATCAGCTGATATTCCTTCTTGCTGCTGGGAACCTACCATATAGTGTAAGACACATTCCCATCTTTCTTGAGAATAGGTATCTAAAAACATAATAATAAAGTTAGATTTTCTATCATCTTTAATTATTAAACTAGCTGACCCAATAGACATTGTTCTGTTTGAGCCGTTAGTAATAAATTCAAACTGAAATCTGTATACAAAAAAAAATCCGTATTTCCTTTGGTTACAAAAAGACTTCTTAGTTTTTCTATATAACTCTGTATACTATGTGTTTACCATGTCTATAAAAAGTTACTAATAATTGATATTATATGAAACTTTTTATATAAGGCATGATTGCAATGAACTAGCAGCAACCCTTTGCAAAAATATGAAAAACAGGGTTCTGTCTAGGTTATAACAGTTGTGTATAATATATTGTGTGGCTACAGTTCTTAATTATTGTGAGATTACTGTGATATTAATGCATATTATAATATGTATTATTCTCTACTAAATAAAGACCCAATAAACAATAACATCATAATCAAAATAATTTAATTACCTAGGAAAGCAACATCTCTAGCCTTACTATCTACTTCTAATGCTGAAGACATACTCCATGCTTTGCCACCTCCAAGCAATGCAATTTTGAGATTCCTTTTAAACATAGGAGATAATATCCAACCTAAAAGACCACCAGGTATAGCTGCCTCCTGCCATAACGTTAGTTCCGCTAAAACTTTGGTAGCATAGGTATGTTCTTTTGAAAAAGTTTGGGAACCCCAAGAGGCCACAACTGCTTGCGGCACTGGCTGTTCAACAAATAATAATCGAATGACATATTGCCTTGCTAGGTCCGGCAATTCTCTATAAACAGCTAAACATATTGTAGGATGATTGTAAAGTTTTTCTAATACATTTGAGGGTCGAGATTTTAAGTAATCATACAGGTTTTTACATTCTAGATTTGACTGCTTTATACGCGTGTTTCGCTGGTTTGAGGCACCAGCCCCATTATCAGCCATCTTTATACTTTATAACACAATCATTTAATTATTGAAATATAATAATATAACTTCACTTTTGATTAACCATAACAAAACACCCACCGAAAACCGAAACAGAAAAATTTATGGTTAGGGTTTGGAATTAACTTCTTCTACTTTGAACTTGACAACTTGAGAGTAATTTTATACGATACGTTCTTCAGCACTATATGTTGTAAAAGTAAAAAAACAAAATTAGACCAGTTAAGATCTTACCTATAGATCATAGATCGGTTACCCATATATTACATAATCGAAACATATAGGTCAAATTTTAAATTGTGGCTTTTAATTTTAATAAAAAGTTTAAAGGAATCAGGATATCTGTTGGAGACCACAAAAAAGTGTAGATATAACAAACCTGGGAAAAAAAGAAGAATGTCATTCGGTGATATAACCAATAATCTTGTTTATTTTTTTATTTTTAACGTAATTTATAATTTATAACATATTTATAATTTAAATATTTTAATAAGTTCTTTAGAACGGAAGTTATGAATAAAAGATATTTTTGCATAAACTGTGGAAATGAAGTCAAAAGTTTATATAGAGAATACAGTACAACAGTGTTGAAATTAACAGAATGTGTAAGTTATGAATTCAGATATCTGTTTTTAAATTCACAATGCTGTTTTTAGGACAATTGTAAAAATATTGCTGATAAATACGTAGAATATGACACCGTCATAGTAGTTATCGACTTACTTCTACTTAGAATAATGGCTTATAGGCATATTTTACTCAATTCTGAATTTAAGGTAAATACAATATTTTTAAATTTTTAATTAATCACTTTGCATTTACATACCGTATCATTTAATTCGAAGCATAAATGGATAGGATATGTAAGAACCAATGTGTACAATAAACAAGACAACATTAAGTCTATTATTGACATTTATCAGAAAGAATAGTTTCATTTTACCAACTCACTCTTAATCATTGTATAGCTTTAAGTACTATTCAACATCAAAATATACTGAAATCATAGTGATCATCACTATCATATACGCTTCTACTCTAGAATAAATAATGGAATAGGAAGGAACAAAGTAAATGTCTCAATTAATGGATATAGCGGAATTGATAGGCCTAAGAATTATAGAACTTTACATACTTGTGATGGGAAGATCTGGTTCGTTTCTGTGACCTGGTTCTTCCAGGTCATTCATTAAAATGACCTATTCATAAAGATCCGTTCATATGAATGACTAATTAATTTGTTGTGCGAAGGTCAAGTGCGTAGAGTTTAATATTCATATGCTTATGAATCTTTCTGAGAGTATATGAACTAATGATAATGCAGGACCCGTTCATAGAGATTCTTTCATTAGAATGATTTTAATTATATTGTTGTTTATGTGCAGATTTCGATATTGTTACTATAAATAACAGACTACTGAACTATTGACTCGACAATTCGAATGTATATAATTTTACAGTTTTGCAGCGTAAGGGTTTTGCCGTTCTGGGAAACTGAAATCAGCATTTGATCCTTTGTGGTTCACGGTTCATGCATTAATTTGACCGAGCAATGTGTCACGATCACACAGTTCTTTCATAAACACTAGACAGCGTCATTCATAGGCATAATTCATAGGGTCATATGAACGGTAGGATCACAGAATGTGATTTTATCAATGATGGATCTTCGAAAAGATCAGATCTTTGTGAATGGTTCATTCATAACCTTCTCATCACTAACATACAGCTCCAAATAGAGATAAATTCATATATTTGTATTCTTGTGTATGTGTCTTCTCTTAATAGAAATTTAATATCATGATGACTATTTTTTTTTTATGTATTAATGCTTTAAATAGTTCCATTGGCCTTCATTGGAATTACTCCCACAAACTTCTCAGCTAATACTTCATCCTTTTCTTTTTTTCTTGTTTTATTATAAGTAATAATTCATATTTTTCCCTCTCATCACATACCTCAAGTATTTAAATGTCTTTAAATATATGTGAAATAAGTCAAATAGGTATGAAAATGTTTAATAAGAATATTTTTAATAATTTAATATTAATATGAGTAATATGTTAATTTTAGAATTATTGGAAATTACCTATAGGACTGATAGTATTGGAAACATATATGACTTGGATATTAACTAAAGAATTTCCACTAGAAAGACATAAAGAAATATCTAACATCACTTCTTTTGATGAGGCTGATATTTACCTGGATGATATAAAGTTCTATGAAATGAGCCTTAATACAACTTTAGGCTTTCTAAGTTATTTAGGAGTAAATTATAGCCTGTCCATAATTTATTCATATTTACGAAAAAGGGGCATCATTAACTTTACCACAATATGCAAATCTGTGTGTCTCTCCAGTAGTGCTACCTTTTTAATATTACCGTCTTTAATATGGGATACTTATATAAATGAATTTCATATTTTATTTGTATCGTTATACACTACACTTTCACAGCTCTTGGCTCATAGAGGTAAGTTATTAATATTTATTTGTTATTAACTGGTTATGACTTGTAACTAAAAAATAGGCAGTGTTTTCTCAATGGTTTCTGGTTTGTGAATTGTTAAATTGATCAAATGAAAGGTCTTTACTGTTTGCTACTACACTCAGATGCAAAAAAAAACGCAACTGAAAAAATTTTGATCAAATTTTTCAAAAAGTATTTAAATTTTTTTATTTTTAGCCCTAACAATTTTTTTATTTTTATTTAAATTTTTATTTTAGTTAATCGAAAGGTGGTTTTTTATCCTAACTTTGAAACATCCTGTGGAACAATTCCGTTAGCGGATTTTCATAAAACCTTGTTTTTCGGTTGCAACCATGTCTTCTAAGTATTATGTTTTTTGTTTCATGTGAAAATATGGATTGGTTCATTTTTAGAAGCGAAATGACTTTGCCACCCACAATTTAAAAACTTTTCCTATTATTACCAATATCTTTTGTATTAATTTGTAATACAATGGTAGGGGCTTTGGTGACTGATATCGAAGGAATGTCTTATTGACATCCCAGAAGCACTGTATTTAAATAATGATCAAAAGCAAAGACGTGATCTTGGTTTTAATGAATAGTGATAACAATAACAAAACATAAAAAAACAAATTAAATATATTCTTAACCAAAGTATGCAAATAACAAAGAAAAACTACTAAAAACTAACTTAATACTTTGTATTGCCTCCTCTAGCCTCTATAACTGCCTTACATACCGGCGCATGCTGTCTATGAGGTTATGAATATCATCTTGCTGGATGTTCTGCCATACCTCTTCTAGAGTCAAGCGAAGTTCGTTAATTGAGGCTGGTGCAACTTCGTGACCTCTAATATTTCTACTAAGCATGTTCGAAACGTGCTCTATTGGGTTTAGATCTGGCGAACACGCTGGTCAGTTCATTTTATTAATACCAACTTTTTCTAAATATTGAGTGACACACATTGCAGAGTGATGATGGGTGCAGACAGCATGGAAGAAAGAAATGAAGCACACAAAATGTATATAACAAAAAGAACATGGGAAAGACGAACATCATTTGAAGTCGCAAAACTGAAAGCAGACAAGATATGTATAAATAAAAAAAGATGCTATGAAAATAAACAAATAGAAAAAATGTAAGAAAATTTCAAAAACAACGAACTGGTGGGTTGATGAAGTGGGTACGAACTATGTAGAAGAGAGTGAAGTAGAGAATGGAGTAGAATCTCCAATCATAGAGGAAGTTCTCAAAGCTATTAAGGCTCAGAAAAACAATAAATTCCCGGGAGTTGACGAAATACCAGCAGAATTGTATAAGGTAGCTGGCAAACACCTAGCAAGTCACATCCATGCGCTCATCAAAGACATATGTCAAGAAGAGAAAATACCAGACGACTGGAAGAAAAGTAAAGCATGTGGTGTTCGTGTGTATCAAGGTATAAAAAATGCTTATTAAAAGCTTAAAACTTTATTTTAAAGAAGATCTTTTCGGAATTAAATCATTTCATCATCAGTTTACTAAAAGAGAAAGTAAAAAACCAATATTAAAAAACACGTAAGTTGAAATTTAAATGTATAAAAAGAACACGTTGGTTATTTACTACTTACATAAAAAGTTTGGCCACAGAAACAACTAGAAGGACATCAGTAATAAAGTCCTCGTGGAATTTACAAAGGTAAATGCAATAGACCATTAACTTCGGTAATTAATAAAAATCACAACTGGGGGCATTTAACATGTCCCCTAGGAGCTAGTGAAATTTTGTCGACTTACATTACCTCTGATCTGTGCTGGAGTCTAGGGCTAACTGATAGAAAGATGGTATGAAAAATCAGTCAGTACTCGTCAACGTCAAGTGGAATGATGTGGTAGGAGCAAAAGTCATTGTGCTTCCGTTTATGGATAGGTTGTTTCTTCACTAAATATCCAAGTTCCACTTTATTATGTATTGTTTATTTATTATTTCTTTTATTTTACGATTTTTTTCTAATAATCAAATTACAACGTTGATCTATTTATTTTTTAAACAACTTTTTCTACAGTCCAAAGAATATAAAACCGATATAATTTAATTTAATGAACTACTATAAATCCATTACACTAAAATTTAAAAGTTTTCCTAATTGTTTCGTGAAGTTATGTCAAAAAAGATGTTATAGCCTTCTTATACTTATTATCTTCTTAAGATAATAAGCTCAATTGTGATTTCAAGTTTAAGAATAGACATTTTTCTTTTTAGCTGTAAGTAATTCTGAGAAAATATGGAGCCTTATCGTTATATTTTCATCACATATTGTTAAAATGTACATTATGAATACAACACACACTAAATTAATTTCATAAGTTTTGATAAATATTTTTGTTTGTCAAGTTGACATTATACGCTTTTATAAAGAACTTGAAGTTTGTTTTTATTGTATAAACCATTTTGAACCATGGCAGACAGAAGAGGGTCAGCAAAAGTAGGATATTGGATGTGGGATCATTTTAATAATACATTAATGTTCATGGGGTAAGTAAAACATGCAGCTGATGAATTAGACACGATCATTTGGTTGCTTTTTGTATGTAACTACCTATCCTTAAAACTTTACCGTTTTAATTTCTTTGTTTTAGACAAGTCTTTAGTGTTAAAATTTTATTCATATTGTATAAAAAGTCCAAAAGATTTATTTGTAATAAAGCTGATAAAAATCTGCGAACTAACCTAAAAATCATTAAATTTTTTAAATAATGCTATTAAACATTTGCTATTCAATAAGGCCTAATGATTTGTAAGGAAAAAATGTTAATAAAGCTGTAATATTTACGTACTCAAAAAGCGCTATAGACAAAATTAATAACAATAACTGCAACAAAGAACTAAGGGGTCTTGGAAGTTATACTATTTAAATAAAATATAGAAAATAGATTATGTTGGATTCCTAGACATAATGATATCGAGGGAAATGAAATAGCTGACAAACTGGCAAAGGTAGGGGCTTAATTAAATATTCCTGATAAAATTAGATTAGATGAAACACGATTTCTACGGAACACAAAAAGAAATATGGAGAATGATCAGAGGAAGAAGAAAAGAGATCAACGAACTAATAAAAACGAAACCCATTCAGAAGGAAACATGGGTAGACTACTGTGATGTCCTCTCGTAGGAGTCACTATCCGGGTAGCTTTTGGACAGTCAGAGACAGAGTTCAAAATAAAAATAAAACTTTATTGTCTTCCTTAAATTAAATTGACAAAAATCTTATGTAAATATTTACAATTTGGTTTAGTCTTCTCAGTACCTGGCCTATTTATTCAAATTAAGTTTGACCTTGTCATATGAAATTAGTCTTATCGGCAAGCGAGTGTGTATTTGAAATTTTACGTGAACGTTGTATCGATTTAATAACAGCGGACGATAGGTACAACGAAAGGAAAGGAACTCAACACGTCCCTTAAGTGATTCGAGTCACGTGACACGACTGCTTCAGAGTACGGGTAGTGAAGAGCTCAACACGCTCTTCGGGTAACGGCGGTATGGAACGGAACAACTTGTGAACTCAACACGTCCACAAGCCGGGGTAGGGAAGAAGAGAACCTTCAGTCAACACCTGTCGATTCTTCCTCTATGAGGAAATGTTGCGGTTTATATAGCGGAGCTTGGTAATTAGTTTTGCCCTTTCTACTGTCGATACACTCCTACTACATGGGTTGGTTCGCGCGCACGCTGGTTTAACGGTGATGGCTTGGACTCATCGTTACACTACTTTCAATCCCTATTTGCTAAAAGTGATGACAATGAACCACCAACACCAGAGGTGACGACAAACGAAGAAATATATATTGAGGAAGAAGAGATAAAGGAAGCATTGAGGAAATTAAAAAATAGGAAATCACCAGGAGAGTTGATTCACCAAAGAAAGTGAGATTCCCTGACGAAATCTTCCTGAGTAAGAACTAAAAAAAGGATATCAAATGATTGGAAATGGTAATCTGATGAATTGTCGATTTACCACCCTGAAACCAGCTTGGTATTTTCTTACTATCCGTTCTGAATATGGTGCCATGGTCTTCTTTAGTCATCCTCTCTAAATCAGCAAATTCTTTGTATTGGGTAATTAGCAACTGGACGTCTAATATTGTTTATCGTCTAATATTTCGTGTATCGAAGTTTTTCGGTAAACATAAAATAAATATAGACGTAATATGATCAATTTTTGTCATACTTTTCCAGTTATGATCCGACTGCTCAGCAAAGATTGAAGTCAAAGAGTACTGCTACAGAATCTACCACCGCCATTAATGTAGTAGTTGATACCACATTTAAAGACACATTTGGAACTGCTTCTCAAGTAAGTTTATCATAGTTTTGTTCGCGGAGATAATCCCTTATTAGTTTTCGATAATTTTCGGACCAATTAGAGATTCATTAATTTAGAAAATATGGGAAATGCACTGGTATGCTCTGTTTAATTGTACAAATATAGAAAATCTAATAAGCATAGGTACCCTTTTAATTAAACGCATATCACGCACTAACATTTTTTATTTAATTGTAAATTTCTGTTTACTTAAAGACTAGGTTTAGAAAAATCTACGAAAGAAGAGTGAGGATAAATGATCTGAATGTAGTTATTTTACAAGATTGCAAAGATGTGGCACTCTTTTCATGCGACCCGAAACTTTTAACGTTGGAATTTGTCAGTTTCTTTCACACCAAAGCTGTAGACAGATTTTTGCGATCGGCGATTATATATTTTCAATATTATCTACAGGTAAATTTATAGTTTTTTTATATAATACTTAATATTGCTTCATTCCTTAAGTCTTGACAAATTTTTATTATATCATATCGTGATGTGCGATATTCCTACGGTCACTAATAAGCTATTTCGGATAAATTTGTAGAAAATATAAATTCTCTTTTGTTAAGATTCTCAAACTACATCTTTCTGCAATTTTTTATCATCTTAATCTTCATCGTCTGTATAACTAAATACACTGGAGTGCAAAATTAACAGGACCCTCAGATTTTTTTGTTTTCTTTTTTAGTTTTTGTAGATGTTTAGAGATCGCTTATTAGCGATAATGGTGTTTTTTCTTGTAGAACCTGTTTAAATGTTTTGTGGGAACAACAACATTTTTACACACACGTTTTGTTATTAGTGTGAAATATTTATATAAATTTATCAGAGATAAATTCTAGATTTATCATTCTAGAACCTTTAGAACATTTTTTGCTTAAAATGTGGAATTATTTTTGATATAAAAATGCCCACCCCCGAGTTGGGGTGGTATTCATACCTAGGAACATCAGCAGAAGGTAGATTTTCTACTTCTTCTTTAGATAGAGATGCCTCTTCAAGGAAACCTGAGGTGAAAACCTTGATAAACTGGACTATAATTTTTTATACCTTAACTGTTATATTTTAAAGGTTTGGCACAGAATGCAGTTTCGAAGGGTGGAAGCCAGTCGCAAATTGCGTCAACCTGTCGTAACAGAACTAGAAAACGTGATCAGGGACGATTTAGCTGATCTTCGTAGTATGCTGGCACGGGACTATGCGGTTATATTAACTGGCGTAGGAGATTCGAAAAAGTTCCATCACATGTATAATAAAAATAATGTTTCTTTGTCCGACAAAGACAGAAAACGGTTTGAAATGTTCGTTAAAATGGCTGTCAGAGTTATATGGATTGCTTTAAAAAAGAAAAATTTGACCATTATAGGTAAATAGATAAAATTCTTAACTTTATTAAAACTATTTATAGCTGAAAGCTTATGAATAATTTAATTCAAATTTTAGTGTAGTTGTAGAGAAAACTATTAAAACTAAAAAATCATTGAAAACTGCAATATACGTACATTGCACTATATTTTAACAGATCTGGTCAGTAGTGATGTATTATTTACTAGATTACTTCTTTTTCTCTTCTTTGGTATATCGTGAACCTTTTCGTTAGAGGTTCGTTTCATTCTCTCGATGCTAGCAGGATTGTCAATGTCAAAAAGAGCGACCACTTGATGTGACAAGACAACGGCCTTGTTGAAATTAGGGTATCTAGTGGCTGGATCTAAGGTGTAAGATTTCCAGTTTTTGTTCAAATTGTCCGGAGTGGTCTGCGCTAGCAATGTGTATATCGATTCACGTTCGGCCAATACTTCTAGGGGTGACGCTGTTCCCAAGGACCAACTTCTAATGGCCCAGACTGCGTCCAAAGAAGATAACAATCCTCGGGCGCAACCAATGACGTATAATATATAGACTCGGTGAACGCTTTAAAAAGTGTCCAAAACATGAATACCTTTGTTATTGTTTATTGTTTTGATACGAAGATGCACGAAGTTCATGATTTCTTACGAAGCATCACGAAGTTGATCTTGTGTTTGAAAACATCATGGACGTACTCCATTTTGTGTGACAAGCAAATTTTATTTTAAATTGTTGATAGTTATTTACTTACTATTTTAGTAAAATGCCATACTATTTTATCAAAATAATTATTTCTCTTATAGACGGGAACAAAAAGAAATCATAAATATTTAATTTTAATTAAAAAAATAATTATTGTCATTAACATATAAATGAGCACGCCGCTGTTGTGATAAACATACCTTCAACCTTGAGCCGAGATCTTTCGGACACTTGATTCTATAGCGAGAATAGGGGACTGCGTAGTCTATATATTATACGTCATTGGGCGCAACTGTATCGGTGGGTCAAAACGGCTCAAGTAAACTATCTCCGACTAATATTTTTAGTAAACGATAATAGTTTCTCGCCACCACTTTTGAAGCGTTTTCGGTGGTATACATTGAAGTAAAATCGAACATGGCGATATCCGATTGACCGTAATGATTAACTGCAATTTCTAAATTGGGCATCTGATATAATTAGTACTAAAAGTGACAACTTCTATTGCGTATTGCTGTAGGACTTCTTTCTCTACGTTTTTGGGAGCTAATAACCTCCGATTTCTCTTCACATACCGAAAGTCCATTTCATGTAAAGTTCTTTGTAATACTCTCATAGGTATATTATTTAAATTATCATCTGCGTCTGCATTAACTTCTCGTTGAATACCCTTTAAGGTAGGCAGTTCGTTCCTAAAATAAAATCCATGGACTTTTCTTCGGATTATACTTTTCGTAGTATCGTCCAATACAGTTTTGCACGTCCTTTATGGATTGGTTTTTGGATAGGTTTGTTACCTTGAATTATTCGGAAAACCGATACTTTCGTTAAATCTCTACACAATGCTGCGACGTCCTCTATAAGCATATCTTGATATCTTCTACGCAATCCCTCATAAACCGATTTTATCTTTTGCTTTTCTCTCACAGATAACCATCTTTTTTTATTTTGTTTATTAACAGATTTACTGCACCTTGGTTTTGATGCCATGATGTTACCCGACGGTACGCCACCTATATACCAGCCACCTGATTTTAATGGTTATTTCGCTACCCCAGTTCAAAACAGAAACAACTCAAAATTTTGTTGAAATGAGTTATTTCCGTAAAATTTATGCTAGGATGATAATCTACCTATTTCAAAAGAGAAATAAATCATACATTCATATGCATTCCTTAAAAAGTGTCTATTTCCTTTTTGATTTTATAATCTTTTTTAACAATGTCGGTTCAAAACAGAAATAACGTAGTTGTTTCTGTTTTGAACTGAATGTCACGCGCTGTCTGACATCTGTTAGGAAATAAGTTAAATTATTTCAGTTTTGAACCAGCCTGTGTCACGTTTCTTTTAGGTTATGTCAGTTTGAAAGTAATTGTTAACCTTTATGTTTTTAATTATTTAGAACAATATTAGTTCCGTTATTTTGTGTATTTTCGTAAGTTTTATAAGTATTACAATGTTGCCTATAGGTAGAGGTAAAAGAATGGCATTATTGGCAGTTGGCGAACTAAATAGTAGTGATGAAAATGAACCATTAAACCAAATAGTGGATGAAGTAACTTTTCAGAAAGAGGTAAGCCGGTTAGCTGTAGTAAACTAGTAGCATTCTGTTTTGATAATAGGTACATAAAAAGTTTTTCAAATTGTTTTAGGGTACTACTAAAAACCTTAATACGGATAATATAGTAGTAGAAATTAACGTTGATGGTAATGTTGGATATAATGACCAAAGTAATAATAGCAGTGGCTATCCATCCGTTCTCCTTGCAATACCTGAATTTCCATCGAGAGAAATATTTGTACACGACCAAGTAAGGAATTTGTTCTAAAAAGCGTTAAAAAACATATTCATTATTACATTAACTTTTTTTAGGTACAAAATTGCAATATTATTAAAGAGATAAATGGTAGTGTTACTGTGGAATTAGATAGTAATGAAAATGCGCTTGATTTGTTGATAAACACTCAGGAACCAGCTGCAATTTTTGAAGAAAATATTAATGAAGACTCTGCTGACAAAAGCCAAGAGAAAACCTATTTAAACTTATCAACTTTCTACCCGGTAAGCAAAAAAAAATTAATTGAATATTTTAGTATAATTTAGCTTTTTTATTATTATTTTAGAGAGAAAATGACGATGAGGAAATAAATTCTAGTGTTGGTGATGAAAGCAAAGATAAAGATTATATTGTACCCGACACTTATGGAGCAAATACCAGTTCTAGTGACAATGAAGCTGAGAACTATCACGAAAAAGTTGCTGAAACAGAAGAAATGGTTGAAGAAACTGAACTGAGTGAGAAAATTCTCACAAAAAAAAGATCTAGAAATCCAGACAATTGGGAGAAGAATGTGTTAAAGAAAAAAAGAAATCTAGGAAAAAGTTTCACAACAAAAAAAGGTAAAATAATTGCAGCAAGAAGTGTTCAATCAGCTTGTGGGCCCAAATGCAGATTCAAATGCAGCGAAAAAATTAATAACGAAATACGTCAAGAAATACACAACAGTTTTTGGAAAATGGGCAATATTAATGACCAAAGAGAGTTTATTTTAAGGCACATGTCTGAGTTAAAAACAAAATACCAAAAAAAGCTGCCTGAACGAAAAAGGTCATACAATTTCGTTTATACATTTTCTATCAATGGAAATAAAATCGTAGTTTGTAAGACATTTTTTATGGGTACACTAAACGTTAGTTCAAAAATGATTTTTACCGTTACGAAAAAAAAATCTCAGGATGGATTTCTGGAAAAGGATAAACGTGGCAAACATGGACACATGGGAAGGGCTATTAATCCACAGATAAAAGCCGACATACGTGAACACATAAACTCATTTCCCTTAATAGAATCACATTTCTGTCGTTCAAGAACTGCCAAAAAATATATCGATGGAAGTCTTAACCTGTCCACTATGTACAGATTATATAAAGAACAATGTGAAATACTACAAAAACCTTATGGAAAGTATAACATGTACTCCACAATTTTTTCTACAGAATTCAATATAAGTTTTTTTCAACCAAAAAAGGACCAATGTGCCCTATGTCATAGCTTTAATACCGCTACGGGAGAAGAGAAAGAAAATTTAAAAATGAACTACGAAAATCATCAATTAGAAAAAGAGGCAAGTAGAAAAGAAAAAGCTGAAGATGTGTCAAAAGCTGTTTCCTCGACTGATCAAATAGTTGCGGTTTATGACTTACAGTCTGTATTAAGTGTACCTTGTGGAGAGGTTTCACATTTTTTTTATAAAAGTCGTTTATCTTGTTATAACCTCACCGTGTATGACATTGGACAAAAAAGGGTTTCTGCTATTTTTGGAACCAGACCATTGCTCAACGAGGTGCAAATGAAATAGGAAGTTGTGTATATTATTTTCTAAAAGAGCAAAATGAGAACCAGGTAAAAGATATTACTTTTTACAGTGATAATTGCAGTGGGCAAAATAAAAATAAATTTATTATTGCAATGTACATGTACTGTGTGCAGTCTATGACAAAAATTGAATCCATTACACACAAATTTTTAATAGCTGGGCATACCCAAAACGAAGGGGACAATATGCATTCCTTAATAGAAAGGGAGAAAAAAAGAAAGCTTAAGGCCAGCCCGATTTATGTGCCTGCTCAATGGAGTACTATAATAGAATTAGCCAAAAAGACCGGCCATCCTTATAAAATTAAAGACATGACGACTGAGGAATTTCTGGACCTAAAAAAACTGACATCCTCTTTGGGAAACAATTATAATATAAACGAACAACTAGAAAAAGTTCTGTGGACTGACATTAAAATTGTTATGGTCAAAAAAAATAACCCTTATATTCTTTTTTACAAGACATCTTATTCTGATGCTGAATACAAATCAATCAATATAAAATTTAAGTCTCCAAGAAATAAATCAGTACCTAGTTTATCTCAACTTTATACCGGACCTATTCTTATTCCATCTAACCTTAAGAAAGGATTACTAGAACTTTGTGAGCTCAAAGCTATTCCTAAGGTACACTGGGATTTCTACAGAAATTTGTTGGAGCAGGAAAATACAAAAAAACACAAAAAAAATATTCCACCAAATAATGATAGTGATTGTGACGAGTGTGAAAAAGTGAAAGATATCTAGTATTTAATTTTAATTATGTTTAAAATTGGAATAAAATGTTTAAGTTATACTATTTTTTTATTTCCTAGTTTAGAAACAACATCAATTTTTTTCCATTTTTTATTTCAAAACAGAACTAACATGAAATTTAAAAGATTTGTTTTTTTTTCTTTTAATTAGGTAGAAAGGAAATAAAAAACACACTTATGATGTAACCATCTACTAAAACCACATTAGAATTGCAAAAAATACTAGTCTTCAAATAATTGGTTATCTCAATAAAAACGTGGTCGTAGCTGAGCGATTTTAGTTATTAGCCATTTTCTCAAAAGTAGTTATTTTAAATTGTTTCCGTTTTGAACTTGGGTAACGATTTGTGGGTGAGTTTTTACAATGTTGCCGTTTTGCTTTAAGAATATTTTTCTCTCTATTGGCACTCAGGGTATATTGCACCTCAGTGGCACGGATTAGCTGCAAGCGGTACTAAATAATAAATTTCACAACAAGGCGAGTCTACCATGGTCTCTAGTTCGGACTTCCAACAGATATAACCGGCAAAAATGATAATTGAGAAGTGGATTTGTGTGCTAATAAAGAAATAAATATATAGCCGCTTACCACTGAGTGTTAACGAACTACAAAATGTCTGCCCTGACAATCCTATTGAATTCAGGGTATAGATACCCTAATTTCAATAAGGCCGTTGTCTTGTCACATCCAGTGGTCGCTCTCTTTGACACCGACAATCCTGCTAGCATCGAGAGAATGAAACGTACATCTAAAGAAAAGGTTCACGATATACCAAAGAAGAGAAGAAGAGTATACGTACATTTTTTAATATTTTCTCAAATCCATAGCTTCATTTAAGTTATCCAATTGGTTATAATGATCTTAGTACAGCATGTTCACGGAAAATTGAATATTATATTGTTATTTCACTACTATTCAGTAGTAGTGGAATTCACCCCACATTCTATTTTAAGCATAATGTTATAAATTTTTGAATAATTTTGTATCTTTATAGCTGTTTAGGGTTACATCTCAATTTTCATTCAATAAAGATAAACATCACGCATAAAATAAAGTATTTCTTTTAAATTTTTGAAAGAAAAAGAACTAAACAGGCTTCTTCGAACGACCATTTTCAGTCCGATGGAACATGACCAATACAAGATGTACCAATTCTTACCTACACCCGAAGAAGCAAGAATTCTGAAAGGAAAAGCTTGTACAAGCGAGAAGAAACTACTACACAGATCTCCTCTGATACAAGAAATCGTTTTCGACCAGCACGATTATAGAATGCTATGTATTGGAGTTACGGACGTCGAAGAGTATGTATCTGTTTGCTTTTATAAAACTTATTTACTAGTTTTTAGTATATGTAGGTATACTAAAGGTCGGCTAGGTGTCTTCATATAACAGGTTTAATTGAAATGTGATTGAAATCATTGACTAAAATTTGTATACAGGATGAATTACAAAACAAAATTACGATTTTCTCAATTTTTTTAAATGAATCACCAAGTATTTTATTTTTAGAAATATTGTATTTATGATACTCTTTCATTTTTATATAAAATTTCCTATATCTAACTCATTATTTTTCGAGATATTTTTAGTTTTCTTCAAATTTCGAGAATACATTCAATTTTTGTAAGTAGAAATAAGTATTGAGTATTGACCGTTCATAGCGACGTCGCTTTTTGATCCTTCGATGTCGGCTCTTCCTATCATTGCGAAACAGAAATCGCCAAGCGTTGGATTGTTCACCCATAGACAGGGAACGTGAGCTGGGTTTAGACCGTCGTGAGACAGGTTAGTTTTACCCTAATGATGACTCGTTGTTGCGATAGTAATTCTGCTCAGTACGAGAGGAACCGCAGGTTCGGACATTTGGTTGACGCACTTACTCGAGCAGGTAATGGTGTGAATCTACCATCCGTGGGATTATGCCTGAACGCCTCTAAGGCCGTATCCTTTCTAGTCAAAGGTGGCAACCATGATATAAGGATACCAGATATGATATTGCCACGCACTAAACTAGTACACTCACGCGTATGACGTCACCTTGTGCTAAATTTTCAAAATGTATTCATGCTTGCGGATGAAACAAACTGTTGAAATTCTAATATAATTTACTAGATGTTTTATTTACTACGTGAATTTAAGCTTAAGTATTTAAATTAGTATATTGTAAAAAATAACAATTTTCCCATAAGAGTGAAGTTTGACGGAGGGAGCCATGGCCGAATGCCACAAATTGCAAACTATGGAATGTGATTTTCATACAATATATATTTTATATATAGTATAGTTAGGTATTATTGACTGACACGTTACGTAAACTATTTCTTTTGAGGTTGCAGTCATTAATAGGACAGAATAAGTAAAACTCTTTGTTCTTTTATTTAGCTTTCACAAAAATTTATTAGCTTCTTCAGGATATGCTAAAATATGGTTAACATTATTTAATCTCCTACCTACATATATCAATATATGTATACATATATATACATATATATATATATATATATATATATATATATATATATATATATATATAATATATATATAATATAAATATTTTTCTTTGGAGGTTGCAGTCATTAATAGGGCAGAAGTAAAACTCTTTGTTCTTTTATTTAGCTTTTACAAAATTTATTCGCTTCTTCAGGATATGCTAAAATATGGTTATAATTATTTAATCTCCCAACTATATATATATATATATATATATATATATATATATATATTAATAAAGTATTCAACTAGTGGTTCAGTGGATGTGGGTTCGAGCCCCAGCTCGGTGTACTGAAAACAAAAAGTCTAACTCAGCAGTTTAAAATTCTAGATGAATCTGCGGCTTAGACTGGATATGCTGGGATCTGATCGGCCTATGGTGGAGCAGTACGGCAAGAGATAAGGGCTTGCGGCTTGGTGATACTCCTCCATAGATCCCTACCGGACGGGCGTAACGCCTAAAAAAACCGGATATATATATATATATATATATATATATATATATATATATATATATAATATATATATTCAACTAGTGAATTCAGAGGTTAATCGGTCGTTCAGGTTGGCAAAATAAAAAACAGAAGTCAACTACTTCATAAGTTTATTATAGAAGACATTTCGCTTTATACTTCTAAACTCAATATGTTCTAACTCAATATGTAGTATTAAAGATGTTATTATATATGTACTTAAGTTTACTCATTATTTAGAAATAACTTAAAAAAAAAAC
Organism: Diabrotica balteata; assembly: GCA_918026665.1. Lineage (NCBI taxonomy): Eukaryota > Metazoa > Arthropoda > Insecta > Coleoptera > Chrysomelidae > Diabrotica > Diabrotica balteata. The sequence continues at coordinate 6,674,198 of OU898279.1, read as the reverse complement.
AGAAACAAAGGACACAAAAACTTTGCAAAAAATAATATCATTCGCAGAAACGAAGATTTAACAAAATTTTAAACGTACATTTGGCTTCATTCAGAGATGGTTCTCCAATGAAGACAAACAAAACACTCACCAGTGTTCTGTGAATATTATTTATTATCTTCGTTTCTGCGAATATTATTTTTTGCAAAGTTTTTGTGTCCTTTGTTTCTGTTTTTTTAAGTTAGTTCTAAATAATGAGTAAACTTAAATACATATATAATAAAATCTTTAATACTACATATTGAGTTAGAACTGATGAAGCTTTAGAAGTATAAAGCGAAACGTCTTTATAAACTTATAAAGTAGTTGACTTCTGTTTTATATTTTGCCAACCTGAATGACCGATTCATCACTTCAATCACTTACAACAAAGTGCTTAGAGCAAACACGAGCAAATTTAACATTAAAATTATCCTGGCGTTTACACAAATGTTTCCAAACAGCTTGCATTTCCTTGTCTTTTGGAAAGCTATAAAATGCTGTACCGGGTACAAAACTCTTGCACATATTGTCAACGGCACAACCATACACTGCACACCTCATATCGGGAAAAATTTAAAGCCTTGTAACACTTTTAAAATGTTATTTTATTAAATATTGGCTATGAACCGTAAATGTACATAAACGTCAAAATTTAGCACAAGTTGACGTCACAAAAGTCATGCATAAGCCACGCCCACATGCGCGGTATCTTTATCTGTTTGTATTTGTATCATGGGTGGCAACGATATCGCTTGGAGTTCCGAGAGTTGAAAGGCTCAAAACAATGTGACTTTACTAGGCAATCGTAGTTTCCTACAATTGTCGCACGAGCGCTTATTTCTATTGAGATTATCGGTTTACGGTGGGATCAATCCTTGCGAGTAGACCAGATCTTTAGACGGACGAACATGGGTATTTAATCTTTTCGATGTTGGAACTCGGAATTGTCTGTAGACGACTTACGTACCTGGCAGGGTATTGTACCTGGTAGAGCAGTTTCCACGCTGCGATCTATTGAGACTCAGCCATCAGCTTGGGGATTCGTCTTGTCGGTTAAACGAGACCCATAAAGAAAGCCGTTTTGCAAACGTAGTGGAAAATATCCGCGAATTTTATTTCTCTGCTTTCATTTTTCAGCCGTAGCGAACGCCTCGATTATCTAAGAATGGCATACACTGTACCGGAAGAACTACTCGAAGAATTGGAAGTTGGTGTTGGCATTTTAGGCGTTCCAAAGAAATTCTTGGATCCTGTTTTAAATGAAGAATTAATGACGACAAGGAAACGTAGTTCTGTCATGAAACCCGTTCCTGACTTCGTTATGCCTCCCCAAACGCCGTATGAGTAAGTTTATTTTAATCGCTTAAAGTATTTTTAAAACACGGATTCAATTGTTGTACAAACCTTTTTGCTTGCTTCAATCCTTGCATAGTAAGCCAATGTGACGGTTATCTGTTAATAACTCATAGAATAGTCATATATCCGTTGATTATAATACAATATTATGTGTTATTCTGAAGCCATTTTTCTCCAGTAGGTATTTGTTTTTGTCCAGTATTTGTATTTTTTTGCCGGTAAGTTTTTGCGAGTTATTCAAACATGCCACTGCAATAACATTAGAATTGCTTTGTAAAATGTTTAACAAGTGCCTACAAGGAGAAAGTATCCCAAGAGATTGGAAAGTCTCGTACATAAACTCCATCTACAAAAAGGGAAACAGGAATGACTGCAGTAATTACCGAGGTATCAGCATTACGTCATCCACTGGCAAACTGTATGAAAGAGTTCTGAAAGCCAGAATAGAAAAAGAAGCCACAGAGATCGAAGAACAAAGTGGATTCCGACCAGGGAGATCTTGTGTCGACAATGTATTTACTCTCAAACACCTAACGGAAAAGAGATTAGCAAGAGGACTAGAACTTTTATAGATCTCCGTAAAGCGTTTGACTCCGTACCACTGCAGAGACTATGGACAACATTGGAAAACGCAGGTATAAATGCAGTATATATAAATGCCGTGAAAAATCTATATCAAGATAACCAAGCTTATATTAAGGTTGGAAACCAAATTTCCAAGGGTTTCACCCAAACAAAGGGTGTCAAACAGGGCTCTTACCTCTCTCCAACCCTGTTTAAAATATATCTTGGTAATGCCTTAAAACATTGGATGAGAAAATGCAGCCCAATGGGCATATGGGTAAATGACACTCCTATATACACAATCCTCTTCGCAGACGACCAGGTAGTTCTTGCCGAGGACCTACAAGATATGACGTACATGATAAACAAACTAATAGACGAATTCAAAAAATGGGGATTAGAGGTTAATACCGAAAAGACACAATACATGAATATAGGAGGCATCGGTCAAGACATAGAAACAGAAAGCGGATTAATTAAAAACGTTGATCAGTACGAATATCTCGGAGTTACACTAAGCGAAGACGGGAGAGACGACAAAGATATAACAAGAAAAATAGGAAAAGGAAAAAACATGATAAAAACACTACATCCGATCCTGTGGAATAAAACTTTAACTAAGAAAACAAAGAAAAATATATATCAGGCTATGATTCAGCCGGTGCTGACGTATGGGTCAGAAGTGTGGGTCTTTAACAATAATATGTCACAAAAACTCCTCTCAACGGAAATGATGTACTGGAGAAGATGTTCCGGGTTAACTTTGTTTGACCACATAAGAAATGAAAACATAAGAGAGAGAATGAAAGTAAAGAACACAATAATGGATACGATAGCCGAAAAACAATTAAAATGGTATGGACACCTGAGACGGATGAACGAAGAAAGGATACCACGAAAGGTTTGGAACTGGAGACCTACACATAGAAGTTTTTGTGTCGTAATACGTTAAAAGCTTTTTGATAGTCAACAAAACACACTTTTCTTGCATGTAACTTGCATGTAAAATACACTACCAGTAAGAAGAGCATTCATGTAAGCAGCATAATTTGCAGCTTTAAATTTTTTCTTCAAAAATATTGCAAAATTAACATTTCAAGCCAATCAAAGTTAAGAAGGAATAACATAATTTCTTTAAAAAAAAAAAGAGAGAGAGAGGTTAGTCTTCGTAAGTGGGTATATTTATTTAAAAACCCTTAAAAGGGCTACATCAAAAAAACAAACGTTTTCGGACTAAACAATCCATCATCAGGTTTAAAATCGCCTAAAATAAGTATAAACCATTTAGTTAAAACAAACGTGGTTATAAAATTTTGACTATGGTTAAAAAGCAAAAAATAGCTATACTTACTAGGTTAAAATGCCAGAGCCACCAAAAATACCCACTTTTTTTTAATAAATATACCCACTTACGAAGACTAACCTCTTTTTTTGTGATACATGGTATACAGCCAGCTACAGGAATTGTTTTCCTTGTGGATTTTATAAATTCTTTGCATTCTACGGTGACTTGAAAACTCAAAGAAGTAAACAATAATTAATTTTACCTATGCATGGATGAAACGACTGATTCTGCTGGGTGTTACATAGCTTTTTTATTGATTGGAATTCTTAACCAGCAGTTCTGCTCAAAGGCACATTTAATTGCTTGCAAACAGATGCAAGAAATACTTTAACAGTTCGTACAAGAAGAATTAGACTTCTTTCTACCAGATCTCATTCTTTGTAACAAGTTCTTGCTAGAACTTGGATCTAATATAAAAAAAGTTTTTCTCAAATCACCTTAAACAATTCAGCTCATATCTGGCTTGATTATCTCTCTCATTATATTATCTTTCTCATTATATGTCCCAAGTTCCTCAGCTTACGGCCTTTCACGATGTTGAGCAAATCCACAGTTCTGTTCATCGGTTCATCCTCCGCAGTATTTCTTCATTAGTGACTTTGTCTAGCCATGGTATCTTCTTGATCCTTCTGTATAATCATTGCTCAAAAGCCTGAAGTTTTAATGGAGTTTCCGCTTTCAATGTCCACGTTTCTACTACTTACAGAAGAACAGAGTACACGTAACATTTAAGGAGCCTTAACACAGAGCTCATAGACAAGAATGCACTTTTTGCCTTTCCGATGCGACATTTATTCTCTTGGGTATTGTCCACGAGTCATTGATCACAGTTTCCAAGTAGTTGTATTCAAGACACTGTTCAATTCTCATTTGGTTCACATACATATTTGATCCAGATATGTTTTCCTTGCTTATGATCATTAACTTGGTTTTGATGGTGTTTATATCCAGTCCATATGTTCTAATTATTTCCGTTATTTGTTCATTAAGTTTTGCAGCCCTCCATGGTATTGGAAAACACTATTGTATCATCTGCATACCGCAGGTTATTGAACTTGACTCCATTTATTGAGATGCCTTTATCAATATCTTTTAGAGCCTCTTTAAAAATGTGCTCCTAGTACAAATTGAATATCAGTGGTGATATTATGTTCCCCTGTCTCACTCCCCTTAAGATTTTGACCTGATCTGTATATTCTGAGCACCACTGATTGATTCCAATACAGGTTAGCTATTATTTTTAGGTCCCTTCCGTCAATCCCTGTCCTCTTCAGCACTTTCATCATTGTTCATGCCTGGCTCTATCGAAAGCCTTTTCTTGTAGTCAATCAGGCATGCAAAAACATCATAGCTGACATCTCTACATTTCTGAAACAATACCTGCACGCTAAATAAAGCTTTCTTCGTATTAACTGCGTTCACAAATCCAAACTGATTGGAGGCAATTTGTTCCTCGTATTTCCTGTAAATTTTTTTGTGCATGACTTTTAAAAACAGCTTCAGCAGTAGCTCATTAAGCTTATGCTCCTATAGTCTTCACAAACTTTAGCTCCTGTTTTTTGGACAATGGTACGAATTACGATTTGAGCCACTTTACTGGTATTTTTTCTGTCTTGCACATTTCATTAAATATTTTAGTTATTATGTTTATTTGTTCTGCATCTAATAGCTTCAGCAGTTCTGCAGGAATTTCATCAAGTCCCGGTGCTTCTCCATCCTTCATTTGTCTGACGGCTGTCATTATCTGGTATTACCTTTCTTCTGGTAGGATTTCGAAACCTGAATCTTCTTCAATGGTGGGTTCTTGTATTGTTCTAAGGTCCTGGAAAAGTTTCTCCAAGTATTTTTCCCACACTTTCTTTTAATCTTCTTTGGCTATGGCAAGATTGCCTTCATCATCTGTTACTTTTCCGTTGTTGAGTTTTCAAAACTTTCCAGCTATTTCCTTCACCTGTCGATGGACACTGAAGTTATCATATCGACTCTCATCATACTATGACTAAGAAGGTAAGATATTGCGCATAAGTCGTGACGTCATTGGAGAGTTGCACGTTCGAAATGTCAGTTTTTTGTATGTATCAATAAATAATCTTGAATAAATAGTTTGGAGATATCCTTATGTGTACGATTAATGTAATTATTAAACCTCTTAACTTATTTTCGTCTAGTAATTTCGGCACAGAATGCATACAAACCCCATTTAACTTTAACAAGAATTCAAAATCTACTCTCCAATGACGGTATGCGCGAACTCGACCGATTTTGTGCTACGGGAAGATCCTATCTTGTTAGTCATAGTATCATGTCGACTCTGATACTCCCCTATTTCTTGACATTGTTCTTATATTCATTCTTCTTATATTCTCTGATCCATAAGTTCAAGTATTTCATCGGTCATCCACGATTTCCGTTTCTCTGTATCTTTCTTCAGGTGTTGTTCTTTTATTTCCCTCACCTATTATTTATAATCATGTCTCTCAAATTAATTTATTATATTGTTTTAGTTATTCGAAATTGTCTGAAACTTTGCCGAAGATAAAATGTAAATATCGAGAATCTCCAGTCGCTACTAAAGCTAGAAAAACACAATGTAAATTGTGGCGACATTACGTAAAAGATATGCCGTCGGAAATGGATCAAATACCATCAACTATGCTCCCATATATAACCTCGTCAAAAATTTATGAAACAAGTTAATAAAATATCATACTGGGTCTACTCTAATTTTTGTGTTTAGAAACGTTGATTTCCTGTATATACATTTGAAATTAATAAACCATCAATATAATACAATAATTAAATAATTTCTTTTAATTACGTTTGATAAACTGTAAGTAAAATAATTTGTTATGAGTTAAGAATTAATTTAGGAGTTTTGTTTCCTGGACGCTAGACTGTAGAGTGCAGATCGATTGCAGTGTCATGGCGGATATAACTGGTATAAACCAACATAACAGTCTAATGTTTATCATTGATTTTCCATGTTTAGTTTGGTTTAAGACGAGTTATTTATATCATTTAAAATTGGAAATTAGCCTTAATAATATCTTTGAAAAGAGGGAATAAGAATTGGTGGAGAAATCATAAACACCATGAGATTTGCAGATGACACGGTAATTATGGCTGAGAGTATAGAAGATCTACAAACTTTACTAGATGCAATAAATAGTGAATGCATTCAAATGGGACTTGACATCAACACAGATAAGACCAAATTTATGATAGTCAAGGAGTCCAATAAATAATGAACAACTAACTCTTGGTGGACAGCAAATAGAGAGAGTGACAAAACATAAATATCTGGGAGCTTACATCAACACAGAATTAGATCCAGACCAAAAGATCCGGGTACGAATAGAAATGGCAAGGGCAGCGTTCTTAAAATTCAAACAATTGTTCTGTGACAAAAATCTGAATATTGCGCTGAGACTGAGGTTTGTTGAATGTTACGTCTGGTCGCAACTATTGTACGGGGTAGAAACATGGACACTAAAAGCGCAAATAGTTAAAAAGATTGAAGCCTTTGAACTTTGGATATACCGGAGAATGTTGAGAATCCCATGGACTGCCAGGGTCACCAATGAGGAAGTGCTGAGAAGAATGGGTCGAATCAAAAAATTGTTGAGAACGATAAAAGTACGCAAGACTGCATACCTTGGACACATACTAAGAAATAATAAATATAGTCTTCTGCAGGTCATCATGCAGGGTAGAGTCGACGGCAAAAAGGGAATAGGTAGAAAGAGGAAGTCATGGCTGCGAAATATTCGAGACTGGACAAACATGACTGTAGACGAATTATTCCACGTTGCAAAAGACAGAGAAGCTTTTAAAAATGTGGTCGCCAACCTCCGTTAATGGGGACGGCATAGGAAGAAGAAGAATATCTTGGGTATTGTGGTGAAGCAAAGAGTCTATTGGTTGCAGTGGCGTGTCGTGACATTTGAATTAAGGGATGCAAATTAAAGGAAATTATAAAAAGACTTACTAACCTTTTTACTTGTAGTGCAGCTCTATTATTCTGTCATCCTTGGCAAATTCGTTTATGACAGACTCATAAAAACTGGGATTTTCAGACATTTCTTTAATAAGTTCTTTTTCAGTTGATAAAATCGCTAAGTTAGCTAGCCTCTCCTCACTTGTGGAATTTCTGACAACGTTTTTAATCCGCTTTAGTACAGAAAAACTTCGTTCTACAGACGCACTTGTAGCAGGTATTGTCATCACTAAGTCACATAATTTTGAATCCTCCCTATATGCTTTATCCAGTTCAGTTTGTTTAAGAAATGTCAGCATTTTAGAACTAGTATCAGTTTGTACAGAGTGTTGAGAAGCATACAAAACGCACAGTTGGGAATGCAGGGAAAGAATGTCAAAAAAGTTTGCATAATTTATTGAAGTTGCATAACTCCACAAATCTTAACTCACAAAGGTTTTTAAATCATTCTTTAAGCTGCTGGGAAATATTATCTATTATTTCATAAAAAAGTCGATTATAAGATATTTTTGTGTCGCCTACATCGTCAATTCTAATACGTTTTCTCTTGGATTCCATCTCTTCGAGATCGCAAGTTTTTTGCCACATGATATCAAATTGCTCCCTCTGTCTGTTGATTTTAACTTCGAATTCGTTAATTTTTTTAATACAAAATCCAATATCATTCAATTTAGTCTGCAATACATCAAATAAAATGTCTGTATTAGGAAATATTTCAGAAAATACTTGAAGCAAAAAATTAAAATCAAAATCTGGTTTTACTCATTCCAAATAACCTCTTGAGGAATTCACAGTTTCAGGGTCCCAACGGTCTTTATGCTCCAAAATGCCTTCAAATAACTCTATTAGGGATTGCCGATATTGGGAACTGTTTTTACTAACCTAACATTGTAGTTCCATCTGGTGGGAGCTGCTCGAGGGAACCTTTTCTGAAGAATGACATCTAAAGCATGTGTCCTTTTGGATTTAGAAAAAAAAGCAGCCATTCCGCTCAAGGTTTGGAAAAATATTTTGCAAGTCTTATTGAGTGCGACTGATTGCGCTAGAACTAAATTTAGCCTGTGTGCAAAGCAGTGCACAAAAATTGCATTTTGAAACCTCTCCTTAATTTTGGTTTGAAGTCCTCCCAGGTACCCAGCCATTACGGCAGCTCTATGATAACTTTGAGCGACAAGTTTGGAACCACAGTCTAGTTTCTCAACTATATTACAAACATGTAATATAGTTGAGGATCGACCTTCTGCCGATATATTTGCAGTTATATCCAAAAATCCCCAAAATCGTTCTTGTATTTCACCATTATTTTTAATGTAACGCAGAACAACCGACAATTGACTCAAATTGACGAGATCTGTAGTTTCATCTAGAACAATGGAAATAAATTGTGCTTCTTTTATTTCTTCTTTGATTTTTTGCAGAACAATCTCTGCCATAGACTTGATCAAATCGTTTTGTATCCTATTTGAGGTACCTCGAAATACACTAGATTGATCTAAATGACTTTTTAGTAGTTCGTCATATTCAGATAAAAAATTTGCTAAATTTACAAAATTTCCCCTATTTACAGATTCATAATTTTCATTATACCCTCGGAAACTAAGTTCATGTTCTCCAAGGAAACATGTAATGTGAATCAGTCTCTTTATTATTTCTCGATTTTTTTACTTGCTCATTATGCATGCGGTGACTAACTTTAAGCTCATTATCTAGATCGTAATCAACTCGTGTTTTCCCAGAAGTCTTTTCTTTTATAACTGCTTCTAAATGCGTTTTACTTAAAATGTGTCGTTTTATAGATTTGTCCAAATTATTATTTAAATACGAGTAACCCGTACTATTCCACAAGTTTTTTTCACTTATATTAAATAATTCCGAGAGTCGACGTGTGCTGAAGCGATGCTAGCGCGAGCAGAATGCCAGAATGGTATTGCCATAGGGTATTGCTTTCAGAAAATGCATCCAAAGATATTACAGTCACCGTGCGCTGTTGCCAGTAATTGTCATTCGTAAAGTAATTTAATGATTTCTTGAAAAATTTTATCTTTAAATATTTGAATTATTACAAATCAATTTGAAATATGATTATGTAGTTTTAACTACTGATAATAAATTTTAGTTTTTAGAGGATGCAATGCATCCATGCACCGCACGCCCATGATTGGTTGAAAGGGAAGCAGTTTTCAAGTGATGAATTCCTAAATTTTAACTTTAATGTTTTGAACTGGTTTGTGTATTGATGATGATAAATCCTATTTTGTGTATACCTGGGAACCCAGAATATAATATTCTGTGTAATGTTTGTCTTAACTAATATATGCATTATTTTATATTATGTCTTATGTTTTTAATATGTTAATTTTTATTTTATACTATTTTTTTACATATGTAAGTACTTTATTGTATATTAACATAAGTAAATAACTTTAACTTGACTTTATTGTAAGATAGTTCATTTGATTACATGAAATCAATCTTAACTTGAGATCACCTGTCAGAAAATATCATAGCACATGATTTGTCTTTAAAAGATTCCATAATAAATTATTTTTTTCTTCAATTTTTTCAGTTTAGGAAAGAGAAATAGGGACATATCTTTTGTCATCTTGAATTGCATGGAGAACCAGAACAATATCGATTTAATTTAAAATTCTTTAACGTAGTCATAATGCTGAAATTTACTAAAAAAATTAATAATTCTATTCAAATCAACAGCTGTCTGGTTTGTTTATACCACTTTTAGTAGTTTAAATTTATTCCGCCAGAGGTCAGATACTTTGTTTTTAATCGCAAATAAAGCATAGAGAAATAAAATTTCTCTATGGAATAAAGAAACAAAGTTTAAAAAATCTTATTCGCTCCATACGTAACCATGGTAGGAGTACCTTGAAACGATGACAGCGTGCCTAGCGGAGAAATATGACAAAATTGGACATATCTTTTTACGCATAAATTTTATCAACAAGGGATGCAAATACATGTTGCATATTTAATTGTGCAAATAGTAGCAAAAATAGTGAGTGTAGTTTTTATATGTTTCCAAAGACTACATATAAATTAGAGATGAGAAGCATAAATTAATCACATAGCCTCATTTTTATGCAATTGTAAGAGGGATATATATCTAAAGGTCGATTCAGACACATCAGTAACGTCCCGTCACAGTGATTGCGCCGAACCGAACAATCCGTGATACAAAATATTCTTTAATACAAATATGTTGCCGGCATTCACACTCATCAGTTGAGAAACAGTTTCCCAGCTGTCAGATAGTTGATCAGATAGTTCTGTGACCAAACAGGACCGGTTCGGCGCCGAGACTATGACGGGACTGATGTGTCTGAATCGACCTTTACAGGTGTTTTTTATTTTTTAGCACTGACGGCTCAGATTGGACTCCAAAATCTTATCGAATTTGCATTGCTCTGTTTCATAATGCTTCGAACTAACTGCAACCTGCCTAACTGTTACTATTATTGTTTTTAATTACATGTTATTCCACATGACAAACGTGATTTGCCAGTACGTACTAGATTTTTCCCTTTCTTTTCCGTTTGGGGTTGAAAAGATAAATTATGTTGAATTTTTAGAAACCCAATTTTTAATATTACATACATTTCATACATAAACTGGAAAATATAATTAAAAAACTAATTATTACTAATTTTCAATTTCGTATGTATTTATCATTATGTTTAACTTTTGTTAGGAGTGCAAAATTGTCAGATGAAGGCAGTAGGTGTCGTGTCAGTCATGCACGGAGCGAATACAGGTTTTTGAAAGTTCTAAAAGGTATATGAGGGATAGATGATGGCAAATCCTTGATAAGTACAGCTGATTTTATTTTGTTTTCTTAAACAATCATAACAAGTGAAACAAAATCATTTTTTGACTATAAAACGTTTCTCATAAGGTTATGTGCTTTAATATTAAGGCCTTCCTTTACCTTTGAGCATTCCGCCACTTTGTACAGGACTTGCTGTAACATAGAGGCAAGTCTATTTATTTATTAAATAAAATAATTAAATTTCTGTGTTGTGCTTTAATCTTCCTTTTGATCGTTCTTGATACCATTGATGGTATTAGGGATTAACCGAACTACCTCTGAAAAGAGTTAACCAAGGTAGGGATCTCCATAATTGTCTTTGATGTGATAATAGAGGAGAACTAAATAAAGTTGACCTCCTCACGATCCCAAGTCAATCGTGGATTTCGAAATGGTACAACCCACATGGTTAGTACCTTACAAAATTATCTAAAACTTATAAAACATGTAATAAAAGAATATGTTATATTATAAACAATATATTACTTAAAATGTACATTATTTTCTTCAGCTAAACGAATATTTTTTTCAATATATTCTATTAATGCGTCTTCAGTTAAAAACAGTTGAGTGTCATTGTCGATGTCATTTAGTTCAAATAGTGGAGGATTTTCTGTAGATTTTTTCCCAATCACTACAATAAAACGATAGCCGATGCGTTTTGCATCTAAATGCCTTCTTCCTATAGTCAAAGATGTTCTATCGTCTAGAAGAACGTTGTCTTTTAGCGAAGGAATTCTTTGTTCTAATTTTTTATACAAATTAATATAACTCTTTTCTGTGTGGGATTCTTCCTTGCTTCCTGCCTAAAAATTAAATATATGTAGTAACTTAAAAAGTATGTATAATTCTCAATATATTTATGGAGTACAAATTCTAGTTAGATTATTGACATCGACATGCATATGTATTAAGTATATAGGTACACTGACGAAGATATTTTGCATTTTATCGAATTATCAAGCCTCTATTCGCTATGCGCACGATGGAAGAGACATCTTATGGTTAGTCTGCGAAGGTGAATTGCAAGACAGTTGAAAAAATATTTCAAGTTGCACTTAATTAATTATTGGAACGTTGGAATCTAAAGAAAGTTATTTCCGGTAGATTTTCTGGCGGAATTGGACAAGACTATAGGCTGGATACCCCCTACCATCAGAAATTACAAAAGATTCGTTGGAGCCGTAATAAGCATGGCCAAAAATCATATACCATGAGATCACCGAAAAGAATACATTCCTAGTTGGTTCCATAACAGCGAAGAACTGTATACCAAAATTTCCTTGAAAGCGGCGATCAACAATTAGCCGATGAACTGCTCCATAGCCTAGATGTAGCGAGACAACAAAAATGGACGGAAACTACAGAAAGTCTTAATTTTTAAACATTAAGTAGGCAAGCATGAACACTACTAAGAAAATTAGGAAGTGGAACTGCCATAACAGGGAACAAAACAACAATTAACCCAAACACTATTGCCTCACATCTGATATCAACATCTATGGCTCAGAAAGACAAGCCACACACAATCAAGGTAAAACGAGAGCTCAAAACTTTAAAATTCCAATCTGCAAAAACTGAATACTCTCGCCCTTTCACTTGCAAAGAAGTCACTATAGCTCTCAAAGATGTAAAGCCCTAGGTTTTGACAATATTCATCCCGAATTCTTAATTAACAGCGGTAAATATGCGAAAGAAGGATGGCTCACTTTTTCACAGATATTATGAAGAGCGGTACCATACCACAGGAACTCAAACGCTTGAAGATCATTGCCATATTAAAACCAGGGAAACCAAATGATAACAACCCTAAGAACTACAGACCAATAGCCCTACTATCGCAACGTTCAAGAACATCGGTGTAAGTCATTTGAACAAACAGAAGAAATCCTCACGGCAGAGTTACACACAGTGGGACAGTATTTCCGTAAATGGAGGCTCCAACCAAACGCTACCAAAACAGAGGTTTCCAGTTTTCATCTAAATAACAAGCTTGCAGGAAGAACACTCAACATCCAATTCTAAAACACCACACTCGCCTACAATAAAACACCAAAGAGCTTTGGGGCGACCCTTGACAGAACCCTATCTTTCAAGAAACATCTGTCAAAAACAGCGGAAAAACTTAAATCCAGAAACAACATTCTTCAAAAGCTGTGCGGCACAACCTGGGGAGCATTGGCTTCCACCTTGCGATCATCTGAACTGGACCTTGTCTTCTCAACCGCGAAATACTGCTCTTCAGCCTGGCTTACATATACACAAAATAGATGCCCAATTGAACAATACAATGAGAATGTATTGGCTACACCAACGTCACAGGGTTTAAATAAGTTCGGACTTAAGACCCACCTCGGGTTGTACTGCTACGAGAAGAAATATTAATTTATTGATATACCTTTTCAAAACTAGTTAAGGGGGTATGTTCAGGCCGCAGTTAAAATGCGTTGCATTCAAATAAACTAACGGTTAACAATTCTTTGAGTAGGTGGTAGCATGTACATCATTTTCTAATACATATTTTAATTTTCCCCAAATTTAATTCTCTGAACAGCGACACTGTTGCTAGCGATGCCAAGTACTGCAACTAACGGTCGGTGCAGTTCGCTCTCAATCAGCAGTATTATTCAATGTAAGTTGATATTACTTATTAGTTGAAGTTTCACAAATTCTAATTTTCGAATTGGATGATTGGATCATTCGATATAATTTTTTTATCATATTGTTTATTAAAACTTACTTTGGGAGGTATGATGACTACATTATATGGAGCCAATACGTCCGGCCACCTAATTTCTGTTTCTGATGACAATACTTCTATAGATGCAGCTAATAGCCTACTTATTCCAATACCATAACTTCCCATTTGTAATACTTCAGGTTTACCATCTTTTCCAATACACTTGGAATTTAGACATTTTGAATACTTGTCTCCTAGAAAAAAGGTGTGTCCTACCTAAAAAGGATAAACGACATTTATGTTTTTAATATATTGCTTTAAAAATATAACAAAATTTGAAATTTCTAGCATATGTATATACAGTAAGTTTTAGATTGGATATTGCAAACTACATAGCGCTAAAATCGGCAACGTTGCCTCGTATGAGGTAAATTGTCCGATCTCCTCCAACACCTAGAAAACCATTTGGTAACACATAACAACGCATGGATATGCATCTCCGTCCGTCGATTTTTGTTTTTCTTATGTATACCCGGTTCATTTCTTATAACATAAACTCGAAAAAAAAAAACATTGACCTTTATAATTTATAAGGCTGTGCATTTGTATCGGTTTTTAATAATGTTACCTCTATTCCACATTGAACAGTAACATCTGTCTTTCGACAATTTGGGCAGGTTTGATCTCCACATAATTCAGTATTTGCTACATAGTTACAAGAATTACAATGCAATATATTGTCTTCCCCTATAGATGCCTGATACTGATATTCGTGAGACAGCGATCCTCCCATAGTTCCCGAACTTCCCAAAACTGAAATAAAAAACAAGGTTTCATTATATGCCAGTAAAGAAAAAAGCTAAAAAAATCTTATACAGGTTTTTGAAGGTTCTGAAAGGTATTTAGTGGACAGCTGGTGATAAATCTTTGAAAATGTACAACTGATTTTGCTTTGTTTTTTTTAAACAATCATATAAAAAGTATTAAAATAAAATTTTTGTTCAAAAATTAATTACTATCAATTAAATTAAAAATATTTGAGGCCACTTTTTAATTGACTTTACAAACATAGTGTTACTGCAGTGAGATCCTGTACTATAACTTCGTTATTAATTAATATATTTTGATTAAATTTGTGTCAAAGCTATTTAAAGCAAATCTAAATCCAGTGATATAGATATACATATATTAAAAGATTTACAATGTTTTTCATGTGTTATCCCAAATAATATCTCCTTTTTTTAGAGAAGGTTGAAAAATGTTTTCCAAACCTCCTTACTTTTGGAAGTTAATTGTAAGCTAATTCAAAATTTATTGTCCATAGAAAAAGACATTATATTCAACATACTGAAAAAAGTAACATTTTTATATCTACAATAGAATTAAAGTAATGTAAAAATAAAAATCACTTACCTTTAACATATTTTACCCCAAGACTATTGAAAATATTATCATAACTCTTACAAACATCTTCGTAAGTCTTCTTTGCACTCTCTACATCTACATCAAAACTGTACATATCCTTCATTATGAATTCCCTGCCTCGCATAAGCCCAAATCTAGGTTTAATTTCATCCCTAAATTTATTCGATATTTGATACAATCTTAACGGGAATTTTTTGTAAGAAATTGGGGCCAACATTGACACCAACTCACCAGCCACTTCTTCGTGAGTCTAAAGAATTAAAATAATTATGTTTGTTTAACAATATTTACAAGATTTACCTACGGGACTTAAAATGTAGAGATGCTCATGACGATCTTTTAATTGAAACAGCTCTGGACCGACTTCTTTTAATCTTCCTTAAACAAAATCAATTATATTTATATGTACTACAATTATAGTTTGTTCATATTCAAGAAACCTTGATGTAAACAGTGTCTGATACCTTGGTGTGAACAGCAGGTGTAGAACCAACTTCTTGGATTTGTAATGTTCATTTTATTTTCTTATTGATACTGTTATTACAAGAGTTGTTATATGGACATTTTAAAATGACAATATTTTATTGTAATTAAGTATTAAACTGAAAAAAAGTAGATCACAACATTTCCTGTTCTTGACACTTTTATGTCTGATAAGGTTTCTGCAAGTGCAAATGAATGTTTTGATATTGCTTTGAGTCCTTTGAGAAAAAGAACAAAAAATATTTATAATATGTCAGATTTAAACAATTGTAAATGTGTATAAGAATGAAACAAAAGAATATCCAACGAAAATATAACAAGAGATAAAAAATAGTAGGACATAATGTTAGTGTTTGTGCTAGCAGCGTATTTAAAGTAATAAAGGAGTATAAAACTACTACCTCTCTAAATAAACCAACAACACATCAACACTACAAGAGCAAACTGGGTTATGTTGACAATTTTACCAGTGGTATCATAAGTGGTGCATCATTCTTTTTCAGAAGTGACTCCTGGGCCATTCAATCCATCTATTCCTCACCCCTTCCACCATTGACAGTTATTAACAAAGATTATTTATTAAAGATTTTTTTTAAATTTCAAATATACTTCCTCAATATACCAATATATGTCATGGTTCGTTTTGAATCAATTGGTTAGTGAATTATTTTAGAACATACGCAAGCACCTATTTTTAGTTAAACAAAATGTTTACCACTTTTCTGCCATAGTTGACTGTTTGTAAGGGTAGGAAATACCAACTTTTGTCCACCAATTTTAAACATTTCATCATCTATGATTTTGATTAACTTCTCCATTGATTTGAGCCCTAATGGAAGTAAATGGAAGCATCCCGGAACAGACTGCTGAATAATCCCTAATTCCAGCATTAACTGTAAGATAAATATATTCAAATTATATTTAAAACAATACTTTTAACATTTTTGTTTATTAAGAAACAAAAATTCAAACTTTCGCACCACTGAACATTGTTTTATTTTATTATAAGTATATAGTACATTTCACCAATTTGTGACTGACTATTTTGGATTAGGAATGAAAGTTTTACCTAAACAATTGTAATTCTGGCTGGAAAGAATCATTTCATTTTTTAAGCATTCTTTTATTTTATGTACTGTCCAGAAATTTGTTGGTTGCTTATTTCTGAATGGTATCCAAACCTATACCAGATAGTTCATGTAAACTTGGGTACAGTTTTTCTTTCAACCATTTAACAAACATCCCTGTATTCATGTTACTATGATATCATTTGGTTTTGACTTTGACAAAAACACAAGATCTATTCCATCAATAAAACCATGTTTTCCTTTTCCAGCTGCATGCAATATAATATGTCTGTTTTCCTCAGTATCAGTGTTTTATGGATTTTATACTCTCGTCCTGCCAAATCTGTTTATTTTTATCTTTATTCTGCATTTAGCAAAATCCATGTTTTGCCTAAACAAACAAATAAAGCAAGTTCATTTTTAAAATCATTACAGATGCTTAAAACTCAATTCTTTTCTGAATAATATTAGCTCTTTCAGACAAGGCTTTTCTATTGTCTTCTATTTTGAACATAAACCTAATGTGCTTGAAAACTCTCCAGAGACTTACCTGGAAATTTTCAAATGGATTTCTGTCTTTTAATATTTTAACAGCATCTATACAGAAACAATGTCTCAAATTTCAAATTTACAACCCTCAGGAAGATCTTTTACCACTCACTTTTTACACTTCTTCTGTTTTTCAAAACTGACTTGAGTTTTGTGTCACTAATACACAATTCATCACACACAGATTTATGTAAGGAATGAACTGATTTCAAAGGGTCTCCATTGGCTTTTTCATTAGTAAACTATGTGTAAAAATTAAATATTAGTTGATTTATGTCTGAAACATGTCTCCCCATTGTCACTTTCAACACACAAACTCTTTCCAATTACAAGTACTACTATGACAAACTTAATAGGGTAATATTCATTTGCAACTGGTTTGAGAGTATTGCTAAAGTAATGTACAGGTTCTCTGAATGGCCAAAAACCCACATAGAGTCTAGGTATTGGGTTTATTGTGATTATATAATTTACCTACATTACATCTCGCAATAAGATCATTTGTGGAAGGACAAATTTTCAGTTAATGACAAATTTTATAGCATAGTACAAAATTCCAACTTGTAAGTTTAATATTAAATTTTGTCTACAGATACCCTATTATTGATTACACATTGACTAGGTATTATGTATATGTTCATTCCTTCAGTATATCTACATGTCTTAAGCAAAAAATAACGATTTTCTTGGGCTAACTTACCCTTTGACTATTGGAGGTAACTTGCTGTCTCGTCAAGTTTGAATTTTTAGAAACTTGAGTAACTGGTTGAAATATTCTGGATAAACAATGTTTTACTGACAAAGACATGTTAAATATTGAATTATTTCTTAAGATTGTTAAAAACTAAGTATGACCTATATTCTACTGTTATGTTAACAAGTAGGGTTAACACTTCTCTCTTCTTCTTCGATTTTTTAGGTTAAATAAACTATAAACCATAGAACAGAACGATTGAGTTTACCGAAAGTACGAGCTGATTATAGCCGCAAATGTCAAACATGAAACAAAATTTCTTTTTAGCAGTGTTGACATGTTTTTATAATGTATATGCTGTTTGCTTCAAATATAAAGAGATAAAGCTTTAAAAAAGTACATTTTAATTATATTATGTTTGTTTCTTTGGAGGTTAATGGTTAGAAATTTTTTTTGGCAATTGCCCTTTGATAGATTAGCAGTCAAATCAGCAGTTGCTAGATTGCAACGGGTGTTTGCAATTGCAATGAATCTCGAAAGAGACAAATATTATTACTCGTTATTGTTTCATATAAATTAAAAATTGCAGACTTTATAAAATAGTATAATCAAAATGTACTCTTTAAAAGCTTTTCTTTTTATATTGGAAGCACACAACAGATGCATTAAAACATTCCAACACTGCCAAACCGAAATATTTTATTTCATGGTTGACATTTGCGGCTATATTCAGCTTGTACTTTCGGTAAACTCAACCCAAAAAAGTTGTTCTCTGTTGTTAAACCACAGAATAAGTTCTATGTCTGAGTTATTATTCCTAATTAAATGTTACCAACCTCGCACCAGTTACACTACTTTAAGGAGTGGTGATTTTCAATGTTAGATTGGATGCACTGAATTTATGAAGTCATATGATTTTGACAGAATATAGTTTACTCTACTCTTGGAAAGTGAAAATCTATTCACGTGAATTATATTACACCCTTCAAATTCACAGCTCATTTAATAAACTAAAAATGGGTGCATCTTTAATTCCTTTCGCAATTTTCACTGTATTATGGGGTGGAGTTGGAGCTGTTCTGCCCATTTTTGTACCTAAAGGACCCAATAGAGGGTAAGAAATATTTTTTGTCTGACAAGTTTCATCTTTTCAAGAATTTTTTTATTTTGTTTTAGAATTATCCAAGTTATTCTTATGCTAACAGGTGTGTCGTGCTGGTTGTTGTA